>MU223745.1:1576464-1593838 GCA_018584345.1 Thuja plicata
GGCGGTCGCTGATAGGACCGAGCGCTCCGCTATACTGCCCGCGGGGGCTGGAAAGAGCCGCCGGGCGGCGGAGGCGGTGGCGGGTTCCGGGGAGGCGGGCGCCGCAGAGGCGGCGGCGAGCAGAGGGTGGCCGTCGGGGCCGGGTGGCGGCGGGGGCGCTGCTGAGAGGCGCGGAGGGAGCCGGGGAGGCCGGCGGCGGGGGAGCCGCTGTCGGCGGCGGGCGGAGAAACACAGAGGGGCGGCGTATGAACACAGAGCCCGGGAAAGAAGGGAGGCGCTGCCGGCTGGGGCCGAGCGCCGGTGGCGCGGTGACGGCCCGACGGTGGTGCCTATTAAAAAACACTGTGCGCGCTATGAAACCCTTAAAAAATTAAAAAAACATGCATTTTTTTTAATTTTTTCTCGATTTCCGTGCCCGTACGACCCTGGGAGGCCCGAAAAAATTTGCCTGATGCCCCGGTGTCCAAATCGGACAAATTTTATATCAATCCTAGGGTTTTTGGGCCTTCCGGACGTAATGGTGGTGTCCGTTTGAGCCCAAAGTGCCTCCAAAAATAGAGACCCCCCATAACTAATGAAAGATTGCCAGAAAAGCCTGAGAAACCTCCAAACCCTCGAATGCTTCACAACAACTCGAACAGCTGACAGCAGGAAAGCTCTGATACCATGTTGAGATTGCTAAAACGCAATGCAACCAAGATCACCTGCATGCAAAGACTATTACACAGAATGAAACAGACAGAAGAGAGAAGGATTCAGAGAGCTATGGCGACCGATAGGCCAGAGATTGCAAGAACATGTTGACAGAAAATAAGTTCTATATTCAACAATGTAAAATGATTACAAACTCCTTATGAAATACAAAGAGGACAATCCTTATAAAGGATGTCGAAACCCTAAAAGGGCAACTGCTAGGAAATAGAAACTTTCCTAAGACTAAAGAAACTGCCTAAGTGAAACTTAAGCACAAAAGAGCAATTGCTAAATTACTCTAACACTCCTGCCCTCATTCTAAGGAAATGATTTTTGCTTGGAGATTCACACATTTCTTACCCTGGGTTATATTCAGAGAAAGTGATGTTGGTAACTTCCACACTTACATAAATGATAGTTAAGGTTTTAAAAATTAAACTCAAATATAGGCCTATTTATTTTTTCCCTCCACCTAGATATTGTGTGTTGAGGATGCAAAATAAAAAAACATTTGGCACATGTGAAGTATAAAGGACTAACTATAATCCATTTGGAATATCTAGCGAGCACATGGAATGGACATTCTAATACACATCATAGAACCTATAGAGAATCATTTAGCGATATTAATGTTGCATCAACATTCTAGGGTATAATATATGATTGATTGATATCCTTAATCTTGTTCAAATTCATTGATTCAACATCCTTATTGGAACCGACATAGAGTAGTTATCATTGTCATTTGCAAACTCCCAAGCACACAACATAGCTTTGTATGCAAACATATACTACAAACTTCTAAACAAGCTACAACCAAACACCTAGAATTGTAGACATCAAACCAATGAGCCTAGTTCACATTCACAGTCGTAAGATCAATTTTACAACTACAAAATAAATCTTGATAAGAAAAAAAATTACAAATTCTACATCATATTTTATCAAGCTCTAAATTTTTGCAACAATGACAAATTATCTTGAAGCATCTTACAAATAATATTCTACATCAAACCAAGAGCTGAATTTATATTTATTATTAAAAAAATTAAATATAAATTTCAACATATGTATTATCCTCAACTCTATTGTCTTTTGTTGTATCAGTTATTTTATAATGATTATGTATATGTTGTCCTATTTATTGCTTTTTTGTTGTATCTATTATTTTTAATGATTCTTTGATATGCACTATCAATTTTTTTCTTACATAATTTATTCAACTTTATTCAATTTAAAAACCCTTATTTTTAAATATTTAATAATAAAGATCAATTAATCTATCTTAAAGATTTATATAGAGAAATGCTTTATTTCATTGTATATATAGGGTATGGACAAACAATAAACTTTCTAATTTCAACATATTTTTAGACAAAAAGGAAACTCATATATAAAGAGAGTCTAATATTGATTGCTAAATAAACATTTCCAAATAACAATAACCATCAATAAAGTGAGAGGAAAAATCTAAGAATCAAAAGAAAATCAATCTAAACAAAATTTATCAATTGATGATCTAAAAAGGCTCTATAATGAATTGTTCATAAGGCACAACATTTGAGGAAGGTTTTGTAAATGAATTAGCAAGCTAAGTGGGCTTAATCTTGGGGAAGTTCCATGGTTAAGTGTGCTTGAGGTGGAGTAGTATTAGAAGGCCGACCTCTTAGAACTCTGAGCATCACCTAGGGGAGAGGACCTAGTAGTTGAGCACCTAACTTTGCGCTTCTCAAAATCCTACTTGTAAATTTCAAATCACTTCCAAGTTTTTACAACAACTTATTTGACAAGTCCCCTATTTATGACTAAGGTTTCAAGACCACATCATCGAATATGATGTCACATCAACAAGCTTTTTGCAAAGGTGTCTAAAACAACTCAAACAAAAGGTGAGACCAATACTTATGCTCTAAGTCATGTTTTACTGGTGCGCTGACATATCATCACATGATTCGTTACTTTTTAGAACTAAGGGATACATTTCATTCAATTATAGGTAGTCATCTTTAACGTCACAACTATTGGTACAATATTTTCAAAAGTATTGGATATTAAATCAACAAGTACTATTACAACAATTGAAATGTGCTCAACTAATGAGTCCTCTTCCATAGATGTAATAAGTGTCATTATCTCAAAATTCTCCTACTTAACAAAATCCACATTCTTATTATTCTCAACTTCTATTCTTAAAATGTTTAATATTACGATAAAGTAATTTATCTTAAAAATTTATGTAGAGATGTGATTTACTTTTTTGTTTTCGGTCTATTTGTTTGGTGGAATTAAATAATGCTGGAATTGTCAAATTCCATATTTGACAATTTTGAAAGTTTTAAATCCGGAAAATGGTTTTTGGAATATGGCTGGAACAGTTTGGTTCACTTGAAATTCATAGTAAGAAGATGCATTTTCTGCGTTTGGTTCACTTGAAAAATTAAAAAAAATGATTTACCCCCAATTCCCGTTTAAGTGGAATTGGAATTCATTTTCCAGTTCCTCCTTTTTAGATGGAAGATTAAAATGCTAGTTTTGGGGGTAAATAAGAACTAACAAATCCCTATTCCATTTTCATGTTTTGAAAACAAACGTAGAATATGTCAATGTCAATTCCAGAATAATGACAATTCCATCCCAATTCCACCAATCAAACGGGCTTAGGGTTCATGCACAAACAACTATTTAAAATAGTTGCTGACGTTCCCTCCCAGAGTAAAAAGTAAAAAGATAAGTCACAAATACAATGTGATAGGCACACAGTCAAATGAATAATTGAAAAATATGAAGTGGGTTAATAATGGCATCCAAAAAATGTCATTTTGCTGTCATACAATTTGCTGAAATGGGCATCGATGCTCACTATGGTCCTTCCTTATTGAATTGGTATAAAACCAAATATCCTTGCTTGCAAGGAAACCAATGCCATCACATTTGGGTGGAGATGAATGATGCAGAAGTTCTGATTCTCTTTCAGGATATCTGTCAGATCTCTTGTCTACATACTATTTTAGTTTTCTCATGCTTGGATTCTCCCATATAGTTGTTTTGACCTTTCATTACATTGAAGAAACAAAAAGTTTACAGACACCAGTATTTGTAATTTACATTCAATACAGAGCTGTTAGGCTACTTCTCCGAGTTCTTATGGCAGATATAACGAGTTTTCAGAAATGGGTTTCTCCCGTAATGAGTATGGCAAGAAAGATGAGAGCTATATTGATCATTTGCTGTATAATAGCGACTTCCGTTCCTGTGGGTGCTGAAAATGGGCATGAACAGCAGCAGCAATTACACAAAGGATTTTACAGAGATAGCTGCCCCATGGCAGAAGCTGTGGTGAGGTTTGCGATGGAGAGAGCTATGAAAAGAGAACCCAGAAATGCTGCTTCTGTTCTGCGCCTGCAATATCATGACTGCTTAGTTAATGTGAGATAGAGATGATTATGGATATCACACAGTAATAAGCATTTGCTTGTTTATCAGAGCACCCCTGAATTCAAAAAGTGTGTTTTGTTTATCAGGGCAACCCTGAATTGATAACTCTGTTGTGTATGGGAGTTTTATTTTATGGCCTTGTGACTTGCAACATAATCTAAATGGACTTTAGGCCTTAATATAATGCTGAACTTATAACAGATTAATAAGTATTTGCTTGTTTAGAAGACTGTTTATCAGGGTACCCCTGAAATCAGGAGTCTGTTTTGTTTATCAGGGCAACCCTGAATTCATAACTCTGTTTTGTTAGGCAGCCCTATATTCGCAACTCTGTTTTGTTGGGGTTTTTTCTCAATGGGGTTATGACTTGCAAACATAATCTTAATGCACTTTAGGCCTTAGTAAAATTGCTGAGCTTATCAATTAGTAAAATTGCCGAGCTTATCAAAGAGTAATAAGTATTTGCTTGTTTAGAAGATTGTTTACCAGGGGGGGCCTGAATTCATAACTCTGTTTTGTTTGAAAGTTTTCCTTGATGGGGTTGTGACTTGCAAACATAGTCTGTTTTGGTGCGATAAAGATCAAAGCTATGGAGGGTTTTAGAAGCTTATTAATGAAACTATACAGAGCTGATATATAATCATGTATATTATGTTGTTTTTGGTAGGGATGTGATGGTTCTTTGCTTCTGGATGAGACTTCCAACATGGCTGGAGAGAAGGATGCACTATCCAACATAAATTCATTAAGGGCATATGATGTAATAGATGAAATCAAAGAGGCTCTGGAGAAAGTTTGCCCTGGTACAGTCTCCTGTGCTGACATCCTTATCATGGCAGCAAGGGATGCTGTAATTCTGGTAAATAAGACTTTCATAACGTTCATGTGTTTTGCATACTTCATAAACTCTTTCTATTAGGGATGATATGGTTATTTGATGTCCTTTAATATGATTTGAGCTTCTGGTTTTGACTGTGTTCTCTTCTTTCTCATCAATATTTTGAATCATATTTTCTTCTCTGGCTCTCTACCCTGATGATGAATCATAAAATATGAAAAAACAGAGAATAAAAACCAGAAGCTCAAATCACATAGACATGGACTGTGAAAACCTAATGTCTCAATTGATATCCTTAAGGTTAAACTGCTAGGTAGACCTATCAAGGTGGACTTGTTTGCTCTGTTTGATCCACGATTGTTCTTATGGCTGTTCTGTTGAATTTGGCAGCTTTATTTGGTTGTCTTGATTTAATTCTTGGCATGCTAGTTTGTGAAGTTATGATGTGTTTTATTTGACATGTTTATATATCCATTCTATGGCACTGCTATTGCAGAGTGGTGGTCCATTCTGGGAGGTGTATTTGGGAAGAAAAGACAGTCTAAGTGCAAGTCAGAATGATTCAAATGATATAATGCCAAGCCCCAGATCTAATGTTTCATCTCTTGTTCAGCTTTTCAAGAAATTTGATCTCTCTGTAACAGACTTGGTTGCACTTTCAGGTACCTGCACTTTAAATGTTAAGTTAAAACTGTTTTTCCTATAGTGCAGAACAATTATATTTACACAGTCAGGAGATCTAAGTATACTACAAATTAGAACACTTCTAAATATGAAAAAACCTTTTTGAACTGGAAGAAGAATTTTGAAAGTCCCCACTCTTTTACAAAGACCAACACAGAGGTTTTGTTTCCTTAGATATCTAGATTTATTGTTTGGTTTGATCACAGTGTTTGTTGGTTCTTAGCTTTGCAGAAAGATGATTCTTTTTGAAGTCTGCATACTATAATCCAGGAAGATCTGGCATACTCTAGTTTGGGATTTGGTACGATTCTTGTTATAAGAATAATTTTTAAATTGTTTTCTTCAGGTACTCACACAATTGGACAGGGGCGATGCTTTTCAATTATGTTCAGGCTTTACAATCAAAGTGGATCAGGTCGTCCAGACCCAACAATAAATTGCAAATATAGACACTGTTTAGACACACAATGCCCTCATGGAGTGGACGAGAATGTGACTCTTGATCTTGATGTGGGCTCACCTACAAAATTTGATAACAGTTACTTCAAGAATCTGGTGTTGGGACAAGGTTTGCTCAATTCAGACCAAGTCCTCTTCTCCACACCAGGGGAAACTAGAGACTTGGTTTATTTTTTTAGTCAAGATGAGCCTGCTTTCTTCTCCGCCTTAATTGACTCCATGATCAAGCTTGGCAATCTTCTTCCCTCTTCGAATAATGGAGAGATAAGAAAGCATTGTAGACGAGTCAATTAAGGTCATATTTGTAATTGTGATTGTAATTGTTTCTGTTCACACTCATGCAGTGTTTAACACTCATGTAGTGTTTAAGGTCATATTTGTAACTGTGTCTGTTCACACTCATGAAAGATTTTTTCATATATGATATTTTCATGGTGGTCACCCCCTAACTACCCTAATTTATGATTTATCAGTGTTTTAAGATACTATTACTAGTTTTAAAGATGCATTATTCTTCAAACTTAAAAGAAATATAACTTGTATTTTGGTGGGTTGTTAGGTGTATCATCACTTTCTGAATCCATTTGGAAGTTTGATGATTATTTGTAATCACAATATACTATTATTCAATTAGAAAGTGTTGTTTATACTATAAACATTGCATGCATAAAGGTTAACTAAGACATTTAGACACAAAGCATAAAATTATTAAAAGAACATGAAACAACATGAATGCAATGATCATAATCTATGAGAAATCATATTAACAAATAATATTATGATTTAGTCGTATTAATAGCATTTTTTTATGAAGCTATGATTGCACACACATAATTGTTCAAGTGATATTCTTGCTAGATTTCCTTATGAGATGAGAAACTTGCTCGCTATTATTATTTGATAAGGAAATAGATGGTATGAAAAGTGTTAAATTCATTACAAGTATATTCTTATATATGTAGAATTAACACCTAGGTCCATACCTTAGCAAGCTAAGAGCTCTAACCATCAATTTCAAGACTTAGATTCAAGCCTCAACATATTGAGAGCTTAGCATCAATTTTTATAAGGTCTATGTTCAAACCTCAATGTGTTGAAAAATCCAAAAATGTCAACATGGAGAGTAAGACCTCAAAAAAGGAATAAAAATATGTGTGCACAAAGTTTGGGGACCAAACGTGACCACCCATTTTTTTTTGGCTCCCATGAGACCAAAATACAAGTATGTTATAATATGCTTGCATTATGGTCATGTTTGACCATAAAAACAAAAACAAAAAACTCTTCATTCTGTATTTTTATGTTTCTTACCCTCAAACTCATGGACTTCTACTCCTTTAAAGCTTGCTTGCATCGTTGGAGAGCTCATTTCTTGCCTTTCCTTTGCCAGATCATTGCCAAATTGCCACCAAGATATTGTTGAGGTCGAAGAGGTAAGCATTTTTGGTCTCCAGTTTAAAATTTAGATCAAATTATTTTTCAAATAAAATTTGACTAATTTTGAGGTGTTGAGAATGCACCCCCAAACAATCAAAACCCTAATTCACCTCCTCATCAAAGCTCTATTAAAGAACAACCACAACAAACCCATCCTTCAATCCCTCAACATCCTCTAGAAATGCAAGAAGGAAGATTAGATCAAATAGAAAATAATAAAAGAGAAATTGATGAATTAATTGCAAGGTTGAGAGATCTAGTAGCAACAAAATATCATGGGTCCATCCTTATCAAATCACTATGATCCATTGTCTCTCATGTAGTCTCACTAAATGGGCAAATCAATAGTTGGTCTAATAAGAGGGAAAAATAAGGTGATTTTATGTGGACAAACTATCTTATGGGCAAGTTAAACAAAAAGCAGTGATATATCTAACTTGTGTGTATTGTTCACTACTCCAAACCCATGAACTCATACACAACGCGACCACTTAGGTATAAGGAATAGTTTTTGGGATAGGTGGTGGATATTTTTGGCTATCATCCATGCAATACCCATGTGATCCTATAATATTTTTTGATGAAATTCTATAATGAGGTTGTCCTCCCCTTATTACTTCAACATGCAAGAGTTCCATGGTAGAGGTGGAGACTCAACACAAAATAGAGAAGGGACATAATGTGCACAAAACTAGGCACTAAGTGTTGGCATAACTGATGATGTGATGATACATATTTGATGTTGAGATGATCAGTTATTGTGTTGTCATTGATGTCAAGTATTGACCTAGTGTTATTAGTGTGTTGCCAAGTATGTTATAAGGATGAACAATGAGTTGCAAGTGGTTTCAGTGATCGCGATCCTTAAGGGAGACTTGGGAATGTCTTTAGGTGATAACTCTATGATCGCAACTTGTGACTGTATGATTTGGATAAGTTATGTTTGATTGAAGTATGACAGGGCAACTGCTAGAACAGTCTGTGATTGACAATCAATGATTTGATTGGTTTATCAAATCTATGTCGAGTTATGGCACGATCATAGGCTTATGTTGCTACTACTATGTTGTGCTCATGGTTATGACCGCAACTGATTTTGATGATCAGTGAGCATGGTTTGTGCTTGCAGAAGTTATTTCAGTGAAAAGTGTCAGTGTTCTTGAGCTACCGATGGTAGATCTTCTTTTGGTGAGTGGTGATCGAGTTGCGATGAATTATTTGTGTTCCAGCTGTCATGCTGACGTATCTCAATTCATTTATGGTGATGTGTTGGCGTTTCTTTGATTGAGGTAGACATTTTATCAGGATGAAGGCTGAGTTGGTCAAAACATGTTTGAATATTATTGATAAAATTAATTGTAAAGGTCTATCTTGTTGCAGACCTATTTGGTAATGTTGTTTATTATATTGGGATGTGTGTTTTGGCGTGATCTATCTGAGCGCGAAGATTGGTAAAGTGATTTGAAATGTTTTTGTAAGGATTAAGGCGGTGGCTGCCTTAGGGCTTGAACAATGATATTTATATCACGAAATCAAAGATTTGTATGTGTAGATCGTGGATGTGAAGGTGCAATCAAGCTAGGGTATACCAGAGTAATATGAGAAAAGAATGTATGTGTTACAGTGGATCTAATCAAGCAAAGGAGTTTCTATTTCTAGATCAAGTGACCTTAATAGGTTTTCCTATTGTAAATCCCTTGATCGGGTAGACCCTAATAGGTCTTATTTGTAAATCTCTTAACATAATGGCTCATTAACTTGAGTTTGAAATATCCTAACAGAGTTACTCCTTACAGGGTATAGCTCCTAATAGAGCCAGAGGTAAATCACATAACTGGGTGGCACCTAACATTGTCTTTGTAAACTCCTAACATGGTTAAGATCCTAATAGGGTGTACTTCAGAAGAGTACTTTATTTGCGGGTCTTCATTTCCACCATGGTTTTCACCCTTTTGGGTTTCCACGTGAAAATATCTGTGTTATGTGTTGCATGCATTGTGGTGGTTGTGTTTATTTGTTAAGTTTCATTTGCTTATCAATTAGTGAACTTGTGAATGCTTGTTTTGAGTTAAAGAAGTAAAAAGTTGCAGATATCTTAGATTAGTGATTCACCCCCCCCCCTCTCAGTAATCTTGGACCCTTATGACTAATAATTGGTATCAGAGCATTTGTCCTCTTTGTGGTGAAGCTTAACAACTTGAGGTTAAGATCCAAGAATGATGAGGAAGGAAGGTCCTAAATTCACAAGGGAGAACTACTAGGTGTGGAGTGTTCGAATGAAACTTTATCTAAAAGGTATAAGCAAACAGTATTGGAATCATGTTGTTAATAGATATGTTGCACCAACTGAGATTCTCAATTCATATGAGCTAAAGGAACAACAAGAGAACACTACAACTATGGAAGCCATTGCAAGTACACTATCTAATGCTGAGTTTGTTGTTATCCAAGATTTTGAAACTGCCTATGATGTGTGGGAGAAATTGAAGTTAGTGTATGGTGGTGACAAACATGTGCAGAAAGCTAAGGTTGACAACCTGAAAGGAAACTTTGATGACATGAGGATGGTCGAAGGTGAAAACATTGAGAAGTATGGTCAGAGAATCAAAGAAGTTGTTGCTTCTATCAAAAGTGTTGGTGGAACTATTGAAGATGGCGATGTGGTAAGTAAAGTATTGAGAGCCTTGTTACCTCTTTATTCCATTAGGTTTTCAGCTATTCAGGAGTTAAGATCTTTAGGAACTGGTATTGTCACTCTTGATGCATTGATTGGAAAGTTGATTGCTTTTGAACTTAGCAATTATGGCAATAGTGTTATAAGAGTTGAATTTGCATTTAGGGCATCTATGTCTCTTACACCTACAAGTAAAGTAATTTAGTCATGAATCTTCTGCTATGTCAAGTTACTCTAATGATTATGATTCTATCTCGTATGGGGAAAAGAAACAAGAAGAGTTGGAAGCATTGCTTGCTAGGAGGTTACCTAGAGGAACAAGTAAGTACAAGGGAAAGCTACCTCTTAAATGCTTCTTGTTGGAAAGTGGTTCATTCAGGAATGTTCTAAAACACTTTAGGGTTGTCATTTATGGAAACACATCTAGTATGGATGGTCGCTTGGTGTAAAACTCAATTTTGGAGTTACAACTTGCTAAATGATTGAGTCCAGAAAGCATAATTATAGAGTATAGCAGTACAATTTTGGTCAACGAGCACAATGTATGGCGAATGAAGGCATAAGATCTTAGGAGAAGCTATTTTGGGATATATATGACCTTCAATTAAGGTTGCTTATGTTTTGGTCTTGATCGCAGTAAATTACAGTATGTTGAAGACATGCGAAGAAAAAATAATAGTGATTCAGGATATACGAAAGGTTGAGATGATTAAGGGAGTATAATGCGGAGTCCAAATGTGCCAAGTTAGATTCAGATTGAGGATTACTTATGTTTTGATAGTATATGATCACTGAATTGGTGTCCGGCTGGACATATAAATAATGGAATGTATGGATGCGAATATATGAAAGCATTGTGATGTCAGAATTAAACAGATGGTGATGCAAGCTACAACTGGAACTACCTAAGCATAAAAAATGCTTGTATTGTTCACTATTGAGAAATCATTGTAACATAATCATATTTCTTATTGTATGAGCAGTGAGCTCAGTATACCTTTAACAAGGTTTTGTATTCTTCTAACAAGGAAATGTGCTAATGTAATAATCAGCTCCTAACAAGGCTAGGTCTCCTAACAGGGACATAATAATTTTAGTACATATTTGTGGGTACCATCCCCAGGGGGGTTTTCCCTTGGCTAGGGTTTCCTCAACAAAAAATTCATGGTGTTATGAGTTGTGTGTTTTATGTTTATGTTCTTTTCATTTCAACAACTATCTGGTTAAGTTGGCATTTACTAAGTTCATGTTTAAAGTGTTGGAAATACATTACAGGCAAGGTGACTGAGAGGGGGGGGGGTGAATCAAGAACCAATAAAACTTAATCTTCTTTATTCACAATTTGATTATCTCATCTGATTTGCATGAGTAGAACTGAAATGAAAGAATCATACACAACACATAACACAGTATATGGTTACCCAGAAACCTTCCAAATAGAAAGTAAAACTGGGGTGGGGATGGGACCCACAAGATTTACTACTACACTATAAATTTATCCTATTAGAGCTTACATTGACCACTTCTGATGGCCTTCCTGTTAAGAGCAATAATGACTGTTAAGTCCACCCTGTTAAAGGATTTGATATAATACAAAAAGTAATGCAAATCTGTTAAGAGATTTACAAAGGATTGTTAGGTCCACCTTGTAAAAGGATTTTGTTGATCCACTTGTTAGAATGAACCAGTAGATGATCTGTTTTGGCAATTCTGATTTTCTGAATAAGATCCTTTTGAATATAACTGATCACCTGACTGTGATAGATGAGTCTCTGATGTGCTTTACACTTCTGCAATCTTCTAATCAATATGCCATATCATATTCACATATATACTTCTACTTAATACTCTTATCGTACATATTTTGGATATATATATATATATATATCTTATCCAAAAACAAATAGAGTCATAAGTCGGCTTCGATTAGACATAATGATATTAAACAATATATGCAAAGTCGGCCCAATACTGTCACTCAGGTCCAGAATTCTACTCGGGCGACAAACTGATACTTGGGCAATGTTGATCACTCGGGTCACACACTGATCACTCGGGCGTGTATGTGGTAAATTTGGCCTTGTTAATCAACCATACACTTCAACATAGTCCTTCTTCATCAGATACACACAAGAATGAATATGAGGTTATTCATTTTGCCTGTCTGTATGATTCAACCTGTTGCCTTCTATCCAGACGGGGTTTTGAAATAGTTCTCAGAACGAGAGTCTCACAGCCATAGACCAATCTAGAACGAAGGATTTATGCTTCCATGAATGCAGTGCAATGATTAATCTAGAAATGAAACATGCAAGATTAATCTAAATGATCCATTTAAACTAGAAATGAGATTAAAACTATGCCATGATTTCAATGAGATTATTCTAGAAATCGAAATTACTCTATTCCAAAATGAAATTATTCTATATGAGATTATGAACTAAGAATGTAGCAACAATTCAGTATTCTAACAATGCATATGACTAGAAATTCAGGAAGGGTTTTGAATGAGGAATGGGAGTTCTTTTATAGACTCAGAGGTTGTTCAGAATAGAAACTTTCCTTCCTGAAATAAAATAGATAGAAAAGCCAGTTTAAAATAGAAATCTTTCTTTAAAATAAAACAATAAATTGTTTTCCCTTTGCTTTAACTGTTTTCTTTCTTTGATTTTAACTATTTTCTTCATTTGATTTTAACTGTTTTATTTATGATTTTAATTGTTTTCTTTCTCTTTAAAGCACAGTTAATTCAAAGTTTCCATTTCTGAACTGAAGATAAGATTTTGAGAGAATATCTAATTAATTAAATAAATATGACCTCATAAATGTGTTTTTCTCAATTATTTGAATAATTAAATTCAATTATTGAAATGAGGATATTTATTTAATAATCAAATATTATTTAATTCCTTTTTATGTGTTTTAGCTAAAAGGGGTGAATTTAATTTAATTAAAGTGCTAGGACTTTATAATTAAATTAATTTAATCATAGGGTTTGTTTAGCCAATAGATATTTAGGAATTAAATATAATGTATGATTAATGCAGATTTAAGATTTTCTACATTTGATACTCAGGTCGAGCAAAGTCAGTCAAAACTCAGAATTGCCTAGTACAATAGGACTTTGATGATTCAAAAGAATGACAAATTTAACAAAATTGGTTAGGGTTGCAAGATGCCAATTTTGTGGTGTTACATTTTGCCCCTCTTTAAATTGATGTGCGAGCAGCACATTGATTCAAAGAATAGTCTGATGCTTGAAGCACAGAAGAATAGATTTTGAAAATTGATGATGCAAAGATCGATTGATGAAGATTTTAGAGACATCTCCAGGACAGAGCTTAACTCTCTAAAGTCTAGGTTAGGTTGCCAAGATGCTGGTCAAAATAGAGTTTTTGAGGGTCATCTCCAGAATGGAGCTTGATCCTCAGGGAGTTGGGTTAGGTTTCCTTGATACTTGATAGATTGAGATTTCAAGAATCATCTCTAGAACGAAGCTTGATCCTTAGGGATCCAGGTTAGAATGCCCTGATACCTAATAGATTTGATATCTTTCACAAGACTATCCCCAAAACAAGGCTCAACCTTCAGGAGTCAGGGTTAGATTGCCCCGATACCTGTCCAAAAAGATGGTCAATAGAGGTTTGTAGGAACTATCTCCAAAACAAAGCATATTCCCCCAATATCTAGGTTAGATTTCCCAGACACTAGTCAGATTGATATCTTTCACAAGGCTATCCCTAGAATGAGGCTCAACCTTCAGGAGTCAGGGTTAGATTGCCCCGATACCTGTCCATAAAAAAGATAGTCAAGAGAGATTTTAGGACTATCTCCAAAATGAAGCTTAGTCCCACAATACCTAGGTTAGATTGCCCAGACACTGGTTAGTTTGATAGCTTTCACAAGACTATCCCCAAAACGAGGCTCAACCTTCAGGATTCAGGGTTAGACTGCCCTAATACCTGTCCTAAAAGATAGTCAATAGAGATTCAAAATCATCTCCAGAATAGAGCTTGATTCTTAGGAGTTGGGGTTAGATTGCCCCAATTCCTAATAGATGATTTTTCAAGAATGATCTCCAGAACGGAGCTTGATTCTCAAGAGTTTGAGTTAGATTTTTTAGATACTTAATAGATTGAGATTTCGAGAATCATCTCCAGAATGAAGCTTGATCCTCAGGGATCCGTGTTAGATTGCCCCAATACCTAATAGATGACAAGATGTAAGGAAAAAAGATGCCCTTATTGATTGTGGAGTATCCAGTTTTGACTATGAAGTACAAAAAACTAAACATGCCCCAAGTGATGAGATGCCCCTAGCAATGAGGACTTTTGAATATTAGATCAGATTTATTGAAAAATAGATTCAATGATGTAATCATCCTGCCCCCTCGGGAGCAAAATAGAAAGATGACACATCATAATGATGATTGAGAGCGAGAAATCATAGATAGATGTTGAATTGGAGATCAAGAAGAACTTCAAATAGATTACAGAAGAATCTGGAAGATTCAGAATCAATTTTGAGTGATTTCGAGGTCTAGTTGACCAAGGTTGACTAGAGTTGACCAAAGTTGACTTTTGAGGAAAAAAATCAAGTATTTGAGAAAATGTTGATTGGATATGATTTTGACAAGAAAGCGACATCAGAAAGTTGACTGCACAAGCGTCCGATCGCGTCGGTCCCATAAATTCTAAAATGCAATTTTGAGCTATATATAAGTGTCAGATTTCAATTTCGATCACGAAAATGAATTGAGCAGATAGATGAAGATAGAGAGTGAGGATCGAACACTTGTGTAGTAGTGATGAAGCAAGAATGGTGAAGAAGAACTCCCCAATGTACAAATCCATGAGAATGCAATGAAGTGAACACCGAATTGCTGCCACAATGCAAATCTAGAATGAAAATGCAATCTTATGCTAGATGCAATACTTAGGACATGGTTGTGAGACCCATCGTATAATCATCATCATTGAGCATTTTTGGAACATCAGAGTCGATACAATCCTTACTGGTGCCACTACGACCATAAGGATATGAATATTACCTTCATCAGATAAAATGTAAGAAATAAATGTAAGCACCAGGGCACAAAAGCCAAGATGACCTGAACATTGTTTCCAGTTGATATTGCAAGAGTACACCAGTATTGAGGCATTCAAAGCCAAGATAACCATGAGTGTGATCATGCATAAACAAATAGAGAAATAACAGTCAAAAGAGATAGTACCGAGCTCACCATGGCGTACAAATAAACAAGATCGAGAGATGTGAGACTTTTCCACCTTAGTGCGGGAGCTCTTATCACATACACCCTATTTATTTGACATTGCTGGATCATCGGGACTACACCAACAAGCAGTAGACAAAGGAAATATCAATGAAATCCATGAGAATAGACAACATACAAAGAAAGATTCAATCATAGCTCAGCCAATTTCAAAGTTTTCGAATATGTATGTGTATAGGGCTGTTGAAAAACACCGTTGTGCTTGTGAGTGAATTGTGTTTGATTGTTATCGACAGATGTTTATGTTTGAGATATCCGATGTGTGTTAAAAAAAACATAGATGTGTCCAAAGATAGTGTTGAGAAATACTATTTATGGGGGTGTTGAAAAACACCAGTTTGTGTCAGTAGCAAGTTGTCCTTCAGAACTGACAACATTACTGACCCTAGTGTAAATCGAAGATGTGATCAAATGGGGAACCCGCGCCCCCAAGTAATATCTGATGATTGACTTGGCGTATGTTGTGAGGACAAACCAGATTTGGTTGCCCCCAGGTGTATGGCGTTGAATCAATGTCAAGTCAGTAGGGTTAAAAAAGGAACCAAAGCGTCATGAAAGTGACTGAAAGCTATGTACAAGCTAAAGCAAAGAATTGTCAAGACCGAGTGTCGATAGATAGAGTGTTTGAGTAGAACTCTAACACTAAGGGATGTGAGCAATCTCAATAGTATGGAAAAAGTACGCAGACACTGTGAGAACCACTGGCGAATGACGCGAGAGAGATGCTCAAGTGAAGAGATCGTAGGACTAGCTAGACATCAGTAGGCAGACGCAGTGAGAACCACTAGTGACTAATGTTAGGGAGATTCTCAAGGAAAGAGAACTCAGTATAAGCTAAGCAATAGTAGGCAGACGCAGTGAGAACCACTGGTGACCGTTGAAAAATAGATCCTCAAAAGGTAATAGGATAGTTCCCCCTAGACTAGGAGGGTTGCCTCGAGAGTATGACCAGTTTCAATCCATGCAAGTTGGTGTCTTGACAGGCAACTGAAAGCATGCGGAAAAGAAAATGCAAGCAGGAAAGCAGCAATGCAGGAAAGCAAATGCGTAAAGACAAGTGGTATTGCAATAGATATAGTATTGTGGAACAAGAGGCACCTATTTATCAAGTTTTCACCTTCTTGGCATAAATTCTTTTTATGCTACCATGATGCATATTTGCCAGGTTTTCATCAATGACACTTTTTTTTTCTTTTTCTCTTTTTTTCTTTTTTTTTGTATTTTTCAATTTTTTTTTTTTTTTTGTATTTTTGGAATATATGATTTTCTTTTGGAGATACATCAAAGCGCCTATCGCTAGGTTTTCACTAAGATGATCATTTTTTCAGGACTTTTTACGATTTTTAGAATTTTTAGAGATTTTGCAATTTTTTAATTTTTAGAGATTACTCGATCTCAAGCAAGATCACAATGGGTTGCCCCAATGTCTAGCAAGGTGTAGGACATTGAAGATGGATTAGAAACTGATGTATGAGACGAATAGCCAATGATGGATGAAGAGGGTGAATGCAACCCTCAAGGATAGTCTCTTCAAGATTATCCAAGCTAGGGAAAAATAATATAGCAATGTAGGCTCATGGAGCGATGTTGTATAGCATTTAGGGTAATGACCTAATGTCATGAAAAGTATGTGGTCCAAAAGAGTGGACATGTCAAGAGACTTCTGAGAACTTTTTTTTCAATTTTGATCAAGACCAAGGGGTCAATTTCATAGGATAGGATATAGCTATGATTAGGATAAAGGTTGATGGAGGTATAAGTGCATGTTTTGGATTATGATAGGAATGCACAGAGATAGGAAGGATAGGCTTGGGATAAGCAAGATCATGATAGGGTAGCATGCATGAGAGAAATTAAATAG
>MU223745.1:1598138-1611835 GCA_018584345.1 Thuja plicata
GAATGCAGTCAAATGGATTCTCAGATATTTGAGAGGTACATCCAATAAGTGTTTACACTTTGGGGGCTATTCTACTACTGTTCATGGCTATGTTGACTTAGATTTGGTAGGAGATATAGATACCAGATGGAGTACTACAGGTCATGTATTTACTGTTGGTGGGACAGCAGTGAGTTGGATTTCTTAGTTACAAAAGGTGAATGCGTTATCCACTATAGAGGCAGAGTATGTTGCAGCTACAGAGGCAGCCAAGGAGATGATATGGCTTCAATTATTCATAGAAGAATTGGGACATCCATAGGAAGATAATTATTTGTATTCAGATAGTCAGAGTGCCATTCATCTTGCAAAGAATTCTTCTTTGCACTAAAAAACAAAGCACATACAATTGCGATATCATTTCATTCGGTTAGTTTTGGATGATGGAAAGTTAAAGTTGGAGAAGATACATACAGATGATAATCCAGCATATATGTTTACAAAGGAAGTGACAAGGGAGAAGCTGAATTCCTCTTCAGCTTCGGTTGGTCTTCTAGACTGAACAGAATAAAAGAACAACAGAGTCCAGGGTGGTTTCTTTATTCCAGTGAGAGCTACAGGTTTGGTCGATTAATCTCCAAGTGGGAGGATATTGTTGTGGAGTCTGATCAGTCTCCAAGTGGGAGATTGTTATGTATGTGGAGCCTAATCAGACTTAGTTTCTTTCGGCGTGGTTTCCCCCTAGACATATCTATTTGGGCCGCAAGCTCGGGGTCCTGGGGCAGCGCCCTAGGCGGGGTCAAGGGGCAGAGCCCTTGATGGGGTCAATAACTTAATAATATTGTAAAGGGTCAACCATTGATTTTCTATTAGTCAGAGTATTTTTTGCCCTAATTAGGTTAGGTCAAATATGCTTGTGAAAAGGGCTTAGGGTTTCAAGATTTCATTCTACGAGGGATTTTTTGGTAGCTTCCTGTGGCGGTATTGAGTTGCAGGTTTTAGATTGTAATTACTGGATAATAATAAAGATATTGGACTCGCTTTTGGTGGATGTAGCCCAGGGATTGGGTGAACCACGTTAAATATTTGTGTCTTTGTGTTCTCATCAATGCATTAATATTTGCATTTTTCTGTTTATTATTCTAACAGAAGGAACTTTCCCCCAAGTGAAGAGTGCAAGTAGGAGGAATTACGCATGATGCCTATTTGCTAGGTTTTCATTATGGTACTTATCTAAGGTGCCACAAGAAGTGGTTTTCACCATAGGATGGATTGATTTATCTTTACTTTTGCTACCAAGGTGCCTGTTTACCAGGTTTTCACTGAGGCACTTTTTCTTTTTCTTTTTTTATTTTTATTTTTATCTTTTTGATTGATGGAGGAACTTAAGCTTCTTGCTCTTTGGATAGTGCTTTCTCTGAAATATATGTTATATTAGGCCAAGGCCACTAAAATTATGCTCATAGATGCTGATAGGGTGATGGTAAAGAAGATTGATATGGAGGATAAGGGAGATGGTAGTAAAGGATTTATGCGGTGGATTGGATAAGAGGGATGGAAGGATATGAGATGGATGGGTAAGAGGTAGGTGCAGGATATTGGATAGGGTATTGTGATAAGATCAACATTGACACACCCCTTGAAGGGTAGTGGAAAAATGGAGGAAAAGTGGATGGAGTAGTTTGAGACGTTGATGGATGAGTGGATATGGATCTTGGTATGCGAGGACCCAAGATGGAGTTAGAAGATGGGAGATGTTTAGATGGAGATGAAGTAGAAGACTTTGGAAGCTTGGATGCCAAATATAACTTTTCATTTTTGTTCAAGTCTTTTAAGATAAACTTGGGAATCCACATAACTTTTGATTTTGCTTTTGTATCCAAGTATTTTTGAAGAGCCTTGGGAATCCACACAGATTTTGATTTTCCTTTTCTTTTGGATGATTTAGAACGCAATTCTTCCATAATGGATTTAGGATCCCATATTTTCTTTGATTTTATTCTTTGCTTGGATTTAGAACGCAATTCTTCCATGATGGATTTAGGAACCCATATTTTCTTAGTGGACCCTTGTGGTCTCTTGGATATTTCCTTTTTCTTTGTAGTCGCATGTCAATTAGATGTGACATAGTGATCTTCATATGTAAGTGGATTCTTGTATTTCTGATTTTTTCATTGTACATCCAAATTACTTCCGAAAGACTTAGGAATTGTGGATGAATGGGGCTGATATGACTGGTTCATATGTATTGGTTGATAGGGATATTTCAAGGATGTGTGTCTTTGTTGATCTTGATAGGGGATAGTGGAAGTGGATGATAAGCTAGTATTGATAGGCATGGTAGATGGAGGGACATAAGGACCCAATATAGATGGAAGGTTTGACGGTCTCAGCTTTGGGATGTAGGGACCAATGATAGATTTGGAAGATGGAGAAGACTGATGCTTACGTTTGAATGGAGGGATATAAAGTGTGGAGGGGATATCAACATCTTTAGAGTGAGATGTATGACCAAGGCTCTTCTCTTTTGAATTCATCTGTATATCAATAGGAGCATGAGAAACTTTGATAGGAGCAACTGAAGCTTGAGAGGATTTATTGTTATGCAAGTGATTTGGAGGAACAATATTTTCTTGAGGTGGATATGGAGGAGCATGACAAGGAGATGAAGAGATGATCTGATCTTGACAAGGATCTTTAGATGGTGTACAAAGGGTACCTCTCTCTTGATTTTCAATAGGTTCATTAGAGATGATGGAAATGATATCTTGATCTTTCTTGGGAGATGGATAAGATATAGGAGATGTAAGAGTTTCTTCTGGGAAGAAATGGAAGGGGATGATGAAATCATCATGGGACTCTTGAGATATGTGACTTTGGTCAACTTTTGGATAAAGATGGATGGTGTCTTAATCTTGATCATCACTGATATTTGTTTCTTCACATTGTGGATTCTCCTCTTGACATGGAGCCACTTCTATGGATGAGGTAGGAGTATTGGTATGCATGAGGGATTCTTGAAAGGCTAATGGAGTATCATTTTGAGTAGGTATGATAAGCATTGAAGCATATGGAAGCTTGGGGTCTATGATCTTTAGAGCTTGAGAAAGGCTCGCATCTGTATTTTGATTAGTTTGGATCTCTTTTAGAGGTATACCTTGAGAGTAAACAAAGTCATCATTAGGCTCAGTTCTTGATAGAGATGGGGAAGCTTTAGGAGATGGAGGAATAGTGGAGGAAGTAGATGTGATATGGAAACCGTTGCTAGACATGGATTCCTGATATTGATCATGCTTGAGATTAGTATCTTGTTCTTCTTTAGATAAATCATTAGGATTGTTTGGCTTAATTATGCCATCATCAAGAAGATCTTGGATTTTATGTTTCAACTCCATGCAAGCTAAAGTTTTATGCTTATTGCTTTGATGATATGCACAATAGGGACTCAAGAATATGAATCCACATGATGTGGCTTGAGGCAATGTGATCAGATCATTCTCAAGAAGTTCTTCCAATGCTGATGTATAAGATTGTCCCAAAGGAGTAAAGATTCTCTCGAAAGGGTAAATAGACGATTCTTGACTTGCAATATCCTTCTTTTGTGGATAGAAAAGGATTTCATCTGATGTTGTCATAGCTTCCTCTACATGCTCTTGATCAAAGATAGGATGGTCATAAAACTGGTCTTGATCAAAGTTGGGATTGTCATAAAATTGTTCTTGATCAAAGGTGGGATTGTCATACCAAGATTTATCCATGTTGGAAGAAAGTGGAGATATGTGAGAATCATGATCAAATAGAAAAGGATAGGTTGATCTTAAGGAGGATTTGTTAGATGAAGTATGATTTTTCCCCTGTAACCCTTGGAGTTCAGATTCCAAAGTTTGAAGTTGTTTTTAATAAAGTTGCCCTAAGAATCTCTTCTTTGCTTCTAGACATTGCAAGATTGTCTGAATGTGCGCTTGATTAGAAGATTGAAGAGAAGGTATGATGAATTAATTGATTGACTGATAGGTGCTGAAGTGATATCTAAAGTGCTGATTAAGTCCAAGACCAAAGGACAAAGGAGATAATGTCCAACTGAGACAAAGATAGCAATGACTCCATTCTTGAGCCAAGGTTGACGAACCTACTTTCACAACTCAGGATAAGGACAACACAGACATAGATGATAAGATTGAAATAGATAGTGGGTCACTTGGACTAGCACAAAAAAGTCATATTTTGAAACAACAACGAGTCAGACTGTCAACAGATTGGAGTCAAAGACAGACTAGTGATGATGTTGATGAAAGCATGGATTTGTGAAGATTCAGACAGAACCTTCACAACAGAATATAGAATTGGATAGCAAGGTCACAAATTTCCAGAGTTCCTTAAAATGACTTCTAGTTCACACAGGCATAAATAAGTTGATTCGCTTGACCGACACTATGATGATACCTAAAGTGTTATCCAAGTCCAAGACAGAAGAGACCAAGAGATAAACGTCCAACTGAGAAGGAGATAGAAAAAGACTCTGATCTTGAGTCAAGGTTGACGAACTTGCTTTCGCAACTTAGGATAAGGACAGTGCAGACAAAGATGATAAGATTGAATAAAGGAATCGGTCAATTGGACAAGTGTAACAACATCAGATTTCAAGATAACGATAGGTTAGACCAACAACTGATTGCAGTTGCATGTGAACTAGCAGAAGTGTTATGACAGTGCAAATTTTAGAATAGACTAAATGTAGTAGGATAGATCGATGAAAGACCAAATTTTGACAAGTTGTTGAAACAAATTTGATAGAGTTTTGATAGAGTTTCGATAGAATTTCAGACAAGACAAGATAGGTAAATATCCAAAGTTTATAGTTTTCCATATCATTTGATTGTTGTTGTTGTTGTTGTTTCAATAAACACTCACGCATAACACATCATGGAGATTGTTTGTAGTACCAAAATTAACACATCACAATCCTAGGATAGCCAGGGTAGTATCTGTTGAATCCCCACTTGAACCGAAGTTTAGCTACGCTTACTCATAGTGGACAACTTAGAAGCTTGGAGGCACGGGCTCCTCCTTACATGTGCACTCACTTCTCAGGCACACCAAGCTTCGAACCCCAAAGGAATTGCTTCCCAAAGGGCTGTTGTCTCTACTAAGAGCTATAAAAGTGTGGGGCATCTTAGTCAGTCTCTGACCTTCCGCGCCAATAGATAGAGGGTTTTTGGATACTATAACAATAGTTTGTAGTAAGTACATCGGTTCAGGTGGTTGTGATCAAGTCATTTTCCCAATTAAGGGGGCTCTCCCAATCCTTTCAAAGTAAGGCTTTCACCTTAATGATGTCGGGACTTTAACGCACCACTAGGGTACTAGAGGAGATTTTGGTTGCCACAACGAATTCACACCTGTCCATTGTGAGATTAATCACAATGGTATTTTTTATATACCAGTTCGGAAGGGCTTGACTTTAGCCTGTTACTGGTTGGGCAATCCACTCTCACTGGCTCTGCTAAAGCACTTGGGAGGTATCCATGCTAAAGGATTTGTATGGATTTATCTTACACCCAAGATCCGCGAAGGCGAGGGGAGAGGATACGTCCATGCAATTCCTTGGGTTTACAAAACTAGAAGACACTTCAAGCATAATAAGAAAATGACAATAACATTTCTGGATTTTTGATCATCCCAAAAGGGTGAGAGCATAGTTTCCTGACATTATTGTCATCCCCAAAACATCAAACAAATGTTCATTTTAAGAATTCTTGCATGTGGGTTCCTATTTTAAGAAATCAAAAACAAGATGCAAGCACAATGTTTTGCATTCTATCGATCAAAGGAAACCTGTAAAACCAATTTGTGAGTAGTTTGTGTTTTATTCTTCTTGGATAATGTTCTATAAATCACTGTTAGGTTGTACACAAAAGATAATCACATGAAAATCAAAGCCAAAGATTAGTCTACATTATCAAAATAATAAAATCAAAAAATAGATCACATATTCAGAAAGTAGACAAAAAATCACGCACTTTCAAAAAAAATTGAACTAAAAAATGTTACTGTATGAGCCCGTACGAGGCTTTGGAAGCTGCAAAACAGAGGATTAAACAGGTACAGTGATGAAAACCTGAAATTTATGATAAATCTGTGACCAAAATCCCTAAAATAAGAAAAACCCAGAAATGTTCAGACAATTCTACCCAAAATATAAAAAAATTGCACTCAATTTGGACCTAAAATGAGCAAGATATGTTCGTTTAAAGCTAGACTGCAAATTCAAAAAGCTCAATGGTGAAGGCTAAAGATTTTTCAAACCCTGCTGACATCATCAACCTGTGAGTTTAAATTTGATGATTTTGTGGCTGTCACAGAAGGTCGTGGAGAATGATGGTTTGACGGTTGTCAAATTTAACATAGTGAAAAAATTTGTTTTTTAAAAAATCTACCTCGGGTTGCGTGCAGAAAAATTTGAAATCTACCTTGATTTCTATGTAACAGGTTGTACGGCCTCCTTGGACAAAATATTTTTTCCACAGATTCAAATTTTGACAAGTATAGGCATGTTTACAGTCATTTTCAACTGAAACGATGTTCCGGACACAATGGTGGAGTCAGATTTGGCTCAAAATGAGAGCTTCAAAGACACTAAGAGAATAATAGACATAAGATAGAATAAATTTTTGAGCTTGCTCCACGCTAAAAAAAAGATGAAATGCGTTGTTTTACCTACAAAATAAGAGTACAAACATGATCCCAAGATTTTCAAAACTAATTCAAATGTGATGACAGAAATAGATGTTCTGCCCCACGGTGGGCGCCAAAAATGTATGTGGTAAATTTGGCCTTGTTAATCAACCATACACTTCAACATAGTCCTTCTTCATCAGATACACATAAGAATAAATATGAGGTTATTCATCTTGCCTGTTTGTATGATTCGACCTGTTGCCTTCTATCCAGACGGGGTTTCGAAATAGCTCTCAGAACGAGAGTCTCACAACCATAGACCAATCTAGAATGAAGGATTTATGCTTCCATGACTGCATTGCAATGATTAATCTAGAAATGAAACAGACAAGATTAATCTAAATGATCCATTTAAACTAGAAATGAGATTAAAACTATGCCATGATTTCAATGAGATTATTCTAGAAATTGAAATTACTCTATTGCAAAATGAAATTATTCTATATGAGATTATGAACTAAGAATGTAGCAACAATTTAGTATTCTAACAATACATATGACTAGAAATTTAGGAAGGGTTTTGAATGAGGAATGAGAGTTCTTTTATAGACTCAGAGGTTGTTCAGAATAGAAACTTTCCTTCTTGAAATAAAACAGATAGAAAAACTAGTTTAAAATAGAAAGCTTTCTTTAAAAGAAAACAATAAATTGTTTTCCCTTTGCTTTAACTATTTTCTTTCTATGATTTTAACTGTTTTATTTGATTTTAATTGTTTTCTTTTTTTGATTTTAACTATTTTATTTATGATTTTAACTATTTTCTTTCATTTTAAAGCACAGTTAATTCAAAGTTTCCATTTCTGAACTGAAGATAAGATTTTGAGAGAATATCTAATTAATTAAATAAATATGACCTCATAAATGTGTTTTTCTCAATTATTTAAATAATTAAATTCAATTATTGAAATGAGGATATTTATATAATAATTAAATATTATTTAATTCCTTTTTATGTGTTTTAGCTAAAAGGGGTGAATTTAATTTAATTAAAGTGCTAGGACTTTATAATTAAATTAATTCAATCATAGGGTTTGTTTAGCCAATAGATATTTGGGAATTAAATATAATGTATGATTAATGCAACTTTAGGATTTTTTGCATTTGACACTCAGGTCGAGCAAAGTTAGTCACCTAGTACAATAGGACTTCGATGATTCAGAAGAATGACAAATTCAACAAAATTGGTTAGGGTTGCAAGATGCCAATTTTGGGGTGTTACAGGGCGTTGCTGAATAACTCGGGCAATACTGATCACTCGGGTCACACTGGTCACTCGGGCAATACTAATCACTTGGGTCACATTTATCACTCGGGCAATACATAATGACTAAGTGTTTTGACACTAATTGATAAAATGTCTTTTCATAAGGTCTACATAAAGTTCTATAATATTGATTCACCCCCCTCTCAGTATTACTTAATACTAACAATTGGTATCAGAGCTATTAGCCCTTGGGGAGAAAGTCTAACAGCTTAAGGGGGATCAAGATGGATTCTAAAAGTTTGGAAGAAAACTTTGAAGCAACAATTGAAGACCTTGATAAGGCTAAAGCAGAGAATGGTGACTTGAGATTCAAATTGAGAAGAGCTTAGGGTTTCATCAAGAAACTGAAAGAACAACTTGAACTATCTAGGAGTCAGAGGCAAGATCTTATAGATAAGATAAAAGAGGATTCAAACAATGATACTTTAGATAAGATAAAACAACTTTAAAAAGAGAAAGATACTTTGAAGCTTGATCATGAAACTATTTCCCTTTAGCTGGCTAAACAAATTAAACAAGCAAATGATGATAGAAACACAATTGAAGAAACCTTAAAAGACGCAAATACTCGTATGGGACAAATGAAGACCGAACTTGAACACTACAAGAACACATATATGGAATTAGAGAAATAAAATCAGATCATTAAGGGAGAACTTGTTGAGGTAAAGAAACATATTGAAAAAATTCATTCAAGTAGTGATAAGATTGATGAGCAGAGAGATAAATAGAAACCTAAAGGAGACATTACTGGAGTTGGATTTAATGAAGCTGAATGTTTAAAGACTTAGGAAGAAAAATCAGAAGTAAATATTGATGGAGAAATACCTACTCTTGAAGAACCTAAAGAACATATCATACCTTTCAGAGGTAGATGTTTTGGATGCAACAAGATTGGACATATGAAGAGAGACTGCAAAGGTAAAGCTCCTTACAAACCCTTTTCAGGATATTGTTTTAATTGTAATGCATTTGGATACAAGAAGGTAGAATGCAGGAAGCCTAATCAATCAAGAATCAAGAAAGACTACAATAGAGAAGGAACAACAATGAAGATTACATGTTACAAGTGCAATAACTTCAGACACATTGAAAAGTATTTGCAATTGCAGATTAATCAAAACATACCACCTCCTACATGCTACAAATGTCATAATCTAGGACACATAGTGAAGTTTTGCAGATACAATATAACTGAGAACAGAAGTGGTCCTCCACCTATTGATACAAAGAAGAGTACTAGTGATGTTAAGAGTATTACAGAATAATTTAACATTCATTTTAGAAAAGCAGAAGATGTAAACAGTGGTAAGGTATGAAAAATAAATGAATCAAGTGAGGAAATGGTTTAGGGGGAGTCAGTAGATGCTATTGAATCTTTTCCTGATGCAAACATTGCCACATCAACCTAGATGGCCAAGCATGACCTTAAAGGGAGCATTGGAAGGAAATATCATAAATCTATCTAGCCCCTGATTTTGAGGAGTAAGCTCTTGCGAGCTTAGAGATAGTATGTGGAAACATTATGAAACATATATCTGTTATTGCATGGTTTTACAATATCTATCCTATGATTTCCAGATTGTTAATCGAATGGATTATGTGTAGAGATGAGTTTATTGGGAACTATGTCATTTCTTTACACAATTAAGTATAAGGTCAATCAAAATACCTTTTCTGAACATTATTCAAAGAAAAGAGCCCAAGGAAACCAAGATTTGATCTGAGAAAATCATAGAAGCAAGTTTTTTGAGCGTTTGATCAAAGCAGGAATTCACAAAATCAACATATAAAAGGTATTTAGATCATTTGTGAAGCTTTGGTTATGGATACTCTGTTGATTTTTGATGTTGCCGAAAGGCCTAGGTATAAGTTCAAGAAACACCCATTCAAATCAACTGAAGATGATCTTGAAGGTGCATTTTCTCAAACACCCTATGATGTTCTACATGTCAAAGACATTAGGGCTTACATTCATTGTAAGTATGCATCTCTGGGAGACTTTGAGATCTATCAAGAGATGAAGGATATGATTGGAGTAGATGGTAAGATGAAAGCCGAGTTCTCACATCTGGAGAACCTTAGTATAATGCAGATGGCTGGAATTTACAAATTTGATGAAGATGAATGGATTAAGATCATTCTGAGCAGAGTTCACGAATAGTTCATTTGGCTTGGAGATCAACCAATAAATATTTGTAGTGAATTAAATCATGTTGTAACAGGTTTGGATAACTCTGGTGTTATCCCTGTCGCAAAGAAGAACACAAAGAAACATGTGGAAACCCTAACACATTCGTGCTGAGATAAGAGAGTGATGACTGTTAATGACATATTTTAGCAAGATGTTAGATTAATTTCAATGATTCTACGTTATGAACTACATTACAAAAACCAGCCTAACTCAGTATCAGTAGGAGTAATTATGATGGCATATATAATGGTGAAATAAAATGTTAAGTATAACCTTTGCAAAGTAATTGCACAATAATTTTTGGATAATGTGAGGCAAATAAAAAAGGATAAGTCAAAGGCATTTTGTTTTGGGTCTCTATTGATACACATGTATATTCATATTGTTCATACTTTTCTTGGTATTCACCCTTGATCTTGGAAGGATAGCGAACCCACTAGAATTGAGACCACACAGAACTATAGAAGAAAAAATAGTACATGGGTTGATGGTGAATTATTTGGTATGATAAAAATATTGCAGAGACAAATGATGGAAATAATGATGATCCTTGAGGCATTGGTAGAGAAATACAAGGATACAATCTGTTTCATGGTTGAAATTGATTGTTTTTTCTTTGAGGCAGTGCAACCTAGGATGAAGTGGTGTTATACTCTGGGATATGAAGTCAATTTTGTGGTCTTGACCATGCAAGTAGAACACATTCTATCCTCAGAAATTGATCCATCCAAAGAAAGATGAGGCACCTATGACGAGAAGTCTGCGAAGATAAGGGAAGAACATACTCGATCTGCAAGAAAGAGAAAAGTAGAAAATGTGGTAGATGATCTAGTAGGCATGGCTGGTATAACAAAGGAGGAGATGAAAGAGGTAGTAAAGAAGATGACAAAAAGAGCTTATGGATTGGAGAGAACTACTCCTGAAACCCTTCCACATCCAAAAGTTGAGAAGGTTATCAGTCAACCTCCTACTGTGATTGACGTATCAAAAACCACACCTACACAACCAAAGAGAACATCGTAGGAAGTGAAACTAAAGGAATTGCCTAGAAGGAACACAAGGTCCACCAAATAGGACTCTCCACCAAAGAAAAAAAGGACAAAATTTTAAAAGAAGAATGGAGAAGAGAATAAAGTTGAAGAGAATAAGGGAGAAGAGAAGAAAGTTGAAGAGAAGAGCATTGATGTGAAATAACTCTGGAAGCCTGACTTGAAAATACTAAAGAAGAGAATAATTGAGTAGGGAAAGCTTATCTCATTGATCAGATGCTATGAGAGGTATGAGGCATCTGATAAAATTTTGATTGAATACATGGTAATAAATAATTTACTTTCTTTTAAGAAGAACCTGTTAGAAATTGAAGGTAGTATACCAGAAGAAATTTATGAGAAATTAGAAATAAGGAAATAATTAGCTCAAATAGAATATGAATAAATTAGAGTACAAGAAGTTGGCTACATGTTGTTTCAGTCAAGTAAATGGAAAATATATTAAATTCTTTGAAACCTTTGTTGAGAACCAAGTCAAGATTGGTGAAGATAATGGGGAGAAAGTATGAGGAAGTTATTGAGGAAAAATAGAAGGTAGTTGATAAGGTTTTGATGGCAACTGAACCTAAGAATTCCTCACCTCCCAAGGCTACTAAGCCTAAAATTCTAAGAGGTGAGTCATCAAGGACAATTGATGTAAACCTTGATACATCAAAGGATGAAGACAATAGCCAATTTGTCAGTATTGTGAAGCAACCAGATTTCTTTGTTTGTGGTGTGCCTATGTCTTTGGACACTTCGCAGGATGTTATTGATCCTTTTGAGAAAATACTGACATAGATGGAGGAAGCATTGATCTAATAGAGATAGAGAAAGAAGAGTAGAAAGTGAGCGAAGCTGAAATAGCGAAGGAAGAAATAGATAAATTTGAAGTGAAACAAGAAACTCATGCATCTATTTCTTTATCTTTATTGTTGGCAAGTGGAGATAGAAATTTGAACACTGATGTTGAGAGTATGGATGAGGATGAGTTGATGAAGCTATCCTTCATTGCATTTACAAAAGTGAAGGAGAGATCTGAGAAGAAAGGTGAGAAGAAGTCAAAGGTAATGGAAAGAGCAGTTAATACTGTCAAAAAACTCCTACCTATACCTCTTTCATTCCAATCAAAGGACAATGCAAAGAATTTGAACAAGGTATTGGATGACCTTGAAAGTCATTATGATTCCTTAGAGAAGATCGTTGAAGAGAAGGTAGAGAAGAAGTACCTTGCGAAGAAATTGAAGTGTGCAATTCTATTTCTTGGGACTTAGGAATACTAAGAAAAACCATATCTGAAGCAAAGAGTTGTATTTCGCATGGCAGAAAGTTATACAGTTACTGTATAAATCCTATCAGACACACTAAGAACATTGAGGATATAATAGCAAAAGATAGATAGACTCTGGAAAAGTTGACGAATAGTTGTGAGACCTCCTCACATACCATATTGGAGTTAGACAGAGAAGTGTCTAGGATATTAGAAAAATTGAGTGTTTTGGATACAGAGATAGGGATAGTTGTGGGAAGATTTGGTATGTTGAAGAGTTTAATTACTCCTAAGCTATCAATTCTTGAGATACACATTTCAGGCATGGAGAAAACAAAGAAAGCTCTCACTGGGAACATGCCTACTGAGTTAAAGGCAACAAAGACATCCTCTTTTTCAATGAATGGACTGACTCATGTGAGTTAGATACTGGTAAAAACTTGGTTAGAAGAAGTGAAGATCTTGGAAAGCTCCTTCCAAGATGTGCTAACGATAGTATACAATTTTTCGCAAGTAATTTTGTTATTCTACATTTTTGTATGCCTTTTCCATTGATGTCAAAGGGGTAGAAGAGAAGATATAAAACATGTACAGAGATGATATAGAGGAGAAGAAAATATGTAGAGGAGATAAAGAAGGATAATGTATATTCTTTTTGGTATTGACACTTAGTCAATTTTTGCTAAGTGTTTACATCAATAACAAAGGGAGATATTGTTGGAAAGTGGTTCAATAAGAAAAGTTATGGAACACTTTAGGGTTTTGATTTATGGAAAAACATCTAGTACGGATGGTTGCTTGGTGTAAAACACAGTTTTTGAGTTACAACTTGCTAAATGACTAAGTCCAAAAAGCAAAATTACAGAGTAAAGAAGTACAATTTTGGTTAGCAAGCATAGTGTACGGAAAATGAAGGCATTTTAGATTAGGAGAAGATATTTTGGGATGCATATGACCTTTAGTTAAGGTTGCTTATGTTTTGGTGTTGATCGTAGTAAGTTACAGTATGTCGAAGACATGCGAAGCCAGACTAACAGTGATATATGACAAAAAAAATGTTGCGATGATTAAGGGAGTATAATGTGGAGTCCAAACGTGCTAAGTTAGATTCAGATTGAGGATTACCTATGTTTTGATATTTTATGATCACCGACTTGGTATTTACTTATTTTATAAATGTTAACTCTATTTTGTGATGTATTGGAAGCCGAATGGATATATATA
>MU223745.1:1611989-1623735 GCA_018584345.1 Thuja plicata
ATAGCAGATGCTTGTATTGTTCACTATTGAGAAATCATTGTAACATAATCATATTTCTAATTGTATGAGTAGTGAGCTTAGTATACCTTTAAAAGGGTTTTGTATTCTTCTAACAAGGAAATGTGCTAATGTAATAATTAGCTCCTAACAGGGCTAGGTCTCCTAACAAGGACATAATAATTTTAGTACATATTTGTGGGTACCACCCCCACCAGGGTTTTCCCTTGGCCAAGATCTCCTCGAAAACAAATTCATGGTGTTATGAGATGTGTGTTTTATGTTTATGTTCTTTTCATTTCAGCAGTTATTTGGTTGAGTTGGAATTCACTAAGTTCATGTTTAAAGTGTTGTAATACTGATTCACCCCCCTATCGGTACTACTTAATCCTAAAAATTCTCATTTAACAAGATTGGACACTTTGCTTCTAGGTGTCCTGATAGTGATAAGAAGGAAAAGCTTAAGAGATTCAAGGATAATCATGAGAATACTTTCTTTGTTGCTGCTGATGAGGGTGTTACCGATGAGGAATCTGGGGATAATGAAGAAGAAGAATTTATCTTTGTTGTTGTTAAGGAGGATCCCCCTGTAGATGGTAAGAAAGCCTTGATTTCTAGGATGGATCATAATGCTGAGTGGGTAATAGACAGTGGATGTACACATCATATGACCAGTGACAGAAGTAAGTTCACTAAATTGGAAGAATGTGATGGTGGAGCAGTAAGGTTTAGTAACAATACCTCTTGCTTAGTAAAAGTACTAGAATCTATTGCACTAAATAAAATAAAAAATTTATGATGATGTTTACTGGACAAAATGCCTAGGATATAATTTATTGAGTGTAGCACATTTGAATAAAAAAGGTTATCTTGGAGAGTTCAAAAAAGGTGTTTGCAAGATACTTGGGACATTTGGTGATCTGATTGCTACCAGTATGTAGACTAAAGGTAACCTATAATTCTGTCTGAATACTAAAGGTGAAGAGTTGTCTGATTGAAAAAGTTGATGATAATTGGTTGTGGCATAGGAGATTTTGTCATGTTAACTTTGATAGTTTGACCAAAGTAAGTAAGATGAATATTGTTAGAGGTTTTCCACATTTAGTGAAACCAGACAATTTCATGTGCTAGGAATGTCAGTTGGGAAAGCTAACTAGTTATATTTTTACCAATAAGTCATTTTCATCTGGAGGTATTTTGGATTTAATACATACTGATTTGTGTGGTCCTATGAGAACAAGAAGATATTATAGAGATAAGTACTTTATAATTTTTGTTGATGATTACTCTAGGATGATGTGGGTTACTTTTCTCAAAAGAAAAATCAAATGCAGTGTATATGTTCAAGGTGTTCAAAGCATGAGTTATAAAGGAACCATGTAAGAGTCTAAGTGCTTGAGATTTGACAAAGGTGGTGAGTTCATCTTTGGAATTCACTGAGTTTTGTGAAGAACATGGAACTAAAAGGAAAATGTAAACACCTAGAACTCCTCAGCAAAATGGGATTGCAGAGATAAGGAACATATCTATTATTGATGCTGCAAGAACAATGATGACTCAAAAAGATGTGCCCCAATTTTTTTGGAGAGAATATTTCATGATTGTTGTTTATATATTGAAGCGAGTACAAGTGAAGAAGAACATCGACAAGGCTCCCTGTGAGTTATGGTTTGTTCACACACCTAGTGTGAAATACTTCAAAGTTTTTGGGAGGAGATGATACATAAAGAGAGATGACTATACAGGGAAATTTGATCCTAAGAGTGATGAAGGAATATTCTTGGGATATTCTATAAAGAGAAAAGCATACAAAAGTCTAAACAAGAGAAGCAACAAGTTGATAGAAAGTGAAAATGTAAAGGTTGATGAATTCTCAAAACAGAATGATGGTTCCAACAAGAATAATTCAAGAGATGATCAGGGGATTGTATATGTTCAACCGGTGGAGAAAGAAGTTAAAAATAAGAACAATGAGGATATACTTTTTCAATTGGTAGATGGGGCTCCTAGACCTAAACTGGTAATACCGAGGTATGTAAAGTTGAATCTTCATGTTGATCAAATTATTGGTGATAAGAATCTTTGTGTTCAGACCAGAAGAAAGATTAGAGAAAGTACCTATCTAACTTCTGGACATTAACCTAGATTTCTAAGATATGCATTGATGAATGAAGATTGGGTTAAGGCCATGGAGGAAGAATTGAATCAAATAGAGAAGAACAATACTTGGGCACTTGTTCCCAGACATGTTGATAAGAATGTGATAGGAACTAAGTGGGTTTTCAAAAATAAACTTAATGAAATTGGTGAAGTAGTCAGAAATAAGGCAACACTTGTGGTTAAGGGTTATGCACAAGAAGAAGGCTTGGACTATGGAGAGACTTTTGCACCAGTGGCTAGACTTGAAGGAGTGAGGATTTTTCTAGCATATGATACTTACAAATGTTTTAAAGTTTTTTAAATGGACGTCAAATCTGCATTCTTGAATAGAATTTTGGAAGAGGAAGTTTTCATAGAAAATCCTAATGATTTTGCACTATCAAAAGATGAGAACATGGTGTGAAAGTTGCAGAAGGTACTTTATGGATTGAAGCAAGAATCAAGGGATTATTATGAGAGACTCCAATCATATCTAATCAAGATTAGTTTCATCAGGATAATCAAGGACATTAATGTTTACTTGAAGATTGAGAAGGATGACCGATTGTTGAAGTCTTTGTGGATGACATCATTTTTGTTGGAAATGATGAGATGAGCATTGTATTTGCAGATGAAATGAGGATAGAAATTGAGATGTTGATGTTTGGTGAGATCAAATTCTTTGTTGGTTTGCAAATATATCAACTCAGTGATGGAATCTATACTAGCTAAACAAAGTATGTGAGGGAAGTGTTTGAAGAATTTTGGTTTAGAAGATTCTAAACCGGTTGGAACTCCAATGATCAGTTGTAAGCTATCAAAGAAAGATGATTGTAAAGAGGTGAATGCAACTTTATACAGATAAATGATCGTTAAGTTGTAGTATGTTGTTCATAGTAGGCCTGATATAGGACATGTAGTTGGGATAGTTTCAATATTTCAAGCTAATCCAAAGGAATCCCATATGGTGTCCGTGAAGAGAATCTTTAGATACTTAAAAGGGACCAGAGACTATGGTCTTTGGTATGCTCACAAAGGAGTTTTTACTTTGAGTGTGTTCACTAATTCAGATTGGGTAGGTAATGTGGATGATAGGAAGAGCACAAGTCGAGGAGATTTATTTCTTGGAAAGAGACTTGTTTCATGGAAAAGAAAAAATTAGAACACATTTTCCAATCTACTGCAAAGGCAGAATATGTTGTTACTGTTATTAATTGCACTCAATTTGCTTGGATGAAGAAAATATTGGAAGGTATTAAGGAGAAGGTAACTAAACTGGTGGTTATCTATTGTGATAATAATAGTGCTATAAATATATCCAAGAACCTTGTGATGCACTCGAAGACAAAGCATATTGCAATTAAGTACAATTTTCTTAGAGAGAAGGTTTAGGAGAAAGAGGTGTAGTTGGAGTATGTGCCAACTAAGGAGTAGGCTGGAGACATTTTTACAAAGACACTACAAAAGGATTCATTTGAGTATCTATGAGGCATGTTGGGGGTCATTTCCCTACCTGAGTAGATTTAAAGTGATACTGTTGCATCAGTCCAATGTTTTGTATTGAAAATATTTTGTTAGATTGATGTAATAAGGGGATACTCCTTAGGGGAAGCAGTCAGTGGTAAAGGCAGTGATTACTTGCTAGAGGTGAAGTAATTAATGGTATTTCATCTTTTGAATTATTGTCAAAGGGGGAGAGAAGTACTGAGAAGTGGCGAGCAGTCAGGTGAGATAGATCAAAGTAAGTGTGAAAGGGGGAGACATAATTATAGAGATGAAGATTCAATGCTAGAACACAAGCAGATCATGTTATCTGGTTGAGTAGATGCTTTGGTTTTTGTGTTTCCATCAATACCAAATGGGGATATTGATGACATAATTGATGATGCGATGATACAGATTTGATGTTGAGATGATCAGTTATTGTGTTGTCATTAATGTCAAGTATTGATATAATGCTCTTAGTGTGTTGCCAAGTATGTGAGAAGGATGAACAATGAGTTTCAAGTGGTTTTAGTGGTCACCATCCTTAAGGGGTACTTGGGAATGTCTTTAGGTGATAAATGTATGGTCACAACTGTTAACCGTATGATTTGGATAAGTTATGTTTGATTGAAGTATGATAGGGCAACTGCTAGAACAGTCTGTGACTGGAAATGAGTGATTTGATTGGTTTATCAAATTTATGTTGAGTTAGGTGGCATGATCATAGGCTTGTGTTTCTGATACTATTTTTTTCTCATGGTTATGACCGTAACTGATTTGGATGATCGGTGAGCATGGTTTGTGGTTACAGAAGTTGTTTCAAAGAAAAGTGTCAGTGTTCTTGAGCTACCAATAGTAGATCTTCTTTTTGGAATCAGTGATCGAGTTGCGATGAATCATTTGTGTTCTAGCTATCATTATTATGTGTCTCAATTAATTTATGGTGATGTGTTGGCATTTCTTTGATCAAGGTAGACTTTTTATCAGGATGAAGATTGAGTTCATCAAAACGTGTTTGATTGTTCTTGATAAAATTAATTGTAAAGGTCTATCTTAGTGTGAACCTATTTGGTAAAGTTGTTTATTATATTGGGATGTGTGTTTTGGCATGATCTCTCTAAGCACAAAGATTGGTAAAGTGATTTGAAATGTTTTTGTAAGGATTAATGTGGTAGCTGCCTTAGGGATTGAACATTGATATTTATATTATGAAATCAAAGATTTGTGTTTGTAGATCGTGGATGTGAAGGTGTGATCAAGCCAGGGTATACCAGAGTAATCTGAGAAAGGAATGTATGTGTTACAGTGGATCTGATCAAGCAAAGGAGTTGTTATTTCTAGATCAAGTGACCTTAATAGGTTTTCCTATTGTAAATCCCTTGACCGGGTAGACCCTAATAGGTCTTATTTGTAAATCTCTTAACATAGTGGCTCATTAACTTGAGTTTGAAATCTCCTAACAGAGTTAATCTCTATAGGATATAGCTCCTAACAGAGCTAGAGGTAAATCCCATAACTAGGTGGCACCAAACAATGTCTTTGTAAACTCCTAACATGGTGAAGCTCCTAACAAGGCATACTTTAGAAGAGTACTGTATTCGTGGGTCTTCATTCCTATCGTGGTTTTCATCCTTTTGAGTTTCCACACAAAAATATCTATGTTATGTGTTGCATGCATTGTGGTGGTTGTGTTTATTTGTTAAGTTTCATTTTCTTATCAATCAATGAACTTGTGAATGTTGGTTTTGAGTTAAAGAAGTAAAAATTTGCAGATATCTTAGATTAGTGATTCACCCCCAGTAATATTGGACCCTTAGGACTAACACGAAGAGCCCTAGCTAGACCATAGTTCATGTTGTTGTTAATTTTTTTTTAGTGAAATTAACGATTAATCCCATGAATTTTTTTATTAAAAGCATGGTTATATACTCTAAGTCTTTTTTTAACGTTAATAGTTATTTTTCATAAATATTCACATATAAGTGATATCCTTTAAAAATCCTAAAATACTTAAGTCACACCTTTTTAGGGTCATTTCATTTCATGTAATATGCGAATGCATATGTAATGTAAATTCAAAATAACTATGGCTTAAGTGAGCGGGCTTTTGGTCTAATATTACATTCTATATGTAATATGAAATGCAAAATACATAAAATCACCCGATGACTTAAATCATCGAGCATTTTGATTTCCTTTACAAACTATTACATGTAATAAAATATGTTGAACCAACAAAAACCCCTGATGGCTTGTGTTTATCAGGTTTTTCAAATAATCTTTCATCTTTCATAACATGTAAATGTTATATTCAAAGGAAATGTCAAGATTTCTCATTGAAATGCTAAGTCTGAGAAACTGACGAGCATGAAAATGTGGAGATAACAAGAAAATGTTGAGCCCTAATTGGAGATCCTTGCATTTCATCTTTGTATTTCATTGCTTTCATAGTTTGAATCACTGTTTCTCCCCATCAAGCATTCTTGCATTGGTCAAAACCATGGTCATTTTTGTAGTATTTCTTTATTTTTTCTATGCATATGCATTTAGGGTTTGTATAGTGTTGTTTTATTAAAAATCAAGTTTTAAAGCTTATTTTTGTGTGTTTTTCAAGTATTATATGAGGGGTTTTTTCTTGGTCTATTTTTTGTGATTTATATCAGAATGTTTGCAAGAAAAAGTATTAACAATTTTTTATTTCTTATGTTTGAATAAATACATTTTGCAAATGTAATGATAGCTTTTCTTCAATTTAAGTTCTCTCATGCATTGATGGGATTCAAATCCTCTTTCTCATTTATGAATGTGAAATCATTAAGTTGTGTTTGTTGGGGTTTCATTGCAAATCTTGGAATGCAGTCTCAAGTACAAAATCTCGAGCCATGGCTAGGCATGAATATACAAAGAAAAAAATCCTCATTGACAAAAGCTTTCCTTCCCTTCAACATTTCATTTCCATGCTCGTAAAGTTGATACCAGGGGGGTTTATTCCAAATGCGCGTCTTATTATAATTCTCAATTACCTTTTTTCTATATACATATGGTTTCAAAATCAGATCTTCCCATCTTCACTACATGGAATATAAAGTGTAGTCATGGTTGAAAATCCCATTTGTATACTTAAAAAAAAATGGATTTCGAGAATCTTTATACCTTCATCATATACCATTAAATGTAAAGATTTGTGCAATGTAATATTCAATCATAGTTAGAATTCCCAATTGAATTTTTGTTTTAGGTCTTCCATATTCCCAAATAAGGATTTTTAGTACCCATTACATGTACTGCTACATGTAATTATATATGCAATTACCTCTAAAATCTTCATACCTTTCATTTGCATTTTGGGAATTTTCACACCCACCACTTGTTTTTTACATGTAGTCACAAGCACAATCACATCTGAAAACCTGACCATACCCCAAGTTTACCCTTGAAAATGTATATTTAAGTGCAATTGGGCATTTTTGTTCTGATTACAAGTTGAACTACACATGCAATCTTAAGTGTAGTAGGGTCCAAAAACCCCGATTTCACTTAAAATTTTGTTTTTCCCTTGTAATAGGAACTTTTTGTTCTATTTGCATAAATTTTTACAATTTAAACTACACTTGCACCTTCACCTTCAGTGCACTCCAAATCCCCAAATTACAACTGTGGCCCACAAAAGCAACTTTTTCACTCTGGTCGTGTTTTCCCACATGATCTACCACGTTTCAAAATCAAAATATTAACTTCATTGAGAATGATATGGAACTAACGTCAACATATTATGATGTTATGGTGTTTTGGTCTTTCATCTTAGTGCCATAGGTGCTCATCCGAAGTTAGAAAACCAACCATCACGTCTGAGAAAAAGATGAAATTCAAGTTTCATAAATACTAGAATGCTTTCAAGACTAATTCCAAGTAGGTGGTAGTAGACCAATAAGAGGGATCGTGAACATTTTTCAGTCAGGGATTTGAATGAAAATTTGTAATTTGTTGATGCCATCAAACACAAAGGTCAAAGTGTTATTTTCTACAGATGTTCCCACCCATGTACAAATTCAAGAAGATTTCAAGCACTAGCAATCTAGCAACAAGAGGACCTCTCCAATGGGGGATGATGTAATAATATTTGTGACTTGTCAGACACTTATTTTAGTTTTTATCATGCATTTTGTAATTTAGTTTTGACAAGTTACATGTAAAGCATAGACTTACAATTGCATATGGTAACATTACATGTAAAGCATAATATTGTAATTGCATATAGTAACGTCACAAGTAAAGAAAAAAATTACAATTGCACATAGTCTCATTACATGTAATCACATTACATAGGACTGTAATATTGAATAAGTCAACAACAAGTAGTTAGTTTTCCACCTTTTTCTCACAACCCCTCACCTATATATAGAGAGGGTGCTCATTTTAAATAATCATCTTTATGCATTGCAAGTAAACTCTGCTAGAATTGTGCAAAATACAAACTTTGCTTTTATTTGTGCAAGTTTATTTCAAAGTAAATAAAAGAGCAAGTGTTTTCAATCTTTGTGTTGGAGGAACTTGTTATATCGTTGTTGTGTTCTTACGTCACAATAGTATCATTACCTTGAATTTATTGAGAAAGTGTATGAGTTTTTTGTGTTGTTATAAGGTAAAATTTAAATATGATTTTGTATAGAATGTGTGTTGTAGTTTTCAATTTGAGTTAAGTAGAAGTGAATATATAGTCTTTGAGCTGTGATTCATTGTGCAAATAGAAATTAGAAAATAAGTTTTATTTGTTAAGTCTTTGTGCTAAACATATTGCTGCCTCATCCCTTAAATCATTGTAGGATAGTGTATGAGTCTTTGACATTATATCCATTCCTTAGTTATTAGTTTATCGGTATGCTTAAAAATTAATCTTTCAGTTAATTTGAAGATTATTGACATTATTGATCCAATTAGTGCTTAAAAGAGAAGTTGCCTAAGGTCTCAAGTTTGTAAAGTGCATTTTTATGAAAGTGGAAATCCTTCCTGAAGAAAGAGGAAGTGGTACATGCAACATCCAATCTTAGATTAGTTTGAATTTCTTGTTAAATTTTAGTTGATTATGTAGGAATAAGAAGGGCACGTCCCCTTAGTTGAGAGGAGAGATTATATATCAGATATTGTGTCTAAATACGCTATTTTGTAAGTAGTGTGTCCACGACCACCTACAAAATATTTAGCCAATTGTTCAATCACTTCAATATCTCTTCTATTTTGAAGGAGGATGTTGAGGTTAAGACCTTAGAGTTCATTAGCTCGCTAACTTAGACCCTTCTACAACACAACAAGCCTCTAACACAAGGTCATGTGGTTGAGTCTTCTAGGCATTGACTTTTCACCTCACTTCTATCAACGTTATGGATCTCTTTGTGTTTATAATACTGAGGATGATAAAGATCCACGTGGTTAGGGTGTATCTATGGAAAATCTAATGGTCATGGCAAATGAATTTTTGAATGAAGCATTTGTTGTCGATAGTAAGAGAAATTTCAATAAGTTCAAACTCAATTTATTAAAATTTATTTTGAAATGTAAGATTATCTAGATTATTGGAATTTTTATAATATAATTCAGAGTGTTCACCCTGCATTTGGCAATCATCCACCTCTTGATTATATGAAAATGTGGACTGCCTGTTTCATTTTGGTTGATACTTAATGTTTATATGCTCTAGGTTTTTTATATATAGCTCTATAGGGTTTCAAGTACCCATCAAAACCTATTTTCCTTAATCAAAAACTCTAGTACAAAAATAATTAAAATACTATATGTGAGTTTACTTTAACCTTATATGAATGACAATATTATTACTTACATTGGATGGTGAATAGGTTAATGTTGGACCTTTTACATTAACACATGCTAGTCATGATGGTCATCGAAATTTAACTTAAGTAAACCTTGTTTATATTTTTCACTAATAATTTATAAAATGTGTTCAAACATGTGGGTAATTGAATAACATTGCTTCATTTTCAGATGTTGACATTAGATAATCTAGTATTTGTACCACAGTGGAGTATAGGGTTTCTATAGTAGTATCATCTTCAATCCCTTTGACAGAGGTATTAGCAAGATTAGTAAATTTTACATTATATTTATTGTTTATGTCTATCATTGAAAAATTGATGATATTCATTTGTAGTTTGATTTCTATCTTTATGATCTTGTCATAGGGATTTGAAGCTTCAATTCTGAATGTTCTTCTATTACAACTGAAGAGTTACAAAAATCAATTGAGATAAATTATCAATGTGTAGTAAGTGATTATTCTTTTATACATTTATTTCTATAATTCATTATTTCTATCTCCCTTCACATAACATTCAAAGATGGATTGTGATCTCTTTCCTTCCATAGAGGGAAGTGACTAAATTAGGGTCCTTTGATGTATGCCTATATGGAATTTTGTACATTATTTGTATTATAAATTTTTAGGATTAAGGTGCCATCTACGTTGTAAAACTTATGGCATGGTTCCAAAATCCTTTGAAAGTGTTCTAAAGCACTTAGGATGTATTGGGAAAATAAATTTTAGTATTTATTCTCACTATTGTTTGTATTATATTCATAAGGAGTGATGATTTACACTAGAAATAGTAAAGGTGGATTGAGGATACAATTATTTTGTATTGATTCCCCTACAGGTGGGCGCCTAGAATGAGACAATTACTGATATGGTAAGTGGAAAAATGATTGACCTTTTGGAACCTCCAAGTGGATGCTTGGAAGAGGCAACATGTGTCTCTTGGTATTCTATAATTTATTATATTTATGTAATTTTTATCTTCCATGTTTGGAAATAGAAATTGGAGGGAAAGTATTAGAGCCAAAATAAATGTACTTTTGCATTCCATGGAGAAATTTCAAGGGTTGGGGATGCTTGAAATGAATTTTTTTTTGGATGTCTTGTTTGGTGGGTTTGGAGATCTTGTCTTTCTATATATTTGTGGGGAAGAAAATAATGCACCTTCCTAGAGGCTGGTTAAAGCCTCAAGGGATGAATGACTTTCTTGCACCACCTCGTGTTGCTAGCTAGGACTGCTAGGGAGATGAGACACAAGATGAAGGAATCAACTTGGTTATCTTTGTGTGACTAGATGTGGATTAGATTGATTGAGTATTAATTAAGCGTTTATGTGTAAATATCCAAATGCAACTAAACTAATTAGATGTAAATAACTTAAACAAATAGGTTGATTAAAGTGTTTTGATTATGGAAAGCAGAAGAGCTAACTGAAAGAGTTAAACCCTGACATCCATAAGCTCACTGCCTCAAACAGACATGCAACCAAAAGAATACAAGGTGACTGATGGACACCCACACATCACATTAGCATCTCGTACGAGCATAGTACAAACTTAGCAGGGATGAAATAACAAGAGAAACAACAAGAAATTAAACTACAGAAGCACAAATAAAGTAAATGAATAGAATGTAAATGAATGAAAAGAAACTACTCTAAGTGCATGAAATGAAAGGAAAAATAACAAACCAGATACATTATGAGTCTAATATGAAAACAACTTAATAATATAGAATATTAACTGTGTTGTGAAATGAAGGAGAAAGATAGAAGCAATGAAACCTGATTTGATGGTTGATGATGCGTTCCTCTTGTAACTTTTGGATCCATGAGCTTGCAATAGTAACCTACACACAAGAGAAGAAGGAAAATGGTTGTGGTCATGAAGAGGTTGTCCTTATTCAAGCTCCCGCTTTGGTGTTTCCACCTCCACGGGAAACCATTAGACATGATAATATCGGTGATAGATAATTGAGAAATAGAAATAAACAACAGTAATATGAAATAGAAATGAGATAAAGAGGCACAATAATATGCTCAAATATACAATGAGGATACACAGAGAACTCCCAATATTAGATAGAGATCTTGGATGTGTGAGGTAGAGTTGAATACAAGAGCTTTAGATAGTCAATGAAGGAGAACTTGAAAGAAAATGTGAGGCCCATCCCGGACCCCATCGTAGTTTTTCTAGTTCTTGCTTATGATAGACTTAGCATATGATACTTTACTTTTGATGCATTATTAGACATTATGGACCTTATGCTTTATGTCACAGATTTGATTGTTATGGATGC
>MU223745.1:1629009-1678659 GCA_018584345.1 Thuja plicata
ACTAGTTACATTGGTGGTTTTCCCAAATTGGGTTTCCACGTTATATCTGGTGTTACTTGTGTTACTTGTGTTCATGTTATTTGTTTTATGCATATCAATAACTGTGAATGTTTAATAAACAATGAAATGCTAATTTACCGAGTAACAGTAATATATATTGAAGACATCTAAGGGACTTGTGGATTTATTTTTGTGGTAACTGATTCACCCCTCCCCTCTCAGTTACTCCATCCATATTTCCAACAATTTGATAGACCCAGATAAAATCCGCACAGGGGAAGCCATCATTTTGCAGCCTTACAATGCAAGGTTGCAAATTTGTAATTCTCCAATGACCCTCTGCACGTCTATAGATTCATAGAAAAGATCATGCCACACAAAAGTCTCAGTGACGTGTGTGTCTCCAAATAATGCTAGGGCCTCATTGTGTGGGATCTGAGCTAGATGATGAGTTGGTGCATGACAAGGATGGCAAGTTTTTGTGTCTTATGCTAAAGTGTATAAATGCTTAAATGGAAATTTACACGGGGGTATAAATTTTATGTCATTAAAATATTCATCTCTTTGGATGTAGAATTTGACATGAAAAATGAGTGAAGAGTTACTCTATAGGAACACAAATAGGTGGAGGAATAAGGGGGTTATTAATAGATACACAAGTGTTTCCACATTAGAGGTAAAGAGGAAAATCAAATTGAATATATCATACTCACATTTGTTTGTTGATAATACATACTTATTTGAACTTATTTTTACAATTCCTTTTTGCTCTTACATCCTGATGATGGATCACGGAGTGTGATCCGAAACGTTGATGCTTAAAAATACACACAATCAAAACCCAGAAATCAAAGCTCAAATTCAATGGATTGTGGAAATCTAATCGATTTAATACATACTTAGTCACTCTTCTTGGTGGAGTTTTTCTTCTTCTTAAGGTTTCTCCACATAAATCAAGTGTTATGTGATTCTCTTATGTTTCTAACTTAAGCCTCATTGCACTAGTATATTATGGTGATGTTATTCATTATGGATTATTGTTATTATTTACATAAGGTAGTGTTAATAAACATGATATCAAGAACGATTTTAGCATCATTAATAAGAAGGATCATGTAGTATTGTAAATTGTATCCCTATACAGTTTTATGTTCATCTAGGCCTCATTTTGGTATTTTTGGCTTCCCATACCTAATCATGTACTCAAAAATTTCCATCTCCATTATATTCAAGACCTCTGGTCCTTGACCTCAACTGAGTTGGCAGGTCAAGGCCACCTGGGGTGTCCTTTACCTAGGTCAGGGTTTCTTGGGGAAACCTTGACCTAGGGAAGGGATGCCCAAGGCAACCTTGCCCCCGTAAAAAGTTCCCAAATTCAAATCATCTAATGAATACATTGCACCTGAGTAAGAGATTCTTCTTGGTGTCAGTCATCTTCAAAAATTTGAATACGTTTCATAGGGAGAGGTATAAAATAAAGTTTATCCCCCTCATTTGAGACATCAAATAACATCATCTTATACAATTACATCATCAAGATCAAGCATTCATGATGTCATTTCATCCTACCATATTATTTATATTTAAACATTGTGGTAAGTTACAACAACCTTTATTTAAGCATGTTTTCATGATTGACTTTCCTTTATTTCAAGTCACCTTAGTGCTTCAACACTTGTAATAACATTCAAAGAGAATTGCATCAATAAGGTATATGGTTCAAAAAGTTCATTTTTAGATCTAGCCTCTACTGCACAACAACATGTTTTCAATTCAAACTCATTTCAATTTTATTTCATTGTTAATTCCAAAACCAAGGTTTGATAGAAGGAAAATTGCCATTATCCCAGCAATTTCCTTTCTTTTTGGGTGAAGGTGGCAGGTTTAGAATACATAAATTAGAGACTAGATCGAGTAGATGGAGACCTACAAATTATAATTTTTTCAACCTAAAAAAAGGAAGGACTAATACCCGTAGAAAATTAGAATCGAATACTTGTGATGATGTTTTTAGAAAAAACATCTGAGTAGCATCTTGATCCTAGATCTTCTAATTCTGTATGCATGTAGTACTCTTAGGTCAAGGTAACCCTAAGAAAAATAGTGCATCTAATTCTAGCCCAGATTCCAAAAATAGGCTCCTTTATGCCTCTCATTTTCAGATCTATTTTATTTGTCTTCATATCTAATTTATGTAGCATTATGTATGTTGAAAATTGTCATTTTCTCATCTTTGGCCCTAGACTCAACATCCAATTCACATAGTTTTACTATAATTTTCAACTACCACAAAGAGGATTGTTGGATCCACCTTATTCCCAATCCTTATTGATCATATTTGAGGTTGGGCCTTGTGGATCCACTTCTGGTTGTGAAATTTGTGTACATGTTTTTCACAAACACTCAATAGATCATTACATGCATGGTTAAATGAATGAAATCAAATAACGACACATAAACCATACTAAATCGATCTATTGCCTCCTAAATGATGCAAGTATGATTGCTCTCAAATTTTTAAAGAATTACCAGTGACTTGACTACACCAAGACTAAGGATAAAGTAGCATGATAATGATACTATTCAATTGCAATATGATCTCTATTTTTTATTGTATATGATTTGAGAGTTGAGAGCCTGATTTTATAGCAAACTCAGACAGAAGTGACGATCGAGATTGATTTATAAGGAGTGGTCAAGATTCTCCCAGAATTAGCACAATCCATGTGAGCTTAAGGTGATTGGCTACTTTCTTGAGTTATTTATTGAGATAAGCTTTTATTGAATGTTTTTTTGATTGGTTTATTCAACTTTCCTTCTTTCAACTCCAGAGTTGATTTTTTCTTTATTTAATTCCATTTTTCTTTTTTTTTCTTAAATCAATTCCCTTTTTATGATTTAATGGAAAATTAATTTATTTAAAAAAAATATGATAAGATATTTAATAAATAAATAGGATTAAATTGATTTAATTGCCAGATAATGTTGATATTTGGGATTTTGATTGATTTGGTGATTAAATACAACCTAGCGATCAAATCAGGTTGAATTGATGAACAAAATTGCCTTTGGTTAGTACTTTGATGATTAAAATTTGATTAATCAAGATTAGGGATTTATAGTTTAGAAGACCATTTTTGGGTGATTACATTTGATCCTCTTTGAATTGTTGTGTGGGCAGTGCATTTATTCAAAGAATATATATTATTGAAGCATAAAATAGTTTGATATGAAGCAATGAAACTATTCACGATGAGAGAAATCAACTCTGAGCTTGATTGGACAAAGATTGGTTGAAGATTCAAAAGATACAGATTCTGAACTTGATGGAACTAGAACTGATGAAGAAAGATCAGAATGCTCAGTTTGATGTGAAGGGATGAGACTAAACATTTACCCAATGATGATGGTTACAAATAACCAATTTGATGTGAATCAATGAAATTGATCAATGTCTGAAAGATTCTTAAATCGTAAGATTGATTTGAATGAATAACCAGCTTAATGAGGTTCGATGAAATTGATTATCGTTAAGAGAATGGTTAGGATAATTGACTTGATATGGATCCCAATGAAGCCAATTATCAGACTTAAGAAGACAATATCAAATTGATGTGATGTGATGAAACTAATATGCCCCTAGAGATTCAACTATGTTGTAATAGATTAGATGTTTGTCCGAGTGAGTTGATATGAAGCAATGAAATCACTCTCTCAAAAGGATCAAAGAAAATTCAACTTGATATGGATTTTGATGAAGTTGAGATGCCCCTAGGAATGAGGTTTTGTTTGATTGATAGCTTGATTGTTGAAGAAGTTGCAATGATCATGCCCCCTCGGGAGAGAAATCAAAATGAAATGACCTAGAAAAGATGTGATCTAATTTTGATTAGGTTGTATACATTTAGGAATCCATTTTGTACATGATTAGGGTCTTTTTGACCAAGTTTGACCATGGTTTATTGAAATTGAGGGCATAGATTGATTGAGAAATAATTTGAAAGAATTATGAGTTGGTTTTATGTTTATGAAGATCAATTTTGCACTCAGGACTCAGGACCGTCAAATTAGGTAGGGGTACAATTTTCACATTGATAAGAGCAATTTGAAAATTAGGGCAAAATAACATTGAACTCTATATAAATATGCAATGGATTTATGGATATATATGATATGCTCATGCATGCTGCTAACATCCCATGCATAAAATGTTATGTCAATATACAGGTACTCGATTGTGTCTATGACGATGATGCATAGTTTACCACTTGCAAAGCGATGATGACCACTCCAAATTTAAGTTCCATGCCCTCATAAGATATATACAATTTAAAGAGAAATGTTATCATGCCAGAAACACTTGAAATGAAAATCCTAACATGAATGAAACATAGGGCTTAGTCACTGTTTTTAAGATGCTATTATTTATAACTGAGCCTTTGAGACATGGAATGTCGATACAACCCTCACTAGTGAAGAAACCATGAGGATATGAATATGATATTGATCGCATTGAATGTCAAAGATAGACATAATCACCAAGGCATAAAGTGGCAAGATGACCTAAATATCATGTCCTTTTGATGTTGCAAGTGAACATAAGAACCAGGGCATAAAGTGGCAAGATGACCTAAATATTTCTTGCATGCAGACACACCAACCAAAATAGAGATCCTTCTTTTCCTATGTAATAGTTATTTATTTGTCCGCAATGACCCTTTTATCATTCATAACCTAGGACAAATTTAGCATGTATACCCATAGTGACCCATACATTCACATCCTAGGGTAAATATTCAGATTGTATAGTAATAATAAGTTACTCAAAATAGAAAAGGATATAATTCCAACCTCACTATAGCGTATAAATAAAGATAGTCGAGGTATGTGTGGCATTTCACCTTAATGTGAAGGCACTTATCATAGACACCCAGTTTATTTCACATTTCCAAATCATCAAAACCATACCTACAAGAAGAAAACAAAGAAAAGTATTATCCCCCTAGTCCTTTCTTCTATAGTCAAGATAAACATCTTTGAGTCGCTCAGAGAGAATAATAAGAAAATTCCAATTGACAATACAACATACAAAGAAAATTTCAGCATAGCTCAAAAAGTTTCAGTGATTGTTTTTGCTTTATGAATATGATTGTTTGCATGTTTTTGTGTGTTGTTGAGATGTCAGTGGCAAAAACTTGTAGTGGTTAGGAGACATGAAACTGAATCGTATTGGAAAAAAAAGCATAACTAACACAATGATGACTTGGTTAAAACTTCTAGGACATTGAGATTGAACAGTTTGATTTCCCTAAGACTGTGATGTTGATCGGTTTCAAGCCATGAAGGTTCTAGGAAGAACCAAGGTATCACGAAAGTGACTGAAAGATATGTACAAACTAATGAAGAAGCCTATGAAGGCAAGAAATTCCAAGAACTACGTTGATAGATGGAGTACTAAATTATAAGAGGCACTTGTTTACCAGGTTTTTACCTACTTGGCAGAGATTCTATATTTTCTACCGAGGCACCTCTTTAACAGGTTTTCACTAGGGCACTTTTTCTTATTTTTTATTTTGTATTTTTGTATTTTTTTCTTCTTCTTCTTCTTTTTTTTTTTCATATTTTTTAATTTTTTGGTATTATCAAAATGCATATCACTAGGATTTCACTAGGATAATAATTTGCTTCAGTACCTTTTTTAATTTTTAGATTTTTCTCAAGACATTTGAAGTTGTACATGTTGCTGGAACAAATAATGCTAACTATAGATTTTATTCAGATGGATGGTGTTGATAGGTTCACAGAGTTGTTCTCCTTCTTTCGTTGAGAGTTGATAAGCTCTAGAGCCAAAACCTGCAGTAAGGATGTAAGGACCCAGCCAGTTGGGTTCAAACTTTCCTTTTTGTTCCCGATGTTGTTGATTACTAGGATTCACTCTTAAAATAAGGTCACCAACCTGAAATTCTTTGTGTCAAACTTTCTTTTTGTAGCCTATAGACACTCTCTTTTGGTAAGCCCTAAGGTGATCGAATGCCACTTGTCAACATTCATCTAACAAATCAAGTTCTTTCAATCTATATATTTTGTAGTCTTCATTTGTTACAAGACCCTACAACGAAACTTTTAGATACATAATTTAAACTTCAATTGTCATACTTCTTCTACCCCATATACCAAAGCAAAAGGTGTAGCTCCACTAGGTGCTCTAATACTTTTTTTGTAAGCCCATAGAGATGGATTGAGATGAAGGTGCCAATCCTTTCCACAACCCATTTAGCCAACCTACATGTTAGTGTTTCTTTACTTAGAAGATATTTCAATGGATAAATCTTAGCAACCAGTGTGACAGAGTGTGCAAGCATATAGTGTCTCAGTTTTTGTGAAGCAAAGACCACGACTAAGCAAGCATTCTCAATAATAGTGTAGTTCACCTCATATGACACCAACATCCCGCTAATATAATATATAGCCCGTTCTCTCTTTTTTTATCATCATCTTGAGCAAGGAGTGCCCCCAGTGATGTAGCTATAGCTGATATGTAAAGAATTAATGACTTTCCTTGAATATGAGGCATCAAAACAAGTGGATTTTCAAGATATTCCTTTGTCTGTTTCAGTTTCTTATCACATTATTTATGCCACGTGTAGGTCCTTTGTGTAATGTCTTTGTGAATGGTTGATCTTTATTTGCCAACTGAGAAATAAACTATTTGATTGATTGTAATCTTCCTTGTAGGGTACGGTTCTCATTTGAATTATGTTCTTTGGTGGTTGCATTTCCATGACAGCCTATACTTTTTATGGATCAAATTCAATACCTTTAGCTAAAACAAAATACCCTAACAATTTTCTAGATGTAACACTGAATGCGCACTCTTAGGATTTAATATGAGTATGAACTATTCCATTCTATCCAGGATTAGACCAAGTTCTGCTAGATGCGTTGATCTTTGCATAGATTTTACCAAAGTGTCATCTACGTAATATTCCATTTTTTTATGCATCATGTTTTGAAATATTGTAGTCACAACTCTTTGATATGTAGCAACTGCATTCTTTTATACCAAAAGGCATGGAATTCCAATAGGATGTTCCCCAAGCACATGTATACATTATTTTCTCTTGATCTTCAGGTGCAATTTTGATATGATTATAGCTATAAAAGCCATCCATAAGAGAATACATTTTGTATCTAGCTATCATGTCCACTATCATGTCAATATTAGGGAGTGGGAAATAATATTTAGGACATGTTTTGTTCAATTCTCTGAAATAAGTTCAAACATAGATTGATTTGTCTGGTTTAGAAATAGGTACAATATTTGATATCAATTTGGCATAGTCGATACCTTAGATGAATCCTTCTTTAAGTAACATTTCCAAGTTAGTTTTAACAAGTAATGAAGCATGAGGATGCATTTTATAAATTTTTTGGTTTACAGGTTTTACTCCAGGAGCAATAGAAAGATGATGAATGATAATATCAAGATCTAGACCCGATATGTTAGAGTATTTCCATGCAAAGTTGATCTTCTTTTCCTTTAAAAATTTAGTAAACTCTTTCAATTATTTCTCTAATAATGAGTGAGCTACATGTACAATGTGCATAGTTTCCTCTGTTCCAATATTCACAGGTTGTGTTGGTTCAATAAAGACTGATAATCATTCCTGAAAGTGACTTAGAAAAACATCAACTATCTCATCTTTAGGTGCCTCAAAGAGGTTTTCACCATCAAATATGGATTTTATTTTTGGTTCTTATATTTCCATAATGTGGCTTTCGCCATCATAACACTTATTTATTTTCATTTCATTTTTTAGACTAAGATACTTGATATCCGCTTCCATCATGTTCATGTTAGGTTCACTAATGGAAGAGGTCATAGGCTCAAAAAAATTGAGATAGAAGGCTAAGGAATAGTCATTCAGAAAAGTGGGAATATTCATGGATCGGTCTTGCATAGTCCAGTCAATAAGCTCAGGATGCATGTGGGATAAAGATTCAATAGGATTGAGGGAATTCATGGTATGCTCATCATAAAATTGGACCATCAAGTTTAGTTCTAAAATACTACCTTGTATAAGCGCGTTTATACCATTAAGAGTCATAACATCACGATCGAAGTTCATGTTAGCATTTTGAAAACCTAATTCATCAGACCTACTTATAGATCCTTCACCCACTTTGAACCAAGTTTCATATCGATGTACACCATCTATATCCTTGTCAATTATTTCTTCGGATAGAGAATCCCATTCATATTCATTAGAATCCATTTCAACCTTATTAAACATATCTAGGACATGAATGAAGTCCACTAACTGCCTCCAGTTAGGATGTCTCTTTTCTTCCACTTCCTCAAACTTAGAAATAATGTCATTGGTCCTTTTCAAAAAGAATTCTATAGTCGTTTCAGCTTCTTATGCATCAGGTTTCTCTTGTGAAGTAGAATCTTGTGCTTGAATAGAATTGATCTTTTGTTCATTATCACTCTTGTTCAACTTTATTCACTTGTGGATTCCATTCTCTATCATCTTCAAGGAGACTTAAGACATTAGGAGGGATAGGATAAGTAAAGACATCTTATTCTTTAGAATTATCCTCCTCAAAGATTGGTGTACTCTTGTCTTTTACAGATTGAAAGTTAGCTGTTTTGAAACTGAGACTAGTTTTATCCTAAGGGTCTCTATATTCCACATGAATTGGTTCAGTTAAAATTTTTTTACTCATCCCTATGGGACCCTTTCCTTTATATACCATGTATTGCATTAGCTCATATCCTTTACCATATGTTCCAGGAGAAATCTCACAGTTTTTTACCTCTCTATCTTCATCTTCTCCTCTAAAAAGCCATGAAAGAACAACTTCTTCTTCATTTTCATTAGCAAGGGAAAAATTTATTGAAAAAGTACCATCATGTATGACCTTTGCTTGTTATTTTTATGGTTTCATAGTTTCATAAGGTTTTCCATAATATCTCGGTGATGGGGGAAGAGATGTCAATGAAAGCAATGGTTCTATCTTATACCCTCCCATTCCAGTATCTATAATTTTGAGATTCTTCTTAAAGTATTTCATCATAGCCTCAAAAATTTCAATTTTTTTTTTAATTTAGATGCTTCCCTATTATGAGGAACAAGGGTGTCAACGGACTATGTTAATGCATTGCAGACATAACTAGTATCTGCAGGAATACTAACTTCAACTCCATTATACGAGAAATTTACACATTGATGGTACATGGATGAAACAAATTACATTTCATAAATCCATGCTATTACCAAAAAAATATTGTACGCTAAAGGAAGATCAATCACTTGACACATTACATCTCTTTCCATAGGTCCTACCCTGATCAACAGTACCACTAGACCCTTAGAGGATCACTCTTCTTCATCATATGCTTTAATTGTTATCTTCTTTCTAGAATTTATAACATGCTCAGAAAATCCCAGTTGTGCTAGGAAATTTACACATTGATGGTACGTGTTACGTAGATGAAAAAAATTACATTTCATGAATCCACGGTCTTCCCAAAAAAATATATTAGGCTAAAGGAAGATCAAGCACTTGATAGATTACATCTCTTTCCATTGGTCCTACCCTGATCGAGAGTACCACTAGAACCTTAGAGGATCACTCTTATTCATCATATGCTTTAATTGTTATCTTCTTTCTAGAATCCATGACATAGCCTTTTGTGCCATAGCCATACATCTTAAGTCTTAGAAAATATACAAATCTTTATGGATGTATCAAGGTAGAATAATTTACCTTTAGATTGACCTCCGGTAGCAATCAGACTTCCCTTCTGATCAAATATGTTAGCCTTCTTATTTTGAAATTTTAGCTAGTGACCAGTATTGTTTAACTGTGCCACACTCAACAAATTGTATTTCAGGTCTTCAAACCATTAGACATCATCACACTTAGTATTGTTTAGTAGAATTATAGAACCTTTTACTTTTACAAGATATGGTGTGTCATTTCCAAATTTAACATTTCCACCATTATGCTCTTTCAAAGTATTGAAATTGTCAATATCACCAGTCATGTGGTATGAGTAACCGTTGCCTATAATCCATGTATCATTTTTACTTGTGATATTAGGGCCTTTTCTTCAATGTACTTGTCTTCATAAGATTCATCTTTAATAGAAATATAAACAACTTCTTCTTCATCATCATCATCGGTGTCATCATTAGATGAACCTCCTTCAGAAATGTAGCATACTTTCTTTCCTTTGTTCTTGAAATCTCTAAATATTCTAAATCTGTTCTTTGTCTTATTTTATCTCTATTATCTCTCTTCTCATTATATTCGGGATAATTAGAAGCTATGTGAGAAATCTTGTTGCATGAAAAACATTTCAAAGGTAGCTTACCTCTGTACTTTCCTTTACCTCTTGTTATGCCCTGCATACTTGTCCCTACATTTTGTGGGCAAAATGTTGGGTCCCCCTTTTTTGCTTTTTCCTTGTTTCTTCTCCTTTTGTTTTTCTCCGGCCTTTGGCTCCGTGGGGTTGGTGTTTTCTTTTTCTCTTGGTTTCTCTTCCTCTGGGACCTGGTCCTGGAGTGTTCTTGTCTTCTTTGTTCCAGCCAGATTCTGGACTATGGGATTCTCTATCACCATTTCCTCTTTTGTTAGAGGGTGTGGTTGCATGGGATCCCTAGGCCTGGAGTCTGGAGGTTTGGCTTTTTGGGACTTGCGGAAGGAAGCAGTGTGTTCTTACCCTAGGAGTATAAATAAAGATTTACTTTCTACTTTCACATTTACCATGAACAAGATTACCCAGAGCGATTAAGAGCAAAATTGCAATTAAGTGTGAATTTCTTTGGAAGTTTAATAGTGCCTTGCAGTTGAGCCGGTATTCAAGTTTGTGCGTGTTTTCGGCTTCCCTACGAGATTGTGGGTGTTCGTGGTATGTGAAAGCTTCTTGGTTTGCAGAGTACCTCCCGTGCTCCTCCTCCCACATTTTTTGGTGTTAAGGCAGGTCCTTCGGTTCCCCTTTCTGGTCCTTGTTTTTGTTTCACTTCTCTATCTGGTTTTTCGTCACCTCCTGTTGGTGGGATGGCTCTGCCAGAGGGTTGTTCACCCTCTATACAGTTGTAAAATAATTTATTTCTTGTATATTTCCTGTAAATTTTGTAAATTGTCTGTAAGTAGGTGTAATTAAGTTTGTTTATGGGTTTGTCTGTAAATTGTTCTTCGACCTTCTGTGCATAGATGTTTGCGGCCTATGTTTGCATGTGAACCCTCTATTATGTATGTGGAGCCTTATCAGATTCAGTTTCTTTTAGTGTGGTTTCCCCCCAGACATATCTATTAGTCGAAGTATTTTTTCCCTAATTGGGTTATGTCAAAAATACGTGTGTAAAGGGCTTAGGGTTTTGTGATTCATTATTGGATGAGGGATTTTCGTAGTTTCTTGTGGCAGTATTGAGTTGCAGGTTTCCTATTGTAACTACTAGATAATAATAAATATATTGGACTCGTTGTTGGTGGATGTAGCCCAGGGATTGGGTGAACCACGTTAAATCTCTGTGTCTTTGTGTTCTCTTTTGTGCATTAATATTTGCATTTTTATTCTTATTATTCTAACACCATGTACATTCTTGTATATTCCCCTCATCTAGTAGTGAGCTCACCGTGACCCTCTGCATTTAACCAAAATGTCAAGCTCACCCACCTGGTGTCTGTGAATTCAAACTTGACACCTCACCTGGTCAAGTTTGCAAGTTTTCTCTCTCCTCCGTCATCTCTACTTTAATGGTGGGTTTAATTCTCCCACACATGAGCATTCAAAACCAGCCCAAGTGGCATTATTTTCCTCGCATGTTCAGACACCTATCACCTTTATTTCCATTACTCCCTTTATTGCATGACCACATGACGCCCCATGTCATCCTAGTAAGGCTAATTAACAATCATGTCTATAACGGTCATTTTTCTAGACTTTGGGTCCCAAGTTCCCCTTTTGACCTTCACTTCATTCATCGCATTAGCTAGAATCCCTGGAACCCCCAGGCATTGATCAAATTCCAAGTCAGTCATTTTTTTTAATATATATTCTGAGATTTGATGCAAACTAACCCAACGCCCTTAGTGTCTCTGGACGCTGCGATATTCACTTTGAAAATAGGGATCCCCCAGTTTGCCAATGCTTCTGTTATCACCCAGGCCCTGCCATTGCAGGAATTTGAGAAGGTTTCGCAGCTGGCCCGACAATACCTCAACTCCAACTAGCTCAAGAACCTGAGAAAAATTATAGAAAGACAAAGTTGGAGATCCCCCGAGAAGAATTTAAAGAAAGCATACAAATGGGGATCATCACCTTATGCAGGGTCTTTGGAGAATCCCATGCCTGAGAATTTTTGGCATGGATGTACTACTTCCCATTCGACATCTCCTTTGTCGAACAAAATTTTGATTGGGCCACTATCATTGCCAATCATGTGGATGCCTAGCTTTTTAGGTTCACCCTGACCTCCAAATTTTACATGACTTCATACCTCTTGTGGGCACTGGTGCAACAATGACCCATAACTTGAGGTTTACCCACTGTCGGCGTCCTCGGGACCGGTTTGGGCCAGAATGCTTCGTGAGACTATTTCCCACAGATACAATGGGAGGATAGTTTCCCTAGTTTCTATAGAGTAAATGATGCCTTCGTTTACTACAACATTCTTATACCCACTCAGGATGCCGGCTACCGGCTTTAAAAAGAGGCGATGACTTTGGTCAGTTCTTATGGCCACTACTACATCCATGTTTAACAACACTCCTACATTCAGGTGAACGACTTCTCTGAGAAACCCTACCTATTGCCCAAGAATTGTGGGGATAGGATCATTCTTTTGGAATATTGTAGGCAGATCCTGGAGCTTCATTCATTCTTTGCATTGAAGGAGGTCACCAATATTTCTTTCCCGATCACCTGTGGGAACTACACTTGTAGCCTTGCAGCGGAGAAGGAAGCCGATGGTGAATTAAAATGTATGGGGCTGGCAGAATTCTACTTGGAGTGAAAGAATTTTGATCCACTAGATAAGATAGCTTCAGAACTGTCCTAGGTATCAGACCCCCACAAGCCTCACATGGAGGTTTTTTGGGTAGACTGCCAAGATGATTTTGAAGTCTAGAATCGACATTTCATTAGAATGACACAAGTTATGATGAAGTGTCTCAAGCTTCCAACCTTTCCAAAGGAATTTTTAGATACCATTTCCACAGAAGACCTATAGTACAAGGCTAAGGGAGTATACAATATGGCTCTCCCTCCAGTGGATTGGTATACCCTAGAAAGCCCAGCTATTAAGGACATCACCCATGATGTGATTGAATGCAGTCATGCATATTTTTCAAAGGTATGTGCAAAGAGCACTCAAAGAGTTGGCCCATTTTTGTAGGGGTCCACTTCCAAAGCCGGAACCTCCATGCAAGGTAGGGACAAAGGGAAAAGAAAAGTTGATACCCCAGCCTGGATTCCATCCATAGTTTCAGTTCCTATTGCGGAACAAGTGCACCTTCAGCTGGTGGCATCCCATCAGATGAAGGAAGCAATAAGCATCTGACTTGGCATTCCAGTTACTCCAGTAGAACCTTCCCTCCCTTCTGGTTCCCATTCCCTTGTAGAAGTTATGGTCCGGGTAGTAGGGCCGGGAGTGGAGCATGAACATGTGGCCATTTTGGATGTCAGACCCCCATTGGTGACAAGGAGGAAGAAGGAAAATACAAATGTCCCTCCATCAAGGGTAGACATAGACCTTGGGATGCCTAACATCCCCCAAGTGGAGATTATCCCGGACTCCCCTGAACCAGAGAATCCCCCAAAGACCTCCCCTCTACATGATGATTTTGATGACATCTTTGGGACAGATGAACTTGCGAATTTGCAAGGGGACATAGTAAAAGTGGTGGAAGAGATTGTCGCACAAGAAGAAGAAATAATCCCAACTAAAGGGGAGATACCAAAAAATAAAGTTGCCACAAAACAATAGGCCCGAGAAGAGAAAGAAAAAGAGCCAGAACAAGTGGACATCCCTTATGTTCAAGAGATCATGGTCTCAGGGACCAAAATAGGAGAAAAGAGGCAAGTACAAGATGAGAAACTGGCTTCAGCTAAGGGAACCAGACCTATGAGAGTAACCGTAACCTCATCCGCCATGCTCCAGACACCTCCGCCCACCTAGGGCAGTGTGACATTTGACAAGGTGATCCCTGTAATACTACACTCAGATCCAGTTTGGGCACCTTTGCCACCTCCATAAGATAAGCCAACGGAGGAGAATGTCTCGGCAGAGGATGCCAAAGAACAACAACAACAATAGCAAAATGAGGGGGAGAATCCTGAAGATATGAATGTTGATTCCACCAATGCTACTAAGGATGGGAGCACCGAGGCAGAAGATATTGATACCACTAAGGTGGATAGTAAAGGTGGTCCCAAGAATCAATAAAAAGAGTTTGAAGAGACCATAAACATTGGGGTGAACAACAGAACCCTGGGGAAGACCCAAACAATCATACCTTAGCAGCAAGATTGTCCCCGCCACCACAATGGTTGGTGGAATCAAAGAAGAGAAAGGCCCTGGTGGTGGCAAAAGCCCATCTCTCCCTGGCCGAGAGGATGCCCCAAAGTCAAAACGTCCCCAAGCTGAAGAAGGCCTAGACACTCCACTCCATTTAGAATGGTCCAGGCAGAGATATAGTCACGGTTATTGTGACACCTCTTGCAGAAAAAGAGGAATTAGTGTTCAGTGTTGCAGAATACACAATTATAGAGGTACCTCTAGGAAAGAGGGACAATCAGGGTGAACTAAACCTGCTAAAGGAGGCTAGTTGGGAAATTGAGGCCCACTATGATAAACAGACCCAGAGACTTAAGAAAGAAAAGGAGAAGAATATAAATCTTGTCAGTATTCTAACATAGCTAGCACAACCATTGGCTGTAATTCATCCGGAAGCTTCTACGTCTGGAACACCGCTCCCACAAGGTGACATCGACGTGCTAAGGAACATGAAAAAAAAAGTGTAGACAGTAGACAACTAGGTAGCTGAGCAGGTAGGAAATGTCTGACATTTCCTAGCGACAACACTCTCAGACCTGCATACGGCTGGAAACATCTTGTGCCATGATAAAGACACCATTTCTATATGGGAGGGAGAAGTTGAATAGTATGAGGCATGGAGAAGCAATCTAGGAGAGCTCATGAACCTCAGAGAGGAACCCATCACAGAGATGAGAATTTTTGGGCAAGATTATTTCAATTTCATGTGGGTCCAGCACTCCAGAATTGATCTCAAATTGGAGATTAGCAAGCAACTGGTAGAGGTCCTGAAAGACAAAGTCCCAGGAGTAGAATATTCTTTAACTTTATATAAGGATTTTGTTACAAGGGTTTTAGGAGTCGATCCCTTCAACATAGATACATGTACTTTGATAGATCATGTTATGAGCAAGTTAGATAAACTAATGGAGTTACGGTACCAGTCCTCGGGAGAATTCGATAGAGCAAAAATCTCACGTTTATCCCCCATGATGTAGTGAAGATGGCTGTAGAGTTTAAAAGAAATTCCCTAGATGTGGGAAAGCAATTAGAAGCAGCCAAATACCACCAGGCGTGCATCAAGGGCATTGATGAAGAGGGAATTCCCCAGCTTTTGGAAGCTTTCAAAATATACAAGGCACAATAAAGTTCTTTGGAATCCATAGATTCCCACCAGCAGGGTGCAAATTTTGTAAATTCTTTATTCTTTGAGTGTAAACTTCCAGACTCTATAATTCCATATCCAAAGTTTTGTATTCTTTCACAGTGGCTCATGTTCAGGTTCCCCGGAGCCGACTTGTCATTTTCAGGCAGTTAATAAGGGGTCAGCAGGTAGGTGATCTTGATAAGGCATGTCAGACGGAGGGATAGCTCTGACAAGTGATTCTCCCAAGGCATCGCTCCAACATTAACTACCTGGTGCATCAAAGATAGTGAGACGCATTCTACATTGATGAGGCATGTAGCCTCAAATACCGAAAAGATCAAATTTCCTCTATTAATACTCCAACACTCTTCTCAATGCCGATTCTTCCAACTTCTCTTCTTGTCTTCTTCCTCTGTCTTGTCAGACCTCTGCTCTTCTCAAGGTGATTTTAAGTGGTGCTAGTAGTACCAGCCACTGGATAATGTATTTTATATGTTAAGTGTGCAGTTAGATTAGGTTAATTTTAGGGCAAACTATGTGTATAAATAAGAGGTCCGACCTCATAACAGGGGTCAACGAAATTGATGATTTTGCAGTCCAACAAGTAATAGCAAGTAGATTTTCATTTGCAGTTGTTTCAAGAGCTCAATGCTTAGTAGTTATTAGTAGTTGGATGCTCCCTTGGAGCCATGGATGTATGCACCAGTGATGCTCGAATGCTTTAAGTTAATGAAGAAGGAAGAACAGTTTATGGCAATGATGTTGTTATTGTTCTAATCTCTGAGTTAGAGATGCTATTTTGTATTGTATGTTTCTAATTTCCTTTGCTCAAATGTTTTGTTTAGATTAATGATCTCAATTCCCCTTGCTATTAGATATGTATGAATCACTGGTTCTGTATGTATTCAATATTTAGTGTAGTTCTTACATTTGAGCATTGTTGATCTTTGAAATATGTTGCATAACTATAAGTAGAAGTAAAAAAATCTAACTCTGGTCTATCTTGTGCAATTTATTTGGTAAATATAACATGCTTACACAAAACCTCATCGCCATTGCTAAAATCCCTAAAAAAGATGAGTAAAACCAGCTATCCCCCCAAACAAATAGTCCCTTGCCCAACTTAGCTTCCCCGTACCATCGAGACCCGACACTCAGGTGCTTGAAGGTCCAGAGAATTCATTCTCTAGAGAAACTTTACAGGAAAAGTTGGATGGTACCCCAGTACCCGGTGACAAATTATCACTGTTGGCAAAACCGGTCATAAAGTCCCATCAATAGAAACTGGTGCTAAAGGGAAGGGCATGAGCTCGTCTCCTTGGGAAGATTTTGATTTTACACTGCCCGAGGGTTCCCCAAGCCATAGTTTTAGGAACCAAGATTTTAGCAGGATAGGGTCATCCTCGCCCTTACATTTTGAAAGAATCCTTTGATCAGCCCCAAATCCAAAAAAGTTTGTTGAACTCAAGCCTCCTGCTCAGAAGAAAAGGACCTCGCAAACCAAGCAACCAACCAACCTTATCTGGGGATTCGCTACACCTCAGAATACCCAAGTCCCTCAGATAATCCTGGGACCAATGCTCAACAAAGCCAAAATCTAGCAGCCCCAATGGAAAATTATGTTTGTAACACTGGGTCCCCAATGGGGTAGTTCCCCGGTGCCACCAACAATCTTCCTCCGCATCCAGAGAAGATTTGGCCCAAATATGAGCATCTAGGCCCAAAAACCGCATAAGAACACCTCCAGGCCTATAAGGATGCCATGAATCGACACCAGATACACCATCAGAATGTTGTAACTTGGATATTCCCTCTTTCCTTAGGACAGAATGAGTTAAACTGGTACCTCAACTTGCCAGCCAACTCCATCAACAGTTGGCAAGATATGGAAGATGCCTTCCTAGCGGCCTTTCGCATTCATGTGGACCCAACATGGTCCCACAACCAGTTTATCTCTATCAGGAAAGAATCGAACGAACCCCTCACTACATTCAACCATCGGTTCCAACATGTCTTGAAGTGATGCATGGGCCCCTTCATCCCATCCACCGACGTAACCATTCAGACATACATGAATTCTCTGGACCCCATTGTTGCCACTCTCCTTTGGAGAACCACCACCGCCAATGACCGAAATAATTTGGCAAAGGTTTACAACCTCGCCCTGGAGTTGTCCCACAGTTTGAGAAAAGCTCCTAATGGGATTGGACAAAGCCTACCATTCAACATGACACCTAATAGAAATCCTTACGCAGGCGATACAACCCCAATCCGGCAATGGGTGCCCCAATGATGGCCATGGGCCCATTGTCGATAGACCAGTAGGCCCGGTATGTTTATCCATCACAAGCCCAGATAATACCGGGTCTAGAATATGTTCCCTAGAACCAGCCACAACAAATTCAACAACCACTGACACAACCCTCCAGAGTACCTTTCTTCTAGTCATCTACGGCTGGAGGATTGTCATCCTTGACTCTGGGAGCTGTTGCTGCTTAACCCCAGGAACCCACCACAACAACCATCATAGTATGACACAACTACCCAGCTATCCGCTGAGGTTGAATCCCTCTGTCAACTGGTGTCCTCTTTAATGATGGATATGGGATAGCTAAAGGTGGGGCCTTTTGTGCCTCAAAATACTAATTCCCAGAGGGAATATTTTCTCCAGACAATGAAATACCAACTCCGGAGGTCAAAAATACAACAACAGGCCTCAGCCCAATCAACATCAATGGAACAATAATGCAAATATCAGAGGTCCTCCTCTGAACCAAAATACCACTCAGGGCAGTGTGGACCCAGTCATTATGTACAGCTTGTAAAATTCCACCCCTTGACCACATGGTGTAGATTGCATGACACCGGCTCTAATTCTGAGGTGAACTGTGCCATACTAGAGAAGATCATCATGATCTCCCAGTCAGACAGACTACAACCTGTCAATCCTACTCCCCTGAAACCTTTCACAACAGAGCCTCCTCACACTACCTTCATGTGTGAGACTGTCTTCTTTGGGACAGACGAAGAGGACGAAGAAGAACCTAAATTATAGGGGTTCTTTGATGAATCTATCTCGGCCTTTGAGGCCAATGCCTTCACCAGCCCATGGACTCCCTACAACACTCAGAGTCAGGATGGAAAAGGGCTAGCTTACATGCCAATGCCTCCCAAGAATACCCCTCCCTAGGAAAACACAACTAATTGCTCCTTCCCTCCAAAAGGACCTAGCTCCAATCAAGGCAGGGATCTGACCGAGCAAGTCAACCTTACCAGTGGGACGGTTTGACATCACTAAGGAGTTGGAGAAACCACCACCTCCATGACTTTGATGGATGTTTGTCTAAATTTTCCTAAGCAAAAGAAGTCCCTTCTAAAGCTCTTGTGAAACCAAGAAGCCGTCAATCATCCACCAAAGATTGTCACATTTGATGATGCCAACTCGGTCATCTTCTAGGGAAAAATAGAGGGTCCTCCCTTCCTACTAGGCTTAAACATTCAAGTGAAGAACCTATACTATTTCCTAGTAGATTTTAGTGCTTCATGCAATGTCATGCCCTTATCCATATGCCAAAAGATCAGACTCACTCCAATTCCATCCAAAGGTGCAGTGGTCCAATTGGATGAAATTGTTGTGAAAATGGTAGGTGAGCTAAAAAAACATCCAGATTTAGCTCATCCAAGACCCCAGCTATCGAGCACAATAGACATCCAAGTGGTGGATATCCCTAAAACCTATGGGATGGTATTAAGTTGAAATTTCTCTAAGGCTCTTAACGGGTATTTCTCCATGGACTTCTCCCACTTGTGGCTCCCCTGGAAGGGGAAACCAAATCAAATCTAGGTGGAGAGTGAACCCAGAATGAAGCAGGCCCTCACTGAAGTCGGGAGGGTAAATGAAGTCCTTTTCTATGAATATTCTCCCAGGGTGTACCGACCACTGGAGATCCTAACATTTGATTTCACTCCCAGGTAGGATCCCATAGTCGTTCAAAGAATTCAGGACCTAGCTGAGAAACTGAAGGGTGAGGTAAACTCATAAGGTAAGATGGAAACTCCTACCACACTCTTTTCTGACACTTGGTGCTAGGTACATTACCAAAATCACTCTGAACTAGAGTGTGAGCCTTTCATTTCTTCTACTACCCACCACATCAATGACCTCTGGGAGAAAGAACATAAATTTAGTTCACTTGGACCAAGTAATCCATCTAGCAGTATGCCTAAGGTGTCGCTTGTCTAGGAATCCAAACCAAATGCTTCTCTAGAGGAAAACCTCACCCACGCACCATCAGAGCCATAGAAATCACCTCCCAACCCTCCCAAAATCAATCCAAATGCCACTTTGCCTTCCCATCCCTAGAGAATGAACAATGACTTGTGGATCTTGAAGTTTGATGGATCCCGGTCTAAACAATGCTGCGGGGCCAGAGTAGAGCTGATCATCCCGCAGGGGAAATCCTTCCTCATATCCTATAGGTTGTAGTTAAAATGTACCAATAATTTCATAGAGTATGAGACATTGGTCCTCAGACTCCTGTTCGCATTGAGAAAAGGGATCACCCACCTCCGGACAATGGGTGATTCAGAGTTGATTGTAAAACAGGTCCAGAGCCAATACACGTGTCATGAGAAAAGGTTGGCAGCATACCACAATCGGGCATGAAGCCTAATTGAAGACTTTGATGCTTTTGGCATCAATCTTATTCCCCAAAAACACAACTATGTTCCAAATGCCCTTGTTGTGTCCACTAGCACCCTCGAGCCGATGGCTGGCTCCCAGCTTTGGAAGTTTTCTGTTGAGATGGTCCCCACCTCATCCATCCCAAATAATATTACCCACTTTTAGGTTTTTGAGGATGACCAACATATTCTAGCCTTCATGGCTAATGTTGGTGTCTTTGAGGATTAGATAGTGGAAGAAAGGGATCATGACGATACTGGGTAGGGTGAAGAAGATGACAGGATCATCGACCTACCCACCAACACCATCCCAAAGGGGATGATAGCTCTTGAAAGCATCTTTGATTTGGACCCTGGGGCTGAGATAAGATATCATCCTCCTTTAAGGGAGAAAAAAATGAAAAGGTTAAAATTGGCTAGGCTGATGAAGAAAAATTGGTACACGTTGGCACCTCCTGCTCCCTGACAGAGAAGGAAAAGATTCTCACGGTTCTCTAAGAATACATTGACATTATTGCATAGGGGTATAAAGATCTTAAGACCTATGACACATCCATCATGACTCATACCATCCCAATGAAACCAGATGCCAAACCCTTTCGGCAAAAACAGAGGCTGGTAAACCCATTGATCAAACCTCTAATTCATCAGGAGGTTTAGAAACTACTATCAGCCCAGATTATCTTTCCTATCTGGCACACAACATGGGTCACCAACCTCATCCCCATGCAAAAGAAGAATGGCGAGATCTGCTTGTGTGTGGGTTTTCACAATTTAAACAAGACATCCAAAAAGGAAAATCATCCTCTCCCCTTGTTGGATGAGGTATTACAAATTGTTAACACTTCCCAAATGATGTGGATGGGTACTCTGGATACAACCAGGTTATGGTTAAATTTGAGGATAGAGATAAAATGACGTTCACTACCAAGTGGGGAATGTTTGCATATCAGAGAATGCCCTTTGGCCTCATCAACATAGGGTCCACATTTCAAAAAGCTATCGACATTGTGTTCGAATTCCTGGTAAACAAATGCATAATCATCTACATGGATGATTTAACTGTCTTTTCCTGGGACATGCGTGATCATTCCGCCCACCTCGCCCATATTTGTGAGAGATGTCACCAGTATGGTATCTCCCTCAACCCCAAGAAATGCATATTTGGGGTCACTAAAGGGAAGTTTCTTGGGCATATAGTCTTTGAGAAGGGGATATCCATTGACCCCGAGAGAGTTGAAGGACTGCTGAATTTACAAATGCTCGGCAGTAAAAAATAAATGAGATCTTTCTTTAGAAAGATAAATTTTTTCTGGCGATTCATAACTGGATTTGCCAAGATTGATAAACCACTCAATGACATGATGAAGAAAGATAGTGGAGCCCTGAAGAAAAGTGAACATTTTCCCAAATCAAGCAAACCATAGTGGAGGCCCCAGTCCTGGCATGTCCAGAATATTCCCTCCCATTCTACATATACTCCTTCACTTTACCGCATTCAGCAGCAGCAGTCCTAACCCAAAAATTCAAAGGGGAAGAGTGACCCATTGATTTCATGAGATTCCCCTTCAAGAATGCTGAAGTTCGATATTCACCTTTTGAAAAATAGGATTTTTCTCTAGTCCGGGTCGTGAAGAAATCCCAACACTATATTCTCCGGAGAAAAGTGCATGCTATCATTCTGGACCAGGCCATTAAATCTTTATTGCTTCAGAGTGAACTGTTTGAATTCTGGGGGAAATGGATGGACATCCTCCAAGAGTATGACCTAGAGATGCAACCAATGAAGATAGTTCGAGGCCAGGGAATATGTAGAGCAATGACGGAAGTAACTCCCAACATTGAATGTCAAACTTATATAGTGGATTCCATCACTCAAGACCCATGGTATATCGACCTGGTATACTTGTTGTTCAATAACAGATGCCTAGAGGGGCTTCCCCCAAAAAAATGTCGCGCCCTATGACTAAAAAGTGCACATTTCATGATAAAAAATGGAACGCTTTTTCACAGGAATTTTGAAGGGATTTACCTCTGGTTCATAGATAGGGACCAAGTTGCCAAAATGATAGAAGAATTCCATGGGAAATTCAGAATTGGGCATGGCTCAGCTGATGCCACTACCCACTAGATTATCGAGGCTAGATACTACTGGCCCTTCATCTTCAAAGACGTCTACACTTACGTGAGGAAGTGCCACACTTGCCAGACCGCAGCCCACCGTGAGTGAAACCTAGCCATGCCTTTGCAGCCCATCTTTGAATTTTGACCCTTCACCCAATGGGAATTTGATTTTATCAGGGAAATCAACCCCAACTCCTCTACCAACCACCAGTATATTCTGGCTATGATCGATTAATACACCTGATGCTCTGAAGCAATTCCATGTAAAAAAAACATGGTGGATGTAGTTATCAAATTCCTGGAAGAAAACATAGTCACCAGATTTAGAATTCCTATCACTATAGTGTGTGACAATGGTCTGATATTTTCTTCAACATAGTTACTAGAATGGGCCTATGAGAGGAAGATCACCTTGAATTTCTCCAACAACTACTATCCCCAGGGTAATGGTGTGGCTGAATCTACCAATAAAAATCTGCTGGAGGTGATCAAACACTTGCTAGAATAAAACCCTTGGGACTGGCACCAAAAGCTTAGGTTTTCTCTTTGGCACACCGTATCAAAATCAAGGCAGCTCTGGGGACTTCCCCATTCCATATGTTTTATGTCCAAAACCCTATGTTCCCTATCAACTTACAAATCCTGGTTTTATAGTTTATGCATGAATTCAACAACTGGGACAACATTGTGGAGGTTCGGCTCTTAAACCTAGTGAGAATAGAGGAACAATGAGATGCGGCACTGGAACATTTTGTGTGTCATTGAGCAGTCATCAAGTGATGGTTTGACTAAATAGCCCAATATAAAGCCTTTCAGGTTTTGGACCTAGTCCTTCTGTGGGACAAGGCCCAGGAAAAGAAAGGAAAGCAGACCAAATTTCAAAGGCTCTGGCTCAGACCATATTTGATTTCTGAGATCTATGGGGAAAATACTTATCATCTTAGTACCATGACCATTGAATTCATCCCATTTCCTATCAATGGAAAATTCCTAGGGCAGTACTTCAAATGCTGCAGGTGGTAAGTTTGCCCGAAGTTGTATTATATGTAAAGGTTTTCCCGCTTGTAAATATATTTTCCTGGTGCTCCTTGGGAGTTCCTTGTCCTTGTAAATAGCTCTTGGTAGTCTTCTAGGACCGCCTTCCTTTCTTTTTCTTTTTGCTTTGGTTTTCCTCTTGCTTGGCATCCTATTTTTCAGGTTCCTGATATATTGCCCCTTTCTTGTAGAGAGGTATGCTTCGCATAACATCTAGTCCCTGAAATGGTACCTTATGCATTATGGTTAGTCTGGAATCTATTGTTAGCATGGTGGAATTTATCTGCACTCTAGAGTTATTTTGTACATATGGTAAAAGGTTATGGGTAATGTTCATCAGATTTATATCTTCAAAGTCTCAACATCAGTTAACAAAAAATCCAAGAAGCAAGTAATCCCATGGTCCTCGAGGGCATGTCGATTGCACTGGTTGTTGGCCGAATCATAAAATATCTTGGGTCTGGAATGTCTCCCCTATTTAGCAAATTAAAATGGATGGCAAGGTGAAAGAAGTACCGCCATAAAAATTAACTAAGCTTAAGGTTCACAGTGAAAGAAGTACCACCTTCCACATCTTAAAAAGAAAAAAAGAAAGAACTAAAGAATAGAGAATTCCAGTATCCGTGGGATTGTGCAAGATGTAATGATATTGGTTCAATATATTCAATGTCTCCTCTTTGTTTCTCCTAGAAGTCATCATCTTGATTTTCTTTCAAAACACACCTCACAGATGACGAAAGATCAAAGGATTGAATCAATGATGAGTCTAATTTTCTTAGACACCTCATGCCTTGCAAGCAGAATACTCTAGGTAAAGGCGAGTTCCAATTTTGCTAACCATAGATTATGTATTTCTCAAATGTGCTAAGGCATTCATCCTAATGAGTTGCCATTTTTTATTCCTTGCATACCCGTCCCTACATTTTGTGGGAAAAATGTTGGGTACCCCTTTTTTGCTTTTGCCTTGTTTCTTCTCCTTTTATTTTTCTCTGGCCTTTGCCTCCGTGGGGTCAGTGTTTTATTTTCCTCTTGGTTTTTGTTCTTCTAGGACCTAGTCCCGGAGTGTTCTTGTCTTCTTTATTCCAGCTGGATTCCAGACTATGGGATTCTCTGTCACCATTTCCTCTTTTGTTAGAGGGTGTCGTTGCATGGGATCCCCGGGCAGAAGGAAGCAGTGTGTTCTTACCCTAGGAGTATAAATATAGATTTACTTTCCACTTTCACATTTACCACGAACAAGATTACCTAGAGTGATTAAGAGTGAAATTGTGATTAAGTGCGAATTGCTTTGGAAGTTTAACAGTGTCTTGCAGTTGAGCCGGTATTCGAGTTTATGCGTGTTTTCAGCTTCCCTATGATATTGTGGGTGTTTGTGGTCTGTGAAAGATCCTTGGTTTGTAGAGAACCTCCCATGTTCCTCCTCCCCTATTTTATGCTGTTAAGGTAGGTCCTTCAGCTCCCCTTTGTGGTTTTGCTTTGTTTTTTCTCATGCTTGGTTCTCTTTTGGTTTTTTCCTTGTTTTTGTTTCGCTTCGCTTTCTAGTTTTTTTTCATCTCCCATTGGTGGGATGGCTCTACTAGAGGGTTGTCCTCCCTATGTGTAGTTGTAAAATAATTTATTTCTTTTATACTTCTAGTAAATTCTATAAATTTTCTGTAAGTAGGTGTAATTAAGTTTGTTTCTGGGTTTGTCTGCAAATTGTTCTTCAGCCTTTGGTGCATAGGTGTTTGCAACCTGTGTTTGCATGTGAACCCTGTACATTCTTGTATATTCCCCTTGTCTGGTGGTGAGCTCACTGTGCCCCTTTGCATTCAACCAAAATTTCGAGCTCAGCCACTTGGTGTCTATGAATTCAAACTCAGCACCTCACCTGGTCGAGTTTGTAGGTTTTCTCTCTCCTCCGTCATCTCCGCTTTAATGGCAGGTTTAATTCTCCCACATGCAAGCATTACTATCAAAAGTGGCATTATTTCCCTTGCATGTTTGGATAGCTTTCGCCTTTATTGTTATTACTCCCTTTATTGCATGACCACATGACGCCCCATGTCAGCCTAGTATGGCTAATTACCGGTCATGTCAATAACGGTCAGTTTTCTAGACTCTGGGTCCCAAGTTCCCCTTTTGACCTTCACTTCATTCATCGCATGAGCTAGAATCCCCGGAACCCTCGGGCATTGATCAAATTCCAAGTCAGTCATTTTGTTTAATATATATTCTAGGATTTGATGCGAACTAACACCTTTTTAGGAACAGATGTGAGGTAGTGATGAAATCTCTAGAATACAGAATTCTATTATGTTTTATCTATATTAACGGTTGTTCGGTCTTACAGGTTGCTGAGAAATTCATAGATCAATCATGTCTGAAGCATCTTCTCCACCCGGGAGTTCAGAACTCCCAACTACTTCAACCAAGGCAGGTGCTAGGACAAAGGGTGAGAAGGCCTTAGAAAAGCTTCCACTACCCATGAAATACCTAAAGGAAGAAACTATTCTTGGATCTAAGGTAGATTCCAAGCTACAAATGATCACCGACACAAGTGTTAGAGCATGGGACGAACTACAAGCCTTAGTAAAAATGATGTTTATTCAATACAAATTCGAAGATCTAATGGCACTCAATGTGGTCACCTCTGAAATCCTCAAAGCCACCTGCTTCCCCTGCTCAGTGAAGGATCCAAAGCTTATTCTCACATTGGTGGAACACTACAACACATCCATCAGGGTTGTCATGCTTGCCACTCCTCTTCCCTTAGGCTACTCAATGCCCTTAGTATCTCTGGATGCTGCGACATTTTCTTCAAAACTAGGGATCCCCTAGTTCACCAATGCTACTGTTATCACCCGGGCCCTAGCATTGGAGGAATTTGAGAAGGTTCCGCAGCTGGTCCAAAAATACCTCAACTCCAATTGGATCAAGACCCCAATAAAATATTATAGAAAGATGAAGTTGGAGATCCCCCAAGTAGAATTTAAAGAAAGCGTACAAACGGGGATCATTGCCTTATGCAGGGTCTTTGGAGAATCCCATGCCTGAGAATTTTTGGCATGGATGTACTACTTCTTATTCAACATCTCCTCTGCTAGATAAAATTTTTATTGGACCACTATCATTGCCAATCATGTGGATGCCCAGCTTTTCAGGGTCACCCAGACCTCCAAATTTTAGATGACTTCATACGTCTTGTGGGCACTGGTGCAGCAATGACCAATAACTCAGGGTTTACTCACTGTCGGCATCCTCAGGATTGGCCTGAGCCAAAATGCTTTGTGGGACTATTTCCCACAGATACAATGGGAGGCTAGTTTCCCCAGTTTCTATAGAGTAAACGATGCCTTCGTTTACTACAACATTATTACACCCACTCAAGATGTCGGCTACTGACTTTCAAAAGAGGCGATGACTCTGGTCAGTTCTTATGGCCACTACTACATCTAGTTTCAACAACACTCCTACATTTGGGTGACCAGATTCTCTGGGAAACCCTACCTATTTCCCAAGCATTCTGGGGATAGGATCATTCTTTTGGAATATTGCATGCAGATCCTGGAGCTTCATGCATTCTTTGCATTGAAGAAGGTCACCAACATTTCTTTCTCGATCACCTATGGGAACTACACTTGTAGCCTTGCAGTGGCGAAGGAAGCCGATGGAAAATTAAAATGTCTAGGGCTGGAAAAATTTTACTTGGAGCAAAGGAATTTTGATCTACTAGCTAAGATAGCTTCGACACTGCACCGGGTATTAGACCCCCACAAGCCTCACATAGAGGATTTCTGGGTAGACTGCCAAGATGATTTTGAAGTCTGGAATCAAAATTTTGTTAGAATGACACAAGGTATGATGAAGCATCTCAAGATTTGGACCTTCCCAAAGGACTTTTTAGATACTGTATCCACAGAAGACCTGGAGTATAAGGCTAAGGGAGTATACAATATGGCTCTCCCTCTAGTGGATTGGTATACCCCAGAAAGCCCAGCTATTGAGGACATCACCCACGATGTGATTGAATGCAGTCATGCATATTTTTCAAAGGTATGTCAGAAGAGCACTCAAAGAGTTGGCCCATTTTTGTAGGGGTCCACTTCCGAATCCAGAACCTCCACACAAGGCAGGGACAAAGGGAAAATAAAAGTTGATACCCCAACCTAGATTCTATCCACAATTTTAGTTCCCATTGTGGAACAAGTGCACCTTCAGCTGGCGGTGTCCCATCAGATGAAGGATGTATTAAGCACCCGAATTGGTATTCCAGTTACTCTGGAAAAACTTTCCCTCCCTTTTGGTTCCCCTTCCCTTACAAAACTTATGGTCCGTGTAGCGGGGCCACGAGTGGAGGATGAATGTTCAGCCATTTTGGATGCCAGACCCCCGTTGGTGACAAGGAGGAAGAAGAAAAAGACAAATATCCCTCCACCAAGGGAAAAAATAGACCTTGGGATGCCTAACATCCCCTAGGTGGAGATTATACCAAACTCCCTTGAACTAGAGAATCTGCCAGAGAATCCCCCTTAGACCTGCCCTCCGCATGATGATTTTGATGACATCTTTGGGATGAATGAAATTGTGAATTTGCAAGGGGACATAAGAAAAGCGGTGGAAGAGATTGTCACACAAGAAGAAGAAATAATCCCCATTGAAGGGGAGATACTAGAAAAGGAAGCTGCCATGAAACAAGAGGTCCAGGCAGAGAAAGAAAAAGAGCTAGAACAAGTGGACATCCCTGATGTTCAAGACATCACATTCTCAGGGACTGAAATAGGAGAAAAGAGGCAAGTACAAGATGAGCAGCCCACTTCAGCTGAGGGAACAAGACCTACGGGACTAACCATAACCTCATCTATGATGCTCCAGATGCCTCTGCCCACCCAGGGCAGTGTGATATTCGACAAGGTGATCCTTGTAATACTATAGTTAGATCTAGTTCGGGCACCTTCACCACCTCTGAAAGATAAGCCAACAGAGGAGAATGTCTTGGTAGAGGATGTTGAAGAAGAACAACAACAATAGAAAAATGAGGGGGAGAATCTTGAAGATATGAATGTTTATTCCACCAATGCTGCTAAGGACAAGAGAACTGAGGCAGAAGATATTGATACCACTAAGGTGGATAGTGCAGGTGGTCCTGAGAATCAAGAAAAAGAGTCTAAAGAGACCATAAATGCCAGGGGTGATAGCAGAACCCCAGGGAAGACCCAAACAATCAGGCCTTAGTAGCAAGATCACCCCCGCCACCACAATGGTTGGTGGCATCGAAGAAGAGAAAGGCCTTGATGGTGGAAAAATCCCATCTCTCCCTGGCCGAGATGACAACCCAAATTAAAATGTCCCCAAGCCGAAGAAGGCCCAGACACTCCACTCCATTTGGACTGGTCCAGGCAAAGATACAGTCATGGTTATTGTGACACCTCCCCCAGACAAAGAGGAAGCAGTGGTTAGTGCTATAGAATACATAGTTACAGAGGTACCTCTGGGGAAGAGGGACAAGTAGGGTGAACTAAACCTACTAAAGGAGGCTAGCCGGGAAATTGAGGCCCACTGTGATAAACAAACCCAAAGACTTAAGAAAGAAAAGGAGAAGAATATAAATCTTTTTGGGCTTCTAATAGAGCTAGCATAGTCATTGGCTACAATTCATCCGGAAGCTTCTATGTGTAGAACACCACTCCAATAGGGTGACGTTGATGCACTAAGGAACATGAAAAAGAAAGTGTAGGAAGTAGACGACTGGGTAGCCAAGAAAGTAGGAAATGCCTGACATTTCCTAGCGATAACATTCCTACACCTGCATACAGCTAGAAACATCTTGCGCCATGCCAAAGACACCATTTCTATATGGGAGGGAGAAGCCGAATAGTATGAGGCATGGAGAAGCAAGCTAGGAGAGCTCATGAACCTCACAGAGGAACCTATTGTGGAGATGGGAATTTTGGGGGAAGAGTCTTTCAATTTCATCTGGGTCCAGCACCCCAGACTTGATCTCAAATTGGAGATTAGAAAGCAACTGGTAGAAGCCTTGAAAGACAAAGTCCTGGGAGTAGAAGATTCTTTAAATTTATATAAGGCTTTTGTTACAAGGGTTTCGGGAGTCGATCCCTTCAGCACAGATACATGTACTCTGGTAGATCATGTTGTGGGGAAGTTTGATGAACTAATGGAGTCACGTTACCACTCCCCGGGAGAATTTGACGGAGTGAAAATGTCACGTTTATCCCACATGATGCTCCAGGCCCATGATGCAGCAAAGATGGCCAAAATTTTTAAAGGAAATGCCCTAGATATGGGCGAGAAATTGGAAGCGGCCAAATATCACAAGGCATGCATCAAGGGCATCGATGAAGAGGGAATTCCCTAGCTTTTGGAAGCTTTAGAAACATACAAGGCACACTAAAGTTCTCTGGACTTCGGAGATTCCCACTAGCAGGGTGCAAATTTTTTAAATTCTTTATTCTTTGAGTGTAAGCTCCCGCACTCCAAAATTTTGAATCTGAATTTTTGTATTCTTTCACACTAACCCATGTCCAGGTTCCCCAGAGCCGACTGGTCATTGTCAGGTTGTTAATAAGGGGTCAGCAGGTAGGTGATCCCGATAAGGCATGTCAGATTAAGGGATGGATCTAATAAGTGATTCTCCCAAGGCGTCACTCTAGCATTAACTACCTAGTGCATCAAAGATAGTGAGCCACATTCTACATTGATGAGGCATGTAGCCTCTAATATTGGGAAGATCAGATTTCCTCTGTTAATACTCTGACACTCTTTTCTATGCTAATTCTTCCAACTTCTCTTCTTGTCTTCTTCCTCTGTCTTACCAGACCTCTTCTCTTCATGAGGTGATTGTAAGTGGTGCTGGTAGTACCAGCCACTGGATAATGTATTTTATATGTTGAGTGTACAGTTAGATTAGGCTAATTTTAGGGAAAACTATGTGTATAAATAAGAGGTCTGACCTCATAACAGGGGTTAGAAAAATTGATGATTTTACAATCCAGCAAGTAATAGCAAGTAGCTTTTCATTTTCAGTTCTTTCAAGAGCTCAATGCTCAGTAGTTCTTAGTAGTTGGATGCTCCCTTGGAGCCATAGATTTATGCACCAATGATGTTGGAACACTTTGTGTTAATGAAGAAGGAAGAACAGTTTATGGCAGTGATGTTGTTGTTGTTCTGATCTTTGAGTTAGCGATGCTATTTTGTGTTGTATGTTTCTAATGTCCTTTGCTCAAATGTTTTTTTTATATTAATGATCTCATTTCCCCTTGCTATTGGATATGTATGAATCATTGGTTTTGTATGTATTCAGTATTTAGTGTAGTTCTTACATTCAAGCATTGTTGATCTTTGAAATATGTTGCATAACTATAAGTAGAAGTAACAAAGTCTAACTCTAGTCTATCTTTTGCAATTTATTTGGTAAACATAACATGCTTGTAGGAAACCTCATCCCCATTGCCGAAATCCCTGAAGAAGATGAGTAAAACCAACTATCTCCCCAAACAAATAGTCCCTTGCCCAACTTAGCTTCCCTGCACCATCGAGACCTGACACTCAGGTGCTTGAAGGCCCAAAGAATTCATTCTCTGGAGAACCTTTGTAGGCAAATTTGGTTGGTACCCTGGTACCTGGTGACAAATTATCACTGTTAGTAGAACCGGTCACAAAGTCCCATCAACACCTCTCGATAGTCTCCTAGTCAATAATGCTTCAAATTCAACTTCATTCTTTTCATCTTCAGCACATAGATCTGCAAGCTCACTCGTACAACTATGAAACCATTCACTACCACTACTTGCATATCCATAACTAGATCTAGAATCTCTAGACTTCACAATAGTCAATGATGATTTGAATGTAGATTCAATCTTAGAAGTAGCAGGTAAACTATTATCAAAATCATTTAGCTCAAAAGCAGTCAGCTTACCGATTATGGCATCCAAAGTAACAACCATATGTGGAATGGATCTCAGCTCTTGAATAGAAACATGGATGGCATAGATAGGTACCAATGTTCTAAGAATCTTTCTTGTAATTGTATGCAATGAAAATACTTGTAGCTGCACAACAAGCCACACATGCAAATATAAGAAGTACAAAGAAATTAAAGCATGCAAATAACTTGAAATACAACTAGATTTTCACTACAATCTCTGATGAGCTAAAACAAGTGCACCCAAGACTTGTTTGATTTTCTATTAGAGATTTTGTGGGTGTGCTTTCCCAACACAATGCAATAAATCCCACTATGATGAATATTTGAGCACAAGTATGTGGAACTTACCCCAAATCTCTCAAATGATGACTGCAAATGTAAAACCTATTCTAAGAATGCAAATGCAAGAGATTAGAAACTAGATTTATTCCAATACCTAACATATAATATCTAGATTTGAAATGCAATCTAAACTAGTATAAAAAAAAACTCAAGTGCTCAAGTCTCAAAATACTGAAGTATGCAAAATGCTCAATTCACTAACTAGTTTCAAAATGAGGAGTGAGGCCTCCTTTTATGGAATTGACATAAAAAATGAAGGGCTAAGATTAAGCCGTGGAAAATGAGTGGCCGAGATTGAAGGTTAGGTAGGGTTTTGGTGGGAGTGAAGGAGATTAAGAGGCAAAAGAAATGAGTGGCTAGGATTAAGAGGTTAAAGAGAGGAGGGGTTGACTTTTTTAAAATGTCAAATGAAGAGACAAGCGACAAGTGTCACAAGCTCAGAATTTTGGAGTTGATCCATGTGATTGCTCATGACTGGCTAGAAAATAGAAGAAAATGCTTAATGAATTTAGAAAATAAACAAAAATGTTTGTTTAGTAAATAGAGGAAAAGGCTTAAAATTAAATAAATAAAATTAATTTAATTTAAAAGAGAAAAGGCTAATGAATTATCCAAATAAATAATAATATTTATCTAAATAATAGAAGAAAAATAGTTTAAACGAATTAATCAAATAAATAAAAATACTTAATTAATTAATAGATATTAAAATTAAATAAATAAAATATTTCTTTAATTAAGAATAGTTTTAGGTGTCTACATTTTGCCCCTCTTTGATGCGGTGTCAAAATTTGACATCGCATCAAAGAAAAGAAAATGAGATAAGAGGATGTGCCCCCTCGAGAAAATTGGCCAAAAAGGGCAACCTCGAATATTTTCTCAAAAAAAAAGAAAGAAGGGCAAAGAAGAAAAAGAAAGAAATAAAAGGACCTTATTAAATGACTCTTTTATAAAAGGGAAAAAGGGGACCACAAACACCAAAAGGAAGAAGAGAAATGGCCAACCTGAGGGATAGGAAGCAGTTGGGGGAGTGAGTTCGAGCCTACAAACATCCAGCAGGAATGGGAGAGCCGGTGAGTTCAAAAACCCACCTTTATTTTTTAGTTTATAAATTAATTTTATGTAGTTTTAAAGTTTTAAAAATAATAAATTAGGGGGAAAGTCGAGCAGCTCATCTGTCGACAGGCGTAGCCACCTGTCCGTGGATGGGCAACCCCACCCTGCGGGGAGCGAGTGTAGTCACCCATCTGGGGATGGACGACCCCAACCTACCAGGAGCAGGCATAGCCATCGTCTACAAATGGGCGACATCACCCTATGGGGAGTGGACACAACAGCCCATCCATAGATAGGTAGCTCTACCCCCGAAGGGGTAGGCAGCCTCGCCCCGCAAGGAGCGGACACTATCGTTCATCCATAGACATGTGGCTCTACCCTGTAGGGAGCGAATGCAGCTTCCCGTCCACAAACAAGTGGTTCTATCACCAAGGGTAGGATCAGTGGTAGGACAACCCAAAAACTAGGGGCTTTGTCCCACACAAGGGTGAGCAAACAAGAAGGGGGACGAGGCAAACGATCAATAGGCGCAAGCCACCAACATGACAAGGGGAAAATAAAACTCCCTCAGGGTTAAGAAAAGAGTAAAATGGGTAACATTCCCTAGATCGACGTGAAGAATTGAAAAAAATAGGATTTAAGAGGCAAGATTTGACATGTGAGATCAAAGGCTGACAAGTTTTATTGGTTGTAGGAGCCCGATCATTTGATCAGGTCAAAGGAGTGATGACCTGACATGATGGAGCTAAGAGAGAGGATAATGATAATGGAGTGGGGACATGTCACACTATGTGGACTGCACCACGTCCACAAGTGGCCATGACTAAGAGCACATAATGTGTTTCTGACTACACTGATTGAGAGATGGCACTTGGATACATTGAGCTTCCATCTACCAACGGGGGAGGTGACAGTGAAACTATTAGACATATGGAGGATATTCCATGTTCCAATCAGGGGACATATCCCATAATACTAGTTGGAGGGGGCAGAGGTCTATTTGGAAGTGAGCTTCACGTGATAGGTGGATCAACTACTGATATCTCAACAGTGGCTGATGTGGCGAGGGGGACTAAAAGAAGGACTTCCCAGGCTAGCATTGTACTTGGTAGGACTGATAAGAGGGAGAGTGATGTTAGATCACTCAGGACATGGTTTCTTGATTGGATGGGCTAGAGTGTTGAGCCAGATGCTAGAGGAGGAGGAGGGTATAGTCTACTATTGGGGGTACACAATTCTGGCATAGGTATACTATGATATGCACATGTGTGGCTATCAAACTCATAGGATGGTAGGACTGTGTATAACAGTGCTACTCATGTATGCATGGGAGCACATCACAGTAGTCATACCACTACAAGGAGGAGGGGAGCGACAATGATATGAGCCATATGCATATTAGTATAGACCACCACTAACTTATGGTCATGTGAGATCAGTAGAGCTATGGTGGAGATGAATAGATGATACAATATGGTTTGAGTGGATTCCATACATAGGTTTCAAGGCATGAGGGTATTGGTATGAGAAACAAGGAGAAGAGGACAAGATTCTAGATGTAGAGTATCTGGGCTATTTGTAGATGAATTAATGGCTGATATAAAGGACAATATTTTAGATATCTTGATACACGTCATCCCAAGTCTGTAGATAGTTTAGGATCATATAGGACATAGTACCACACAACTATCATCATCCCCTTGTTTTGAGAGAGGTAGGATCACTATGGGGGATAAGGATGGATCTACAGCTTGCCAGAGTGAGCTGCAATGGGATGCAACCAGTACCATGGATAGTGGCACAGGAAGAAGATGCAAGTATGACTATGGATTATGCACAATGGTGGGATAGGCATAGGCTAGTGAGATTGACCGAGCCAGGAGAGGCTGAGGAGTTAGAGGATGGTTCAGAGCCAGAGGATGGGGGTGATGGCAGTGATGGTGGGGAGGACAGAGGAGTAGTGATGCTAGGGGTTAAGAGGATTAGATTATTCCAGTATATAGAGCGGAGGAGAGGACTAGTTCAGAGGCTGGTTAGGGGAGACCCATCACAGGTACTGAGAGGAGCGAGGCTAGCGATACCAGAGAGGGCACATGGAGAGAGAGAGAGAGAGAGAGAGAGAGAGAGAGAGAGAGATTACTTCTAGATGATTGGATGCAGGAGGATCAAGACATGGGAAAAATTTAGTTCCGAGTGTCCATTTGTGCCTTAAAGATTGATGTGTGTTCAATTGTGCCTTCAAATATTTCTGAAAATTATCTTTATCCCAAGCAATTTGGTTATAAGAATGCATAGGAGCTTTAAACCCTAAGTATGACTGTGCATTTACATGTAAAACCCTAAACCCTTAAGACTTTTTCTATTTTAGAGTTACTTTAAAGGTCACTTGAAGTCCTTTAGACCCATGTGTTATATTATCGTCAAGCAGGGCCATGTTTTTAATTTCCCTAAGTCCTAAAAATTTATTTCTTTATCCTAAGTCTGAATGCCCTGTAAGCCCTTTTTATTTAAATATCATGTGTTGTACAACTTAAATTTGATCCAAGAGATAACAAAGCCTCCAATCAAAGATGGTCACCAAATATTCATTAAGGCATTGAGCTTGAAATCCACGTGTATTTAGCGGGTCTAGAATATGTTAAAGGTAATCAGAAAGTGCATGTAAGACTTAGAAGATCTGACGGTTGGAGATTTTCCTTAATCTCAAGATGTGGTGATATTAGTCTTTAAGGAATTGCACCTGTATGACATTTTTCCCTTCTGAGAGTGTGGGTCATATGTGCTTAAAGTTAGTGGAAGGCTAAAGTGATGACAAGTTCTGAAAAATCCTACGATTGGCGTGAAGCTTCAAAGAAAAGATGCGAAGAGATTAACATTCAAGGAATTATACCTAAGTGACACATGGCACATGGTGGGCCCTGGTCAATGATAAAGGATAAATTAAAAATTACATAATTCTTATTTGATCTTACAGTAAGCCCTAAGCCTTAAAGTAGAGATGTGGTCAGATCAACCATTAAGGCATTACGCCTTTGCACCACGTGTCCTTCCAAGTAATGGAACCTGAGTTAAAGCCAAGAAAAGTCAAGTTTATTTGGAGATTCAGAGATAAGCTTATCTCTGAATCTTGGAATGAAAGAAAATTTAATAAAATGGTCCCGAGATTCAGTGTGAGTCGTTGATGTAAGTCAAGTTCTAGGACTAGCGCGTGATCTCCAGATAAAACCTGAGTTAAAAGAAACATTTAGAAAATTGGAGATCTATTCAATTTCTGAATCTCCAAATGTTTTTCAGGGTCATGCATGGTTAGTTCAAAGCTGAGTTAGGTTTGCTGACAAAGAATGTAGGTCGTTGATCAAAACAAAGATGTGTGCCTAGCACTGAATCGCTAGAAAAAGTCAAAAGGTCAAGAAGCATTTTGTGAACAAGAGGTAATAAGCTAAGATGCAGATGCATGTCTAAGTGGTAGAGAAGATTTGTGGTTTTCATCATGTCTCAAAGTAAACCCAAGGTAAAGAAAATCATTTAGGGATTAAGAGACTACTTTATCTCTGAATTTTGAGATTTGACCAGAGTTAGTGTAAACATTGGGAGATTGTGAGATAGCCTTTATCTCGTAATCTCATAATAGACTAGAGTTAGTGTCAAGGATCATGAAATCAATTAGGAGTCATGGATCAAGATCAAGATCAAAGGTTGGCGCTAGATCTCTGAATGAACCATAAGTCAAGGCAAAGTGTTCAGCAGTTCAGAGACTTAGTTATCTTTAAATCTCGTGATCTAACTCAAAGTTAAGTAAGGGTTACACTTTTTTCCTTGTTGTTGAATCTTTGAATGGACTTGAGGTTAATTGAAATGTTCTAAGACTTAGTGAGGATCATTGATCTCATCTTAGATGAGTGTCTAGCGCTAGATCTCTAGATAATAGTCAAAGTCAAGCTTTTGTTTAGCGATTTAGCACGGGTCATTGATGTCTTTTTGATACTGTGGCTAGCGCTAAATCTCAAAATAAAATTAGAGTCAAGAAAATCATTTAGTGATTCAGTGAGGACTGTTGAAGAAATACAAGATCTGTGGCTAGTGCTAAATCTTGTGATATAACCCAAGTCAAGCAAACCATTTAGTGATTCAGAGATTGCCTTGTCTCTGAATCTTGAGATAAACTCAGGGTCTAGTAAGGTCAAGTTAAGATAAATTTAGAGATCATGAGATAAAGCAAAGGTGCCAAGTCTCTAGATAAACCCTAGAGTTAATAAAGTATTCAATGACTTGGAGAAGACAATATCTCTGAATCTCCAGATAAACTATTGTGTATATATAAACTATACCTTCATGAAATTAAGGTGCAATCTATCAATTCAATGGAAACACAAGTACAATTTAATTCAAAGAATTGACAAAATAACATTTAGCATTCCATGGCTCTCTAACTAAGCATGCTAATGAAACTCTCATCCTTAATCTCCATTAGTGATAGTCCTAGAATAAGAATTGATGTATGATGATGCCTTATCTTGCTCACAACTTTCAAATTGCAATGAAATTTAATTCAATTTCTCAAAATATGCTCTCAAATACTCTCAAATTGCTACGATCTCAATGAATTTCTCTATAGTGTAGATTCATTTGCTCATGAATGTCTAGGATATGAAATACTCTAAAAATGCATAGTATTTATAGGATTTATCAAGGGTAGGGGGTAGAGTTAAGTTGATCATGATCAAAGTATGGTTGAGTTGAAGGCTTTCAAATGGTTTCAAATGGGGAGACCATTTAAATGTGGTCTCAAAGTTTGGGACAAAGAGACAAATTGAGTGGTGAGGATTTTGAAGATTAAAATGAGTGATCAAGATTGCAAACTTTGGAGTGATCCATGTGCTTTCAATCCTTGATTCTCATTGGCTCCTTGAATTCTTGTCTCCATTCTTGAAGGAAATTAGGATTTAATCAATTCAATTAATTAATTAAATTAGCCATGTAAGGGAATAAGTTGATTTTGATTTTTCATTTAAACTATATAATTAATTGATTAAATCAATTATATAGCTTTGATTTATCCCTTTTAGGCTTATATTTAATTAATTGATCATTTGATTTTTTGTGATTTAGTCCCTTTTGATTGAATTGGTCCATTTGATTTGATAAAATTGCCTTTTGATCGATTAAAATACACCTGACTAAATTTAGGTGTCTACAAATTCCCCTCTTTAAATTGATGTGTGAAGCACATTGATTCAAAGAAAATCGATATCCTGATCTGATTTGATTGATTTGATCAATATCTGATACCATGTATGATGCAAAAATCTGATGTGAAACCTGATGCAAAACCTGATGATGAGAAACTGATATGAAACTTGATGTGAATATGATGCGAAACTTAATGACGAAAAACCCTGATGTGAAAAACTGATAAAGGATAACGCAAAAATTCCCACCTGATAGCAATTTGAAATTTTAGTGCCCCAAATTTTGTTGTCATTGCGAACGTGTGATAACACAAATGTTTTGACCATATGATGCCCCCTCAAAAATGAAAATAGAATTGATAGCAAAGGAAACATGATATTGAAGAATTAAATTATTAGGTCAATTATGTTTTCATTTCTGAAAACCAGATGAAAAATCAATCACAATATGCCTCGGTGGTAAAAAAATGTCAATTTTAGGTCAAAAAGGGTAAAAGTCTCTTGAAAATTAGGTCAAAAAGTATAAATAGAAGTAAAAATGTCATTTTTACAATTCATTTTCACTTTTAACCCCGGATTGTTGCTCTGAGACTTTTGGACATTCCAACGATGGTGGTCCCCATATGCGAGCATCGATTTGAGAGAGGGTGTATATTCAAGAGACCAACCAACTATGGACCTTCGGTGAGTGATTTTTTACCTCTTCTAGTATTTATTACTTCATTTATTGCATTTAAATGATGTTTAAACGCTTAGTTAGGGTTTTTTCTATAATTTTTAGTGAAGTGACGTGTAGGATTAGATTAAATCACGTGTAGGAATGCAAAGTTGCACATCCATGATGCAAAGTGTCGCGTATACATCCTTAAGTTGTGCATAGGAATTAGGTCATGTTATGCGTAAGATATGTTAAAATCACACGTACAAAACCCTAGTTGAAAAACCCAAATTAAGTTATGCGTACCAAATGTTAAGTCATGAGTACGTTGCCAAATGTTGTGTACTAGGCCAAGTAACGCCTATCAAGTGTAAAATACTACGTATGATGGGTGAAGTTACCCATAACCTAAAATGGCATGTACACCCTTTGAAATTACATGTACACACAGGCCAAATGACACCTGAGTGCAAATGATGAAAAACCTTGATCGTAATTGTTCGCCTCTGGTAGAATGAATGTCAGATTGATTGCAAAGATGAGCGGGATGGATTTACTAATGAAACCAAATGTTTAGGATGTTAAGATGATCGGTTAGATGGATGTTGAAATATCAATCAAATTAGTAAGATAGGATAAACTGATGTATTTTCCCCTTCTCATGATATAGAGTTAGGAAAAATAGTTGATGTTGCTCAAAAAGAGTGATAGGTTGATTTGATGGTTGATTGATGTAGGATAATCCACTTAAATGATGATACTAATCGAATCCACTTGATTCACAAAATAGATTCCATTCCAGAATTTATATTTCTGGAGTGTCCTAGCTTGGCTTGCCGACATGGTAGACCAGTTATCAGGTCATGAGAGACACATTATTGGTAGATGCAAATTTTTTTACCTTCTCCAATTACCTTAGCTCCAAATGAACCATGTGCTTCTCACAACTATGGTAGAGAAATGGCACTCTGACCATAACACCTTCCATTTTCCTATGGGAGAGATGACTATCACGCTGGAGGACGTGTATAGATTGGTGCAGATCCTGACTCAAGGAGAGTGGGTTTAATATGATCATGTTTATGATGGTAGCACATGCAGATGGGTCTTTGCAAATCCTATGATTTGAGATGAGAGTATCACCTGGGCACAGTTCATTTCTTTCCCTCCTCTTCCAACAATATTAGGTACATTGATTAGAGGAGTTTTGCTACCAGATCGTCATGGGCACAGATTCACAGTTGGTTGGGGTTGGATCCTCGAGGACATGATTGTTGATCCTTGTAGATTTGAATGGGGTGCTTGCATATTAGAGAAGTTATACCATGATCTACATCACATTGTTTATAGAGGTGGTGCTTCCTTGTCATCTTGTGTGATGCTCTTATAGTTATGGACATGGGAGCATATCCATGTATCTAGACCAATTGCGACCAGATAGAGAGATTGTGGATGGCCGTATGTGTACTTATGTGATGGCATGGTTGTTCAGCCTTGGCTAGGAAAATTGGATTATTGGCGAAACATGTTGGATGACATTGATCAGGTCATCTAGAGACTATATTTAGGATGTGAGCCATGGCATGAGGATGATGATGAGTTGTCGTATATGTTTTCACCTCGATGGATGATAAGCCGATCACCTCTACTGATTGAGATAATTTTTTGTTATAGAGATTTCTGATAGTATGGTCGAGTGTAGGACATACCTAAGGGTTTAGCACTTTATGCTTAGTTGTAGGTTGAGAGATCGAAGTGGGGATCACAGGTTGATTATCAGTATGCATGTGATTAGATTGATAGATTAATATACATGCAATGGGATATGCGTGAGCATATTGCAGATGCAGGCATGAGTCTAGATTATTCCCAGTGGTTTTCTTGACACTATTTTCCTCAATTTACTGATCCTGGTGAGTTGATTCTTGATGTAGATGATCCCTCAGATGATGGTGGTGGTGGGGGTGGATGAGGAGGTGGGAGACAGAGAGTACAAAGAATATTGAGAGCCCTGAGAGTTCCTCAACGAGCTAGAGGTAGAGATGGAGGACGTACAGGACCATGGATGAGGGGTAGGCATGTGGGTCCATGAATGAGAGGTGTAGATGTGTGAGAGAGAGGTGGTGGGTATAGGATGAGACCAGTACAGGCAGTACCAGAAGTGGTATGGGGTCAGCAAAAATAGAGAGTCACGAGACAAGATCATATACATGTTGCAAGACATGGTCAAGGTCTACAGATTATGGCACATCAGGTGCCTATGCTCCTCATATTCCAACACAATAGGTGCCTCAAATATAGGTACAACCACAGCCATAGGTACAACAATAGTAAGGTACTATTACTAGATTAGAATAGGGTGTGCAGGGATTATAGACTGGTTTAGCTACAATTACTAGCAGGATTGATTAGGTTGCAAGTATGATGCATCAGTTTATGACCATGATGGCACATATGCTAAGTATGGAGAGTACTAGTCAGGTACCTCCTACCACACATGATAGATCAGAAAAAAAAGATCTAGATGGTACAGGTGACACAAGGGAAGGAGATGCACCAAGTGCCCCTAGCGGGTCATGATTGATTTTGAGATTTCATTGGATCATATGTATTTCATTTTGACGTATCAGATGTTGATTTGATCAGGACTTTGATGTACCATTTTTATATGATGTATATTTGATTATGTAATACATTTGATTCATATTTATGACAATGAATTGATCAATTTGATTATATATGAGACTTTCTTTGATGTTTATGATTCTATATGATGTTTATGATGCATTTTATTTCTACATGCTATGGATGCAATGTCTTATATATGACATCGTTAGATGAATGAATATGTATGCAAATCTATTTCTATATGATTTTAAATGTTATGATGAATGCACATCTAACTGATAAATGCAATAAAATTATCTTTATGAATGCATGTTGTTTTTTTGTATTTATATAATGCAATATTTCAATGAAATGCTCCTATATGAATGATGAAATGTTTATGGATTTTGGATAATGAATAATGATGTAATGATTTATAACGTGTGAATAATGATTTAATTTTTAATGAATGCAATGGTAAATGTACAAGAAAGTCTTCATATTTGATGGATTTGAACCAAGATAAAGATATCAACTTTTTGAATAATTAACCCCCTTGAACTTAGGAAATACCTTAAATACAATTAATCTAAGCATGAAATGCAACTAACTGTCACTTTGACTTTACAAAAGAAATGCAAAAGAAGATATAGTTTCATCATTGAGATTTTGTGAACTAGGAGCAAGTACAATCATCATTGATTGAATAACCACATCATGATAATATGAATACCACTTTCATTGATTTTGTAACCATTAAAAACTAGTACAACCCTCACTAGTTGAATAATCAACTATGGGAGTCTGAATACCGGTTTCATCAAATTCAATGTTGCAATTGGATTTTGGCATTAAGATATGGAAGATCTAAATATCCAAGGTATCCATTTTCATAAACAAACAAAGGTTAACCCTCCTTCCTATATGAATGTCCTCAATGATTATTTGATTACCATGTCCTTAGATGAATTCACATAAGTTGGTGGATCTTCCTCAAAACAATCACACATAAATTAAGAAAATATCATGTCTTCATCATCGCCAATCTAGTCGAAACATTATCGATTAGCTAAAAAGAACATGATTCAATGAACATCATCACAAACTTCAAGTGTTTTGTATTGTATCAAGATTTTCAATAGAGTTCCATCCATTCTGATCATTTAGGTTTTGTCAAAATTTAATCTTGATAATAATTTTATGAAGTTCAAGGATCAAGTTGCAAGATCGAATGCCTAGGTTGAACAATGATATCCATCAAAGGTTCAAAAATATCTCTCCTATGAAGTTATGAAAATCTCTCATGTCATGTGACCAAAAATTAGCACTTATCGAATCTATTTTTATCAAAAAAAATGATTTCCCCCAAGTGAATATGAGACCATGTATAAATCTGGGCAAAATGAAACCTAGTATGTGACAATGATTTTTACAAAGCAGCTCAAAGACTTTATTAGGACTATGCACAAATGACAGATGCAATGAGGATATACAAATGAGATGATGCAAAGGAAATTTGTAAAAATGCAACTAGGTAAGACCTAAGGGATAAAAAAGTGCCTGTTTTCTAGGTTTTCACCTTTTGAATTTATTACTCTTTTTCTTCTTTTTTTCCTTTTTTTGCTACCAAGGCGCCTATTGCTAGGTTTTCACCAAGGCACTTTTCTCTTTTTTAAATTTTTGTTTGATTTTTTTTCTTTTTTTTCTTTCTTTTTGATATCATCAAGGCACCTATTTGCTAGGTTTTCACCAAGACAACCATTTTTTGATCTTTTGAATGTTTTTACTTTCTTCATGGTAAATTTTCCTCTTTTTATGTTTTTCCATTATTTTTGAATTTTTGATCTTTCTCATTTTTTTTATTTTGAACCTTTCTCATGTTTTTGGATTTTTTGAACTTTTCTCATCTACAAAGAATGATGCTAAACTCATCGAATACAATCTCGTCTGATACTCTTTCAACCTATACTCTCTCATTTGTTCAAGTATAAAACCTCTTTAAGTGGATGTTGTTAATAGGTACTTGCAGCTCATCTCCATGATTGTTAACTAACTTGTATGTCCCCATTCCAAAAGAAGAAGTAATCACAAAAGTTCCAAGCTAATATGTCTACCATTTTCCTTTATTTTCTCTCCCTGCTTGATTTTTTAGGGTTTTCTCTCAACACTGAGTCTCCCACATGAAATGTTCTAGGTTTTATATATTTTAGTTCCTTGATATTATGTTTTGATACACTTTCAAGTTCTCATAAGCTTTTTTTTGATGTTCTAATAACAATTCCAATTGTTGAAGGCGTGCAACCCTATAATCCTCATCATTTATCAATCCTTGCAATGAGACTCTTAAGGGTGGGATCTCAACCTCCAAAGGTAGAACAACTTCTGCCCCATAAACCAAAGAGAATGGTGTTGCCCCCGTTGGTGTTTGAATGCTTGTTTTGTACACCCACAATGTCAATTTCATTTGTATGTGCCAATATCTTCCTTATTTGTCAACTTATATTTTCAATATTTTGAGAATATTCTTATTTGTAGCTTCGGCTTGTCCTAGAGGAATAATGGTGTGTGATATGAAAGGTTTCACATAATTCATCCACATCTTTATTCTTGAACTATTTTCCATTGTCCGTGATAATGCCATGAGGAATACAATATTTACAAATGATGTGGTTGAGAATAAACATAGAAATCTGTTTACCCATTACAGTTGTCAATGACATGACCTCTACCCATTTTGTAAAATATTATGTTGCAGTTATAATGTATTTGTGACCATTGGAAGAAGGTGGATAAATCATCCCAATAAGATCAAATCCCCATTGGTAGAACAACCATGGTGTAATGATTGGGTGTAACTCTTGTGTGGGCACATGAATCATGTATCCATGATATTGACATTTTGAACACACTTTGACAAAGTGGCAAGCATCCTTTTCTAAGGTTTTCCAAAAATACCCCATGTGAAGGATTTTATTGGCTAGGTTTAACCCATAAATACCCTCATAAACGTCTCGTAAAGCTAACTTTGATTCCTCATCCTCTAGACACCTAAGTAGCATTCCATCAAGACTTTTGTGATACAATGTGTCAGATAGGATAGTGTAACGAGCTGCTTGGCATATGAAGTGTCACTTTTGGGTGCGGGTTTTGTATGAAGGTAAAAATTGGTCTTTTAGATAGGTAAAAATGGGTCCATACCAAGGTGAGTCATGTCCATTTAGAAGGCAAATGATTTGAGTTTTAGGTAGGTCAAAATCAGGTTTCACCAATTCTTCCACCAAGAATTTGTACCTAGCATTTTGATCAAGCATTTGAAGTAAGGAGGCTAAAGTAGCCATAGCATCTATTTTTTGGAAATAATGGGAAGTGCGTACTAAGAGGGGAGGGGTGAATCATATTCTCTAAAACTTTTATCTCTTTTATCCTTTAACCTTTATGTAATCAATTGTTCATCCAACCATTTTTTCTATGCTATCTTTGTGTAAGACATCAATTCTTTAACTTAATCAAATAAAACATTCATGAAAGTAATTGACTCATAAAACATTATATGATATCATAGAAAACCTCTGCAAGAAGGTAAAAAATTGCGGTGGGGATGGCACCCATAAAATCTTCACTATCTACAGATTGGAAGGGGTCGGTTAAGGCTTACAATTTGATCACTTTTGATGATCTACCCTATTAGGAGTATCTATGGAGACCTATTAAAGTCTACTATGTTAAGAGCTTTAGAAACACTATTTAGTGTGCACTCGGTTAAGAGATTTACAATACGATTGTTAAATCCACCTTCCTTGAAAGGATTTTTACTTTTTCTTCACTTGTTAGAATGTAAGCAAATTACTCTTTGACCTGATTGTATGCAATCTACTATTTCTGATTATAGATCCATTCAAGATTACATGTATATATGTATCACTTATTGTGATTGAATAATACCTCTGCTGCTCGGTAACCTTTGTTCTTGGTTCTTGATAACCAATTTCAACTTTCGTTGTTCTAGTTATTGAAACTCTCATTCTGATTCATAGATGTGTTCGTTGGCTACTTTCATACTGTCCTCATTGATTTAGAATGATTACAACATCTATTTATAAGATACATTTGACCTATTTAATTTTCATGTAAAACAAACTTAACTCTATGATCACAGGTTTACAACTTTACCTTGATCTCCTAGTCTGCATGTTTTCAATCAGCTAGACTGATTAAAACAATTACAATAATGTTGCTTGTCCCTTAATTAATGGTTTTAAAAAAACAAAACTCTATAAATATAATATGAATGTTTTACCTGACATGGAAGTCAGATCCACATTTTTTGGGCTATAACTGACTTTCGGTGTCTGATGCTCGGTTTTCTCTGAAATCAGTTTGACTATCTTTTGGGTTGCACTATTTTGTTCTTTCAATTTGTACTGTGCCTATTCTCTTGGTTTGCACTGTATTTTCTTGTCGGGTTCCTCTGTCAGTTTCCTCCTGTCGGGTTCCACTTTATATGTTGGGTGTCTCTTGTACTTAACACATTTGGTGATCTCTAATATTTGTACTTTCGGTGATCTCTGAAAGTCTGTCTTTCGGTGTAGGTTTACCAAAGGTTCAAAATTTGTTTTCCTTTTTTATACTAATGGAAAAATAATGTCTTCAATCTCCCCCTTTGACATTAGTATCAAAAACTGATATGTGTATGAATACTAAACTGTTGTGTATGTACACCATGTATATATCTTGTCATTATATGACTCCCCCTAACTATATGCAATATAGTATATATGTACATGTATACTTATACTTGCCTTTCTCCTTCTCACCTTATAATATATATACATATCATTTTCCCTTTTTTTTATATTAAGGACAAAGACGTACAACTTACAAGTTGTCAAAATTTTGGCAAAAATGTGTAACTTACAGATTGACCAGAATATGGGAATGAGAGTTTGACATTTCTTCCATCATTTGTTCCCATTTCTCCTTAATGTGTTCCAGAGCTATGTTCTCTAATGCAATTCTGGCATGCATATCATAAATTTTGTCTAGGACAGACATTTCTAGAGTGGCAATCAGTGTTCTTGCCAGTGTCATGTATTGTTGCAGTAATGTGAGATTGGGTAGAATTAGAGCTTGGAGCTCGGTTACCTCATCTCTAAACTTTGATTGTGCATTTTGAATATCCTATCTCAGCTTTCTTGCTTGTTTGAGCTGTTCATAGTGCAATTTGATTGCATCTTCATTGTTAGTGAGACCTTGTGCACTTGCTTGTAGATCAACATCAATTTGTGCTATCTTCTCACTATACTCCTTAGTGAGTATATCTAAAGTGCATAAATTTTGGATTAAGGTTACAGCTTCTAAAATAATGGGGTCCAATGTACTTACAAGTTCAGAAAGCTTCACCTTGTTCTTTTCCACTTCTTGGCTTATTTTCTCTGCTAGTTTGAATTGAAATTTATGTTATGCATGCTCTTCAATTGCCTTTTCAACATCTACATTCTGAGATGTGATAACTACTATGAGAATGACCAATTGATAAAGTATAGGAGTATCTTGATCAATGTTAGTGTCAGGTACTATCTGTTGTAGTATATCTTTTGTAGTTTCCAGTACCTTTGTTTCTTTTGTTGCCTTTCTAAGCTTATCTTGGATAGCTTTTCTCTCACAAAGTGTTGCATAATTTGGTAGTTCAGTTGGATCTAATGTTCTAGGATTGCATACTAGAATCTCAATAATTTCATCCAAAGTAACTGGATTTTTATTATTTTTCTTCTTCTTCTTTGAGATTTGTGTTGATGTATCTTTGTGAACTACTATTGCTAGTTCATTTATCTTCTCTAAAGTGCTTAGTAAAGGCATGGTAGATGAATTTAATTTTTCCTTCTACTCGGTGTCAACCTGTCAATTAGGTGAAGATAGCTCCTCATTAACCTTGGGTTCATCTACAGATTTTTCTTTTGTATGATGTGGTGTATCATCTTTCTTTTCTTCTTCACTTTTCTCTTTTTGTTCTCCTTTTTTGTATGCTGCTCTTCTTCACTTTGTTGATCAGTAGATTTAGCTTGTTATGCATCAGTAGTATCTTTCAGTTCTTTAGATGTGTCTTTTTCTTCTTTAGATGCATCCTTTTGTTCTGCATCACCCTTGTCCTCAGTATGCTATCAAATTTGGTTGGTGTTTTCTCCTTTTCCTAGAGTATATTGATGGCTTCCATCAATATTGGCATGTTGCCTGGTATGTTCACTTGTGCAGTATCAAATGTAGTGTCATGTTCCTCGGTTTGGTCCTTAGCAATAGTGACATCTCCATCTTTCTGAATATCTTCTGTAGGGTCATCTATGATGTTAATGATTGTATTGTCCACAATATTTTCCATGGTGGTGTCTAAACATGTCTCATCTACAACATCCATGTTCTTGTTGCCTATGGTATCCATTTCCTCTTTGTCCAATCCTACATCTATGATGATAATTGGTTTGGTGCTCTCATTAGCCTGATCATCCTTGTGTGGTTCATTTGTGAGAAGTTTTCTCTCAGGGCTTGCCTCCTTAGTAGGTCTATTGAGTATCTTACTCCAAATTTTGTTGTTGTCCTTCTCTAGGTCTATTATCTTGCCATCAAGTATCTTGTAAGCTCTCATATTGGGTGAGAATTCTTGTGCATTTTTCTCCATCATCTCCTTGATTTCTTCCATTTTGGATTTGGGGGGCATAAGAGAAACAAGGACTCTTTCCCTTACCTCTTTCTCATTCTTTAATGCATAGGTCCATCTGGCAGATATTTTTTCATATAGTGCATTCAAAATTTTGTCATAAAATTATACTGGTACATATTTAAATGTACTCATCATTTTGATAATTGCCTCTTCAATCTTTTTCTGGTCTAAGGGATCTAGAGTTAACCATCTTCTGATTTTTAACTCAGTAATTGATCCTGATTTAATCAATTGTGCACATATATCATCAATGGTTTTAGGGATCTTACTCTTCTCCTGTTTAGTAGATTCATCATGTTTAGTGTCCTCAATGTCCTCCTTGGTTCTAATAAGCCTTATTCTTTTTTTTGGCCCTCTTTTCTATGTTGGAGGTTTCCTCTTGTAGGTCCTTACTTGACCTTTCTTCAATGGTGAAGGACTTGTGTCCTTAGTTGTTTGACTTCTTGTCTTTGTAGCAACTATGGTTCTAGGCTTCTTAGCTGGACTAGGTAATGGACTATCTGAATCTGTAGTCTCAGAGTCACTTTCTTGGTCAGCCTCACCGATGGGTGACTGTCCCTTGGTTTCTTCTATCTGTTCGGTTTCTTCCTCTATAACCGACAGCCTTTTCTTCAAGTTCTTTACCATTTTATCTTTCTTCCTGTCTATCTGTTTCATAACCAAGCCATTTTTTATTCTATTCTTGGTTTCTTCATAGGTGCCGAACTTGGGTTGTGATTTGTCTAAGGGCTCATTTATCAATGCATCAATTGCATTGGATGCTTGATCTATGTTCACTTCATAGTCAAGTGGTTGTAGCCATGTTGTCCTTGGTACATCAGATTTGAGATATGTGAAATCTGTGTCTACCATGAAACATATATCATTCTTGAATTTCTCAATTAATTTCTCAAGGATCCTTACTCTTTTCTACATTCTCTCCTTGAATCCAGTAAAGTACTCATCCATAACTATCTCAAAATTGTCTCCCAATGATTTTATAAACTCACTAATATGTATGGTGACTGGTCTAGTTGTATCCCATTTTACATCTCCTATTGATGGGAAGGAATCTTGGAAGTAAAATAAAATGCACATGATAAGTGAACCAAACTTAGATGAGTTTGATTTTGCATTCCTGATTGTCTTTAGGTTCTCTTCTAGCTGCTTGAGTAGAAGTTTTGATAGATCTAACTAAGTTCCTATTAGTAATAACTGAGAGGGGGGGTGAAGCAGTGGCTTCAAAAACTTATCCTTAAAATTAACCACCAATCAATAAATCTCAAATTATTAAGTCCCTACAAGATGCATGTCATGAAATACTAATAATGATTTAACTGTCTGTCAGTTTTCCTTTTCTGACCTTATTCTCCTTGATTACCGATAAGCAGTATATCTATTTACCGACACTCAGTAAATATGCAGAGTATACCGATCAATCCAAAAATGCATATGTGAAATCTAAAATAGTAAAGTAGTAAACCATACACACATAATACATGGATTTTAATGTGAAAACCCTGTTAAGGGAAAAAACCACTAGGACCGGTACCCCAAATTTTCACTCTTCTGAAGTGAGCCCTGTTAGGAGCCAACCCTGTTAAAGGTTACAAACACACTGTTAGGTGTGACCTTGTTAGAG
>MU223745.1:1705803-1760344 GCA_018584345.1 Thuja plicata
AGGTAGGTATTTTACTCCATAGTTCTTTACAAGTATTCTCAATTCCTTATCATAATAATTAAGTGTATAAGACTAAAATTGGACTTAGGGTCTCTTTTCATATGCAATTCCTATTATCTAGAAGACCTCACATGCAATCCAAATTTAGATCTTACATTTTGGTGAAGTCGCGATAGACAACTCTTTCTTTTTTTCCTTGGTGTTAGATTTACATTTTATATTAGATCTTGCATGAACATAGAAGTAGATTTATTTTATGCTTATATTTCAAAAATAAATATATAAAAAATTCAATTAAATTTTCTTTAAAAAATACAAAAACATTTACATGATTGTCATTTTATTTTGTGCTCAACATGTATGACTTTTGTTTAGAATACTTTGATGAGGATTTTATTGTACAAGAGGATAGATCCCTTAATGAGGTACATGGAATTGAGTGTGCAAATGGTTTGAATGAGATCTCCATGGATCCCATTCCCATTTCATCCTCCTCCACAACCTCTCCAATTGACTTTTACCATAGAGTGTATGCATGGTTACCTTCATACCCCTCTATTTGCAACATTGATACACCTAGAATGGTATTTCCTAAACTGTTGATGATGGTAAAAGGATGTCCTTGAATAAATATTAAGGGTAAACCTAGAGATCCTTTAGATTTATTTGATAACACGGATTCAATTTCGCACGCTTATCACACCCAAAATAATCCTCAACCTACTATCCCAGCTACTTTACCTCCTTCTCAACCCGTGCTTCCTCAAGCACCTAGGTTACCTTCTTCCTTTAAGGAATATGATTTAGTTGAGCAGTTACGCATTACTCCAGCTAAGATCTCTTTATTAGAATTACTTCAAACTTCTCCTACATATCATGAGGTGTTGTAAAAAGCTTTATCCACTCTTCCTACTCCGCCTCCTAACCAAGAGAAGATTAATTCATTTTTGGAGTGCATGCATACTATGCCTTCTGTACCTCCTATTGTATTTTTTGATGATGATTTACCTTCTGTTGAGGTGCAGAATCAATATGATGCTCTTATGGTTGCTGTCTCTATTAATCAGAGTATCATTCATAGAACATTAATTGACAATGGATATGGGCTTAATGTTTGTAGCATGGATATGCTTAGGGAAACTAAGGTCAATCTTATAACCATCCAACCAGATAATATTCCTATTCATGGATTTGATAACATCGCAAAGAAAACTTTGGGTATTATTACGCTACCTATCAAAGGTGGTCATGTTCTCCTCTACACTCCTATCCATGTTATGCCAGGACCACTCAATTATAACCTTTTATTAGGAAGACCTTGGTTACATACTATGCATGCGGTTCCTTCTACTCTTCATCGTAAGGTGAGGCTCATTTATAACAATATGATGTACACATTACATGCAGATGATGCGCCAAATCCTTGCTTGAATGCGGAATATGCTAAGGTTCCTGAGCCTATACAACCCAGTAAAAAACCTGAGCAACCACCTGAAGTTAAACAAGCTGAAACTCCATCTTCTTCTTTGATGGAAGATGATTGGGGAACATTGGATTTCAATCCTTCTTTCATAGGGGAATACAAATTCTCAGATTTAGAATTTATGAAAGAACAAAGTGAATTTGAAAAACAAGTTTTTATCCCTTCTCCACTATCTGAGGAATTAAAAAGCAACTTCGTTTCTGCTTCTCATAATGAAACGATTGAGAGAATAAAACCGGATTGCTATGACATTGTGACATATGCCGCTCCTTTACCTCAATCAGATATGGCCAATAGATATGGTTATGGTTATCATTTACTCAAGAAATCAGGATTTAATAGGAAAGGTTGTGGTAAATATGAGAAAGGTATACAAGTACCCTTGGACAATGAAGGTTGTGATTATACTTATGGTTTAGGATTCAATCCTTATAGGAAACCATCGGCTTTTCCTCTTAATGTCAATCACATATGCGGTGGACATTTGAAATTGGTTAATCCTCTTCTCCTTGACATGGATCAAAAACCTAGTTTGGATATCTTCCCTGAGGATGAAGCCCTCACTGAGTTTTTAGGGGCTTACCAAGATCTACCTATGTTTCATCATAAAAGAAGAAAACTCTATTGTCTAAATAATGAAGCCTATTTTGGAGAACATGATGAACATGATATTTCTCCTTTGCCAATAGATCCTCCCATACAAAGTAACTTATTAATAATTGAGACCATTGAAGTTCAAGTGGATGAGAATGATTCTTAAAAAATAATCAAAATTGGAAAATGTTTGAGTCAAGATGAACATGATCAATTGGTTTCCCTCTTGCTTGAATATAAAGATATTTTTGTTTGGACATATTTGGATATGCCGGGTATAGATCCTAAGATTGTTACTCACAATATTTTTCTTAAACCTAATGCTAAGCCTGTAAAACAGAAGATCCGCAAGATGAATCTAGGCATTGCTTTACTAGTAAAAGATGAAATCAAAAAACTATTAGGTGTTGGGTTCATCCGCTCTATTGATTATTCTGAATAGATTTCTAATATTGTGGTTATTTCTAAGGGGGGAAATAAGATTAGAATGTGCACTGATTTTTGAGATTTAAATAAAGCATCCTTAAAAGATGAATTCCCACTACCTAATGTTGACATGATTGTGGATTCAACAGCAGGTCATGCTTTATTATCTTTTATGGATGGATTTTTGGGTTATAATCAAATATTTATTCCTATTGAGGATCAAATTAAGACCACATTTATAATTCCTTGGGGGACATTCTGTTGGGTCATGATGCCTTTTGGATTAATAAATGCGGGAGCAACTTATCAATGTGACATGACTTTGATTTTTCATGATTACATTCATAAAATTGTGGAGGATTATGTGGATGATATCTTGGAAAAATCTATACAAAGAGAGGATCATGTGTTTATTTTAAGGCAAATATTTGAAAGAATTAGGAGTTATAATATGAGATTGAATCCTAAGAAATGTGCTTTTTGAGTGAATTCTAGAAAATTATTAGGATTTATAATCTCTAAACAAGGCATAGAGGTTGATACTGAAAAGATTGATGCTATTATTTACATGCCTCCTCCTAAGAACATTTCTCAATTATGCAGTTTACAAGGTAAAATACAATCTATTCGTCACTTTGTTTCTAACCTAGCTGATAGGACTATTCCTTTTACTTCTTTACTTAGAAAAAACACCATTTTTTCTTAGAACCAGGAATGTAAGAAATCCTTTGAGCAATTTAAGGAATATATTGCTAATCCTCCTATCTTACAACCTGCTCAATTCAATAAACCCTTTTATCTATATACTTCTGCTACTTCCAATGTTGTAAGTGCAATGTTGGCTCAACATGACAGTGAAGGAAAAGATAGACCGGTATACTATATTATTCGGACCTTTTTGGACTACAAAACACGATATACTCAATTAGAAAGACAATGCTTGGCTTTAGTTTATGCTTGTCAAAAAACTTTGGCATTACTTGTTGAATGTTGAGGTAAATGTGATTGTTAAATTTGATCCTCTAAAACATATTTTCTCAAAAACCGATCTCTCTAGCCATCTGGCAAAGTGGGTGATGTTAATTATAGAATTCGACCTTAATTTTATCCTTCAAAAGTCAATCAAAGGAAAAGCTTTAACCGATTATTTAGTTGAAGCTCCTTGTCCTCATTCTAATACAAGTGTTACCTCAGTAGAATTCCCAGATGAGAATATATTTGCAATTAAATAGGAAGATGTTTGGGAATTATATTTTGATGGTTCTAGATGTAAGACAGGTTATGGGGTGGGCATTATCTTGGTCTCTCCTACAAAGAAACCAATCCCTATGTCATATAAACTAACTTTTCCTTGTACTAACAACATCGCGGAGTATGAAGCTCTTATAGCTGGCTTACGAGAAGCTTCATCCCTTCATATTAAAAACTTGGAAATTTATGGGGATTCACAATTAATTGTTCAATAAATCAAAGGAGGTTATCAGACTAAGAATGATAAAATAACACAATATCAAGATTTGGCTCTAGATATTCTTGCACAATTCTCTTCTTATACGATTCAGACTTTACCTAGGAAAGATAATCGACATGTAGATGCCATGGCAAGCGCAACTTCTTTGGTTTATCTCAAGGATAATGATGAAGACTTTCAATTTACTATACATACTCTTAAAAACCTTGCAATCTCTGAAAGGTTACTGCTGATTGTTTTAACTTGCATTTGGATGAATGGTATTTGCATGTCTTTCATTGTTTGAAAGATAATACTTTTCTGAAATCAACAACAAGGAACAAGCATAATCGTATTAGAAAGCTTGCAGTCTATTATAGCATTTTGGGAGATACACTTTACAAATGATCTTACAATGGTTTGCTATTAAGATGTCTTAACAGAACTGAAGTACCCGTAGCTTTAGCTGAAGCTCATTTTGGTTCTTATGGAGGGAACTTTGGTGGGAAATCTTTAGTTAATAAACTTCTTAGAAAGGGATATTATTGGAAAACAATGGAGCAAGATTCCTTTATGTTTGTTAAAAAGTGTCCTCAATGTCAACAACATGGTAATTTAATTCACACTCCTGCTCACGAGCTTCGTAACCAAGTCACTTTGTGGCCTTTTAGCGTTTGGGGTTTTGACCTTATTGGAAAAATCTCACCAGCTTCTTCTCAAGGACATATGTACATCCTCATGGCTATATATTACTTTATGAAGTGGGTAGAGGCCATTCCCCTTTGTTCTACTACTGTGGATGTTATTTGTGATTTTATCCTTAATCATATTATAGCATGATTTGGTATTCCTTCAACGATAGTTTTGGATAATGGTACCTCTTTCAAGAATAAAGAAGTCGTGAAATTCATGGAGAAATATCATATTCAACATAGATTTTCTACTCCCTACTACCCTCAATCTAATGTTCAAGCTGAAGCATCGAATAAAGTTATTGAACAAATATTAAAGAAAACAGTTAACAAGCATGTGAAAGATTGGCATACCCAGCTTACTTATGCTTTATGGGCTTATAGGACTAGCGTTCATATGACCACAGGTACTTCTCCTTATAATCTTGTTTATGTCACTGACATTATTATGCCTTTGGAATTAGAAATACCATATTTGTGTGTTTCATTTCATGGGATTATTGACAAAGATACTTTCCGGGAACAATGATTACAAGCATTAGAAATGTTAGATGAACAATGGATAAATGCTTTGGAACATATTAAGGCCTATCATAAATCACTCCAAAAATAGTATAATCACAAAGTGATTGAACGGTCATTCTTGGTAGGTGATTTAGTCTTATATGAGAATCAAAGGAATGTGAATGCTCTACCTGGCGAGAAAGGGAAGTTTAGCCCAAATTGGCTTGGACCTTTCATGGTAATTGAGGACTTTACTTCAGGTGCTTATAAAATTTATGATATGAATGTTATCCCTCTTAAGGAACCTATTAATATTATGCATCTCCAACGTTATTATCCTTAACTAAATTTTTCTTTCCTTATGTATGTGTGTGTTCCTTATAGAATAGTCATTTTATAAGTTATATAAATTTGATTGCATTCATACACATTTTATTTTCTTTCTATTAAATGGATTTGTGCATTGATGAAAAGACAAGTAATCAACCATAAAACTAATTGTTCAAACAAAGTCTTTTTCATAAATAAACTTCATCTAAATTTAATATGTATATGGCACATGTGCCATATATATCAAACTTTGTCTTTATGCTCTGAGGATCAGTGGCTCCCAACTCTCTCTGATCTATGATGTGAGGCTAAGGATCTCAAAATGGTAGTTCGTGTGTGGCTCCTTGATATGCTCATCTCATGGTTACGCTCCTGGGCTCTCTGTAAATTGGCCATCAACTTCTCCTCTCTTTCTTTACATAGTCTCAATTCTCATTGTACACATAGGAAGATATCTACATGTCTTTCGGGGTCCCTTTGTCCTATAAGGAACTCTCGCGCACTAGCTGGAAATTAGTTGGATATGCATGTATCCTTCAGAACCTTGGATATAAAACTCCTCCACTGTGCTACGATCACTACAAAATTCAAGAATTTTCTTTCAATACTTCTTCTAGAAAAACATTCATTCAAAACATTCTAACCAAATTACATATGTCATACCTGGATATCCCTCCTAGGTATCACCAAAGGATATAGATGGTGGGGGCATGGAGTGGCTACTCTCTCCTCTCTTGTTGTGTCTAGGTCTAGGTGGTGGTGTCTCTGTGTGCGCCCGGGGAGGTCATCGTGATCTCAAGGGTGGAATATAGACTACATGATCACTGGTACCTGTACTGTTGCCTGGGGGCATCTTCTTTTCTCTCTCCTCTACTCTCTCCTCCTCCGTAGGATCTCCCTTGAAGGGAGGTTCCTCCTCATCTCCCTGATCCTCCTATCCAAAGGACCTGGGTCACCTGCGGGGTAGTCATCGGGGAAGATAGGATGGGTCCCCTGTAAACTCCAATATCTAATATAATCTCTGCTAACACCTCCATAGGATGTATCAGGGGCTACCTTTGTATCCTCGGTCTCATCTATCTCACTATCTACAATATCTGCTACTGTAGGTTGGCGTGTGGCACTGGGTCTCTGATAGTATCTCGTCGGGTATGCATACCAAGGAACTATCTGGGGGACCCCCTGTATTAGACCAAACTATCTCATCACCCTATCATAGTAATATGGCATCATGAAATGATTGGTAGGACCCTCTAGCATCTTGCGCTGCTATGAATATCTCAGTTGATGTCGAGTATCTGGCCACTCTATCATCTGACAGTAAGGTCTCCATATCACATCTATACCTAGTACACGGTCAAGGCATACTCTCCAAAAGAGGATATCCATGTACTTCTAGATATCTACTAGCGGATATGCAAAGGCTCTCAGTGTGCTTGCATCTATCATCACTAGAACCTATGGTCATGTACATGTGTAGTGCTCAAACATCCAAACATGTAACAAGGTGCATACCGTAAGACTCTCCTGCTGAAATCTCACTAGCTAACTCAACTCATGGTAAAGATGGGTTAACATGTTGCGCACCCATGAGAAAATGACTCTATCACCCTCAATCCTGCACACAAGATTGGTAAATGGTGCTTAGAAAAATGTACCCTTCGTGTTGGGTATCACAACCAATGAGAGTATACATAGCATTACTTTCTATACCAAAGGTGTCAGACCTTATAGTATGGATGATAAGGTGATATGATCTGACTGGGTCCTCATCTATGGTACCCATCCCAAACAATACTCTCCATCTGCAAACACCTTGGGTGGACCCCGTGGTACTCTTGGTCTGACAGGCTCATCTCAGACTGAAAGTCGTAGGATCCTGTACACATCCTCCAGCGTGATCGTGATCTCCCCTGATGGAAGATGGAAGAAACAAGTATCCTCATCCCATCTCTCTATCATGGAAAAAATCATGGAATGATGGAACCTCATCTGTGGTAGGACTGCTACCCAATACAATCCCACATCTCTCAAAAGTTGTAACTCATCTGACTTTAAAACAGACATGCTCTCTTTGACAGTTAATAGCAACCCTCCAAAGGGATGCTCTTGAAGACAGAAATGGTTCTGCAAGCACAGACAGGTATCATATCAGTACTCTATCATCAAAAAACTACTGTACCAACTTGACCTAGTCAAGGTCAACCTTTATGGGTCAAGGTTGACCTTTTTTGGTTAGAGTCGACCTTTGTGGGTCACGGTCGACTTTCACCCCAGAAAGGATAGGACCTTCCCAGTTAGTGTAGACCTTAGAAGGTCAAGGTTGACATAACTGGGTCAGGGTAGACCTTTTTGGGTCAGAGTCAACCTTCCCTATAAAAAATGAATTTTTCTATCTTAAATATCAAAATAGGAAACCTACCTCAGGCAGTGGATGTCCACTGGCCAGGTGCTCCCTTAGGACCTCCATACGGCTCACTCAAAATTCTTCTCTCTTTGGCATCTTGTCTCTTTTTCCAACTTCTACAAATGGTAAGACTGAGGAGGTAAGTGTTTCTTTCTCTTATTTATAGCTTCAAATTAGGGTTTTATTAGGGTTTTCTTAGGGTTTCATTTGAATTTACTTAGGTCAAATTCGAATTTCCTTTAACATGCATTTAGATAAACATTCACTCTCTTCATCATAACTTGAGTTTGGTAGCTCTATTTTTAGTGCCGTCAGAGGTGTTGGAATCATGATTCAGATACCCAACCCCTTGAGTTAGTTTAGGAAGTTTTAGGACCCTTCTAACTAGTTTAGGGAAATATTTTTCAATAAACTGCATATTCAGTGTATAGAATTTACCTTATCACCCTGTTTCACCTTTCAAGAATTAGTAAGCCGAAACATGGGGGGCCATAAGGGGCTTTATACACTTCTCAAAATCATCATAGTAAGGCTTAGGTACTTTATGTATTTTCATTAACCTTGTGTGTTGTAGGTTGCGGGTACTAATGGTTTCTTGCAGGATCTCCAAATTAAGGACTTGGCTATATCCTTTTTACTTTCTGATGTTTTCTTACTTTAGCTTGCATACTTGCGTAGTGTCATATCTAAGATAAAGTGGGGGATAAATATATCATCTTAAAATGGAAGAACTTCCATTTTGGTAGGTTTAGCACCTTCATTTTAGTGCACTCACATATTGGATTTGTATTCAGGATACATTTGTGTTTGATTCTACATAATTAGGTGAAATTAGGGTTAGAATCTTATGGATTCTCCTTGGTTTCTCTCTCCATGGATATATTTTCTAGGTAGGACCTATGAATAGGCCCTCCTAAGCCTCATCTTACTCTCTCTAGGCCTTATTCCTAGTATTCTGGTATGTTCCCTCACCTTCCTAGGTCCCCGACTGACCTGGGAATCTCATAGATACCACTAGGTAACCTGCTTGAAACCTCAGGTCAGGGTCGAGGTCGACCTTGACCTAGGTCAGGGGCTAATTTGACCTTGACCTAGGTCAAGGTTGAGATCAACATAGACCTCTGTCGAGTTTTGATCCCCACTTTCAATTTCAGAGCTTATCGGTGCTCTAAACTTAAAATAGGTCCTCGGGTTCAGATGCAGAAGTGTTTTCTCCAATATTTAATTTAATTCATTACCTCCTTGGTTGGTGATTGTGATTGGACCATAATTCAAGGTGAAATTTGAATTTGGGTCCCTCGCATTGCCCTAGGAAACCTATATTGAGATCTCTATATAAACACTCTCTTTTGCCTTCATTTGATCATGAAACGAAATCAAGAGATGACATGATGCAATGATGGTGCAAATAAGCAAGAGGATGATATAGAAGGACAAGCTATGAGGACATGTTGATACATTCAAGAATTTTGTGGACAAGCTATTGTAGATCTTCATTGAAGCAAGAAGGTGATCTTCTCTATTAGATCTACCATTCTCAACATTCAAGCATTCAAAGGACATTATCATGAGATAGAAATTATGGATTGTGAGTTGGTAGGAGTACTTTAGCCTTGGGGGCTTGGTATGCTTTCTTTATCATATTCAAATGTATATATTTCTTTCTCATTTCTATGTTATGTTAGGATTGTTAATTTAGAAGATTAGATCTTGATATTACATATTTAAAGACTCTTTCCAAAGAGCAAACACGCACACATACTTTCTATATTCGGCTATTTGTGGAGGTGGAGATCACCAAAATAGGGGTTTGACTAAGGAAAAACCCTATATAGCCACCCAAAACCCTCTTTTTTAGATATTTGTAGGTGTTTTTTTTGGGAGTTACAGGTATAGGACAACAGATCTGAGACCATATTCGGATACCCTTTTCAAAAAACTACCAAGATCTAAAAATAAATTCTTTGTCGAGGTAGTGCAGGTCAAGGTCGAGATTGTTGGGTCAGCGGTGACATTTGTGGGTCAAGGTCAACCTTTTTCATAGTACTGTGTCGGATCGGAAAAATATTTATGGGTTTTGTTTGTCTCTACACTTCTATTTCGAGTCAGGCTTCAGATTTTCCATAAATTCAACACAGGCAACAAAAAATGAGTTTTTCCAGATCTGCTATGATATGAGGTAGGTATTTTACTCCATAGTTCTTTACAAGTATTCTCAATTCCTTATCATAATAATTAAGTGTATAAGACTAAAATTGGACTTAGGGTCTCTTTTCATATGCAATTCCTACTATCTAGAAGACCTCACATGTAATCCAAATTTAGATCTTAAAAATAGTAAGGGTTTTCCTTTGATGGGAGGCATCAAAATGGGTGGATTTGCTAGGTATGTCTTCAATAGAGTAAAAGCTTGTTCACATTCATCATCCCATTAAAAAATAGTATCATTGTGTAACAATATGGTAAAGAGTGGAAATTTTCTACTAATTGAGAGATGAACCTTCTAATAGATTGAATTCTTCCTTGTGGTGACCTAATTTGACTAATGTTTTTAGGTGTTTCCATTTCCATGATAGCTTTCAATTTTTTCGGATCCACTTCTATCCCTTTTGCCAAAACTATGTCACCCAAAAGCTTGCCGAATTGAACCCCAAATGCACATTTTTTGGATTTAACATTACTTTAAATTGCTCCAATCTTGTAAATATTTTTTCTAGGATAGGTAGATGGTCTTTTTATTTCATGTGATTTTGCTAAGATATCATCCACATAATCTTCTAGAAAGGTATGCATCATGTCATGAAAGATGGTTTTCATTGCTCTTTGATAGGTTGCTCCAGCATTTTTAAGGCCTAAGGGCATAACATTACAACAAAAAGTACCCCAAGGGAAAGTGAAAGTTGTCTTTTCTTGATCCTCATGTGCAATTATAATATTATTGTAGCCACTAAATCTATCCATTAATGAAAACATGGAATGTCCTACTGTCAAATCCACTATAGCATCAATGCTAGGTAATGGAAAATCATCCTTAGGGCAAGCAAGGTTAATATCTCTAAAATCCATGCATATTGAGATGGATATATCATGTTTAGTAACAGGTACAATATTGGAAATCCATTTTGCATAAGCTATGACTCTTATGAAGCCAAATTTTAGTAACTTTTCTAAATCTGCCTTAACCAATAAAGCCACATGAGGATGCATTTTTCTCAACATTTGCTTCACAGGTTTTACGCCATGCCTCACATTAAGGTGGTACATTATGAAACTTGGATACAATCCTGGCATATCTTCATATGACCATGCAAAGTTAATTTTCTTTTCTTGAAATAATTTGATGAAATCCTTCCTTTCTGTTTGAGTCAATGATGTTGCTAAATGGATGAATTTAGGTTCCAATTTTGTACCAATGTTGACCTTTTTTTGGCTCAATTAGGATAGGAGATCTATCTTCCTCATGTTCAGGTAAAGTATCCAATCTTTCTTCCTTAGGTGCCACATTTGAGTTTTCACCTTTGGAAACATTCTTTATTTTTACTTTTTTGGGGTTTAGTACTGCCACATGGTGGTTTTCACCACTAGAACTTTTCATTTTTTTACTTTTTTTCTTTATCTTTTGGATTAAGAGATTGGACCCTTGCCTCCATCATCATGTTTGGATTGAATTCTTTGGTGGAAGATGGCATAACTGCATTGAGGTATTGGGCCATAGCATTGCCATTGGGAAAATAGAGTAAGTCATTAGGTTCGGTCAAGTCCCAATCAATAAGCTTAGGATGAATAAGGGCTAAGGACTCCTTAGGTAAGTTTTCATTTGCAGGGTTCAAGGACATGAATTTATTTAAGGGTTTGTACATTGTATCACTCAATTCAATAACATGTGCTTGTTTGAGGTGTTCCATAGAAGTCAGATCAAAATTCTCTTCACTAGAATCCTCATGGATTTCCATGAGAAAAAATACTTGTGGATTAAATCTAACATTTGAATCCCCCCACAAAGGTACCCATGATTAACCTATCCATTTATTGCCACTAGATTCTTGTCCTACATTTGGTTCTTGAGAAATAATTGGCACATGTGTAGAACTCGACCCTTGATCCATATTAGCTTGATTGTTTGAATTAGGTATAGTAGGATGGGTATGAATGGAATATACCTCTTTTTTGTGACAATAATATTTGAATAGGGAGTCCCATTCATATTCTCCGGAGTCATATTCACTCTTAGACTCTAACATATATACATTCTCATAAGAATCATAAGTATTGTTTGAGCTAACTCCTTTCTCGTGATACCCTATTCCTAATTTTTCATCCTTGGATCTCCAAGGAGGTTGGATAGGTTATAGCAAGCCTTTATTTTTTATTCCTAAGGGTCCTCATCCCTTGTAACCCATCTTTTTCATTATTTGAAATCCTTTTCCATATTGATCAATTTGGATGTTAACATGTTGCACTCTTTCAACGGGACCATTTGAATTATCCTCATCTTTATAAAGCCATTGCGAGAATTCATTATCTTCTTTTTATATGGTTGATTGGTCACTCTCTCTCACAAAATGAGAGTTGTATTTTTTAGGTGGATGAGATTTTGAAGGTTTTCCATGTGTCTTTGGAGAAGTGGGTAAGTCAAATAAGGAAACAAAATATTCCCCCACTCCTTTTGAATTGATTCTGCATTGTTTTTAAAATTTAGGCGTCAACCCACTCATCTTTTGATAGTTATCCTTTCTGGTTTGTTCTCTTTCATCTTTAGAAGGTCTCAAAGTTTCTTTCCTTGGTTGAGAAAATTTTTACTGAATTTTCATCGGAACTTTGACACTCACAACTAACTTTCTCTTTTCCCTTAGTTGATGTAGGTAAGTTAGTTTCATTAGTACTTGAAGTAGATGTAATATTTAATGTCGAATTAGGACCTTCTTCTTTGGTTTCTTCAATGATGACACTAGGAATAACTCCTTCCCTATTATGTGGAATAAATAATTCATGAAGAGGTTTCACCATATTTCAATATTGAAAGGGATTTGAATCTGCTCCAATAGTTATTTCTTCACCCATGTATCGAAACTTGATACATTGACGATAGGTCGAAGGCATCGCTTGCATTTCATGAATCCATGGCCTTCCCAATAATATATTATAAGTTAATTTCATGTCAACGACTTGAAAAATGGTATCTTTCTTGATATGACCCACTTGAATGGGAAAAACCATGATTCCTTTAGAAGATCTCTCTTCATCATCATAAGATTTTATAGTGATTTGTTTCTTGGGATCAATAGATGATGCAGATAACCCTAAAGCTTTGACTAGGTTCAAGGTACACATGTTTAGACCATTTCCTCCATCAATGAGGACTCTTTTAACACGGTATTTTTGAATGAAAACCTCTATATTCAATGGGAGATTTGAGGATGGTTTATGGACATGTCATCTTGCTCTGAAAATGATAATCAATGAGGTTCTATGAGATGACCCACCATGTTTTAAAACCTTTCTTCTTCCAAATTTTTAGGAATGGTAGTTTCCTCAAGAGATTTCTCCAAGATTTCTTTTTGATTGGGAGAAATTTTCAATAGCTCCAAAATGGAAATTTGAGTTGGAGTCTTCTGTAGTTGATCCACTAGACTATAAGGCTTTGTTGAAGAAGATTTTTGTTTAGCCAAAGTGATTTCTAGTGTAGGACCAAAAGTTCTAGGGGAACTTCCTTGTAGGGTGATGCTTGTTTGTTTCCCCCTAGTAACAACATTAGAGGTCTCTTTGTTAGGTTGTTCTTTTATCACCACAATAATGATAGTACTATCATGTCTAGATAGGTCATTAATAGTATTATTATAACTGTGGGTAAATTTAACTTTGTTATTACCTCTTGAGTTGTTTCCATTGTTACCTTCGTTGTTGTTAGCATTTGAAGATTCTCCTTTCTTATGTTTGAAGAACAAAGTTTTGAATGTCGTGTGATCTTCATTGTTTTGAGGTCCTTCCACTTTAATCACACCATTATCAATAAGGTCTTGCACCACATGTTTCAAGCACATGCAATCATTTGTCTTATGTCCTCGATTTATATAATATTCACAATGATTTGACTCACTCCACCATGAGGATTTCACTTGTGGTTCATAGGGAATAGCCCTAGGTGAGTCAATAATCTTATTCACAATGAGGGTTTTAAATTCATTTTCAAGTGGTTCACCCAAGAGTGTGAGCTTCCTTCTAGGAGAAGGAGCAAAGAAGGGTTTAGGCTTGTTAGCCTCTTGATTGTTCCCAAATTTTTTGTTGTTGTTATTGTTAAAGGGAACTTTGGGTGCTTGATTTACATTATTAGCTTGATTGGATCCTCTTGTGAGATTAAATGGAGTGGCCTTTAAGTTATTTTCTTCCACAACTCCTTCATTAACCACACCCTTTTTATTATTCTTCATCCTAAACCGGTTGTTGTTAGGAGGAGCCCTATTATTGTTGTTGTTGGAAGTATTGTTATTAGTATTCTTGTTCTCCTTGTAGAGTTTGAGTTCTCCACTTTTCACTAATAATTCCTCTATAGTAACTCCATTCTCAATTAAGTCTTGGAAAGAATGCAGCCATTGTAACCTCAACCGCTAGTTCATTTTGGTATTCTATCTATTGATGAAGATGTCCATGTTTTCCTTTTTGGGCACGCTTTGAGGGTATCTAGCAAATACCACTCTCCATATTTGTAGGAAAATCAAGAATCCTTCTCCCTTGAATTGTTTGGTGTTGCATAAATTGATCATTGTGACTTCATCTTTAATATTGCAAGAGTAGTGTGTCATAAATTTGGAAGCCAATTCCTTAAAAGTGTGAATACCGGAGGATAATTTGGAAAACCACTCCATCGTCATTACTCCAAGGTTTCTTGGAAATAATCTCATTAAATATGTTGTGTCATGCATGAACTCCAAGCTCAATTCACAAAATTCCCTTAAGTGATCTTAGGAATTAGATGCTCCTTTGTATTTATCATACTTAGGAAAAATTGCATTACTAGGGAATGGTACCATAATTAGGGTTTTATCAAATGGAAATGAACACAATGCTTGGATAGAAAAGGGTTTAGGAGCCCCCATTTGATTCATGTTGTCCAACTACATTTTAAATAACTTAATTCGCTTGTTCATGATGTCAATAAGGTTAGTCTCATCTTCTTTTTATTTTCAACTTATCGACGTCATAATTATGAGGGAGTTCTGTCCCCACTTGTGCTAGGTCTAGGAAGTATTTTTCCCTATCTCTTTCCAAAAATTTCTCCATGAGTTTCATGAAGAACGAGATTTGTACCACTTTGTTGAATTTTTCTTTGGTAGCCTCTTCATCATTAGGGTCATTGTTACCTCCATTTTTATTGTCTACCCCTTGGTTTTTAGGGTCAATTCCTATTCCATTAGCCCCATTTTTATTAAACTTACCAACAAGGAAAACACTAATAATGTTGGAAACACTGAGAGGGGGGGGGTGAATCAGTGTTTAACTAATAATACTATTTCAGCAATTTGAAACTCAATTAAATAGATAACACATGAAGCATAATATAAAAACACATAACACCATATATGTTTATGGGGAAACCTTGATTAGAGGAAAACCCTGGTGGGAATTAGTACCCGCAAATGATTGTACTAGAATAATGAACTTGTTAAGGTTCCTTTTCCCTGTTAGAAGCATTCTTTACAATGCAAGTACAATGACCCTTTTAGGAGTCTTTACAATAACCCTGTTAGGGGTGAGGAGTCACTGTCCAAGAGCTCATTGCTCAATAAAATGAAGGCTACAACCTCCTTGATAATAGATATACACTATATCCAAAAGTGAATTGTTGTATGTGACACTATTGTCTGATCAGTTTTGGTTATGCACTGATGCTCTTATTCTCTTAAAGAGCTTTATCTTATTTTGACATTTTATACTGTTCTTCTATAACTCTTCTCTACATATTTCTTTGACACTTCCTAACACAAATTTACATGTCATATATATATATGTTCATGCATGAATAGATGCGACCACAAACAAGACCTTAGTCGGCCCAAAAACAACATTCACAATGCTTCCAAAAAAATTGGCTTAAGCATGTTTACAATAATGTTTAATACATAACTACTAACTTATTACAATAGGTGCTTAGCCTTTACAAAACAAAATATTACACGCTAATCCAAAAATTGAAGTCAGCTTCATACTCTATTTTCTGAATTGCAGGTGCACTTAATCTTTCTGTAGCTTCTCCTTACTGTCATTCTGTACGATGTGTGTATAGGGAAAACATAACAACATATCATAGATCTTATATATGAATGCACGTAACTTGATTCATTCTGACACACGTGCGTTGGTGCTCTAATCAACTGCATATCTTTGTTCTACTCTATCTTCTATACTTAGCCATTTTTGTCTTCCAAGTTTACTTGAAAAAACTTCATATGACTTTGTTTCCATAATGACAGCACAAAATAAGTCATATACACTCAGATTGTCAACTTTCCAACAATCTCCCCCTTTGTCATTAATGGCAACAAAGGAATGTGGCCAAGTTGTTTTAGACTTTGAGTTAACAGTAAAAAGGCTTTACATCATAACTTTGGCTATATAACATATTCCTTATATATATACATTACTCCCCCTTTGACATTAATGGAAAAGGTGTCAAAATTGTAAGTCTCTTGATACTTACTCTATGTATACATCTGGATAAGCAATCTGAAGATTCTTGATCTCTTGCTGCCAAAATGCCTTCAGTGAATCAACTGTCTGAAGATGGGCGCATAAGGCATATTTGAGCTTCTCCATCTTTGTTAGATCCATGCTAGGTTCTTGATCATAGGTAGCAATGGTTGCATCTATCTGTTTAATGTTCTTGTTCAAAACTGCTAAGGAGGGTGCAAGTGCATTTCTCAATTGAGTCTGCCTGATCCTTATCTTACTGATCTCCATTTTGGCTTTTTCAATCTTGTCTATCTGTCCTTGATAGATATTGTTATAGATGTTGATGTCTTGGGATGATGTTTCAACTGATTGCCTTATGTTATCAACCAAGATATTTGTTTCCTCTATCTTCTTGATGTGCATAGAGGTAAGTTTTACTTTGTCCATGCAATTTTCTATTACCTTCCTTCCTTTTGATGCCAACTCTTTCAAAATTTCCTGACCAATGTTTAATAAATTGATATCTAAAGAGAATTTCTTTACCAATTCATTCAATCTTCCTTTCTTGTACTCATCTTTTGAAATTTTAGTAACAGAGTCTACTAAACTTGTGAAATGTGATTTGAAGCTTGTCAAGATGTTGTCAACATCATCAACTAACTGAATCTGAGCCACTTTCTTATCTGCTGGCACTAATTCATTCAAAATTTTCACTGTCTCCAAAAGGAGAGGGTTTCTCATGACTTGTTTCTCTTTGGATTTCTCCATGGCTAGCACACTGATCTTAATCAAATCTTCTTCTTCCCAAGCATCTAGATTTACTGAATCAGGTGTCAAGCTTGACAACAATGGTGGTTTGATGGATGGAGTGTGTATTACATTCTGACTGGCATCCACATATTCATTCTTCACAGGGATCTCCATAGCTAGTGTTTAATTAGTTTTATTGTCTTCCTCTTTATTCAAATCCATTGAATCTTTAGAGGGAACTTCATCTTGCTATAAAGATGTGTCATCAGCACATACCTTCTTTGTCTCTTTAGTGCAGACAAATCCTTTTTCAAATTTATCCATGTCATTGTCAGAAGTGGTCATGGATATCTTAACATCATCAATCACAATATTTCTTATGAATCTTTGGTTGTATCAGAAGTTATTGAAACAGTAAGCACTGAATCCTGTGGACCTGTCTTAGGTGCATTTAGAATAACTGGTTCTTTGTTTTGTTTGGGAGGAGATGGAGTTGCTTTTGTTGTAGGTGTCATTGATGGATACATGTGTCTGTCCAGAAATACCCGCTCAAATGCTTTTTGAGTCTCTTCACCAACCAGTTCACATTCTTTGTTAATGATATGGAAAATTCTTGTTTTGGTTCTGAGATGAGGTTTTACTAAATCCAACAGAATGGCTTTCTCATCATGTGAGAAAATAGGGAGAAGACTATCTAATGTTTCTTCTCTTATCCGCATATCCTCTTCAATTGCTTGCCTTTTTAATACATCAAGAATGTTCCATACTTTGTCTGGTATGACTGTTTTGAGTTCCAATACTGTCCTCTTAAACTTGATTATGTGAGAGATAATCATAGAGTGAATTTCTGATTTGTCTATCTCTTGGTACTTTTCATATACATTTTTGATATATTCTAGTCTTCATTAAAAATTATGTTCTTTAGGACTGTTACACTAGGTCTAAATCCTACCTCAGGATGGGCTTTAGTGTTCTTTACCTTGCTCCTTGTGGTCCTTGAGGATGGGTGACTTGTAGGAACTTGCTTCTTCCTTCTATTCATCTTACTAGGTACAGAAGGTGGAGAGGAATCTAGATCAATGGTAGTTGATGATGCAGATGTACCTTCATTGTATTTCTTCTTCTTCTTCTTAGGCATATCATCAGACTTTTCCATTTTCACTTCTGTAGGAGTTTTCTCAAGTTTTTTAGCAATCTTAGCTTCCCTAGCTTTGTCTAGGTCTTCTTGTGTAGCCCCATGAAATTTTCGGATATTAGAATTAATCCTTGATGCCTTCCTTTTGTTGTCTGCACTATACAAGACAGAATCAACTTGATTTGTCTTTTCTCTGTAAGTACCTCATCTAGGTTCATTAGGATCCCTGGGCACGGATAGGAGAACTTGTGCATACCCTTCCAAAACATGTTCTTCAACTTCATAGCCAAGTGGATGAATCCATTTTGTCCTTGGTTCAACTACCTCCATTCATGTGTAGTCAATTTCTACCATAAAGCATATGGTGTCTTTGTACTTATCAACTATCTTCTCCGGTATCTTGAACCTTTTGTGCATCTTGATCCTAAATATTTTTATCTCCATGTCCATAGAATCTTTCATGCTGCTTTTTGATGTAGATTTTAGTGATATTTGAGACATAGTGGGTTTACTCCTATCTAGGTAAAGATTGGCAACTTTACCTACAATGTGGAAGTAGAGATAGATGATCAAAGCGCCAAATCTAAATATTTTTCTCTTGTCATGCTTGACCACCCTAATGTTGTCAATCAGCTGTGGTGCAATATTTCACATAGATTGTACTGTATATTATCCTTCACCATTTTTATTGCAGCTAGGACAGTTGCTGCAGATACACTATTCGATCTGCTTGCATGCTGGAACTTATAACCTAGGATCATAGTGACCAATTTGATGTCATCTGCCTCAATGGGATCAACAGTCATTCCACACCTATCACTTCTAGATAAGCATACTTGTTCCACCTACTTATTAACATCCTTACTAGTGGGAGGAACTGGTCCAATCTTAGGAAGTCCAGTCATGTCATGAATTAGGTCTGAGGTTATGCAAATAGGAACTTCACCAATCCAGTAAAGGTCATCATGTATCTTGCTCAGTAGTATTTTAACCCATTTTGGCTCATAGAAATTGTGCGCGTTAGAATACTCAAAGATAGGGTTATCAGTGAGATGCGTGTATTCATCTTTGAATGAATAATCTAGTTTCATCATTGAAGCCATAAGAGTAGCAATGTTGTTGTCACCAACTGTTTCCTTCTTTCAATATATATATGTGCGAATGTCTTCTATATGCATGACTCCTAGTGGAGTCTTAGAAAATTCTCCTTCAACATCATCTAATATGGACTTGAATGGATGTTTTTTGAACACGAATATTTTCCTTTCAACAATGTCAAATACAACAGGGTTTGCCATACTTACTTGCTACTTGATTAAATAGGGTTTCACGACGATTCTGAAATGACACGACTGCTAGGGTTCTATTTCAATCTTTAATTTGTTCACAAACCAGCCAATTCCTTAATCTGTAGTGCTTTGATGCTCAATGCTCATGTTCTCTCTAAATGCTCAATCTCGAATGCAAAGTGAGGTTTAAAGATCTTTTACCAACTTATATAAAAGATTATTGCATTTAATGCTCTTTACCGTAAAGCAGTTTTCATAGAGAATTTCAATCTTTGCTTCTGTCCAAGTTCAGACTATGCATATATGCATACATCCTTATTTCATCACCAAATATATGAATTCATAGGCGCATACTCAGAGGTGAGTATACCAGCCACACAGGGGTTTAGAGATAGAATAGCTCCCCCTAAGACCATGAGGTTCAACTAACCAGAAGTAGAAGGTGCGTCCATTGTGGATGCATCTACTACCTTGTTCTCTTCATTATCCTTCTTTACTTCAACCCAAATTTTATCTGCATCTTCTTTAGCTTGTACAAATTTAACTTCTCCTTGTTCTTCAAATAATGACTTTTTAGGATTCTCGTCTTTGTGCTCTTGACCTACAAAACCTTGAGATATGTCTACCTTTTCCACATGAGTGATAAATGATAGGAGGTCTAATGCTATTATTCATCATGCTGCACTACTTGGCTGTGTGTCCATTGTAATTACATATCTAACATGTAATGTTCTGAGGGTTTCTTTGAGGTTGACTTCTCTGATTGTATTGAGTCATTTTTCTTTGGTTTTTTTGTGACTAATTTCTTTGACTTGTCCTGCAATGAATAGCCCTGTGACCAAAATTATTACAGGAGTAACAATAACCATTAAAAGTTCTTACTTCTTTACAATCTCTTGCCAAGTGTCCATGCTTGTTACAAGCATAGAAAGTTCTATTAACTTGCTTGAGTTCATATTTAGGTGGTTCAGTTTTAGCCTCTGCAATATTCTTAGTTTTCTTTGCTTTAGTGGATGTCTCTTGTGCTTTCTTTCTTTCTTGCATTGAATTGATTTCAATTTGAGCTACACTGAATCCAACACCAGTAGTATCACCTTTTAACTTCTGTGCATAAAGTTGTGATTGAATTAGATCAGAACTTGTGTGTAGTTTATCAATATTGTATTTTTCTTTTGTTAGTTTAGATTCTATCTTTTTCTTGATGTTTTCTAATTCTAAGATTTTCATGTTTGCTTGCATAAGTTCATCATCTAATTGTTTATTCTCTTTGGTATTTTCTTCAAGAGTCATTAGGCTATCTGTAAGTTGTTCATCAAGATCTTCAATCTTATCTTTCAAAGACATATTCTCTTCATTTAGCTTCTTGGCCATTTTACCCAAATCATTTGTAGAGAAATATTTCAAATCTTCTCTTAATTTTTTGATAAGCATTTGTGAGCCATCAACCTTTAGTTTAAGTTCTTCATTTTCTTTTTCAGATCTGTCAAGATATTCAAGGGTTTCTTCAAGATTTTTTTTCAGATGTTTCACTTCTGCTTAATCCATGATCTCCTCAAGTGGTAAAAAATATTTACAGAGGACCAGAGCTCTGATACCAATTGTTGGAAACACTGAGAGGGGGGGGGTGAATCAATGTTTAACTAATAATACTATTTCAGCAATTTGAAACTCAATTAAATAGATAACACATGAAGCATAATATAACAACACATAACACCAGATATGTTTATGGGGAAACCTTGATTAGAGGCTAACCCCGGTGGGAATTAGTACCATAAATGATTGTACTAGAATAATGAACTTGTTAAGGTTCCTTTGCCTTGTTAGAAGTAGTCTTTACAATGCAAGTACAATGACCCTTTTAGGAGTCTTTACAATAACCCTATTAGGGGTGAGGACTCACTATCCAAGAGCTCACTACTCAATAAAATGAAGGCTACAACCTCCTTGATAATATATATACACTATATCCAAAAGTGAACTGATGTATGTGACACTATTGTCTGATCAGTTCCGGTTATGCACTGATGCTCTTATTCTCTTAAAGAGCTTTATCTTATTCTAAAATCTTATACTTTTCTTCTATAACTCTTCTCTACATATTTCTTTGACACTTCCTAATACAACTTTACATGTCATATATATATATATATATATATATATATATATATATATATATATATATATATATGTTCATGCCTGAATAGACGCGACCAAAAACAAGACCTTAGTCGGCCCAAAAACAACTTTCACAACACTTCCAAACAAATTGGCTTAAGCATGTTTACAATAATGTTTAATACATAACTACTAACTTATTACAATATGCGCTTAGCCTTTACAAAATAAAAGATTACATGCTAATCCAAAAACTGAAGTCAGCTTCATACTCTGTTTTCTGAACTGCAGGTGCACTTAATCTTTCTGTAGCTTCTATGTACTGTCATTTCATACCATGTGTGTGTAGGGTAAGAATAACAACATATCATAGATCTTATATATGAATGCACATAGCTTGATTCATTCTGATGCACGTGCATTGGTGCTCTAATCAACTGCATATCTCTGTTCTACTCTATCTTCTATACTTAGCCATTTTTGTCTTCGAAGTTTACTTGACAAAACTTCATATGACTTTGTTTCCATAATGACAACACAACATAAGTCATAAACACTCAGATTGCCAACTTGCCAACAAACAATACCTATAAAAACTATACCTTCATGAAATTAAGGTGCGATCTATCAATTCTATGGAAACAAAAGTACAATTTAGTTCAAAGAATTGACAAAATAAAATTTATCATTCCATGGCTCTCTAACTAAGCATGTTAATGAAGCTCTCAGTCTTAATATCCATTAGTGACAATCCTAAAATGAGAATTGATGTATGATGATGCCTAATCTAGCTCACAACTCTCAAATTGCAATGCAATTTCATTCAGTTATGCTCAATTGCTCAAATTATGCTCTAAAATGCTCTCAAATTGCTATGATCTCAATAAATTTCTCTATAGCATAGATGCATTTTCTCATGAATGTCTAGGATATGAAATACTCTAAAAATGCATAGTATTTATAGGATTTCCTAAGGGTAGGGGGTAGAGTTAATTTGATCATGATCAAAGCATGGTTGAGTTAAAGGCTTTCAAATGGTTTCAAATGGGGAGACCATTTAAATGGTGGTCTCAAAGGTTGGGACAAAGAGACAAATTAAGTGGTGAGGATTTTGAAGATTAAAATGAGTGATCAAGATTGCAAAGTTTGGAGTGATCCATGTGCTTTCAATCCTTGATTCTCATTGGCTCCTTGAATTCTTGTATCCTTTGCTGAAGTAAATTAGGATTTAGTCAATTCAATTAATTAATTAAATTATTCATGTAAGGGAATAAGTTGATTTTGATTTTTGATTTAAACTATACAATTAATTGATTAAATCAATTATATAGCTTTGATTTATCCCTTTTAGGCTTATATTTAATTAATTGATATATTTATTAATTGATCATTTGATTTTGTGTGATTTAGTCCCTTTTGATTGAATTGGTCTATTTGATTTGATAAAATTGCATTTTGATCGATTAAAATACACCTGACCAAATTTAGGTGTCTACAACTATGGTGAAGTTGAGTATAGTGAGATACTGAGGAGCTTGTCCTCATTCCATTTCAGGGAAATAAAGTAGATAGGGTTGATGAAATATTGGAGATCCTGACAAAGTACAAGTACTCTACTGAGTTGTAAAAAGGAAAGAAAATCAAGCCAATCAAATGTCGTCTTGGGTGTTTTAACATTTTATAAGGTTTTAAAAGCAAAAAGCACTCGTGGCCTTTTCCAGCTCGCGTTCAAATTAAATTATCTGTCAACTTCAGGCACCATGACTAGCATATAATTGATTTCAATACATGCAGAGTTATTGTAGAAGTGATTGAGCAATGACTTTCAGAGTTCTTGACTAGATTGGTGCATTGATTATTCAATGATAAATAGACTCAGCACTTGTACATTTTGCTTATCAAAGTTTTCAGAAGAGCAGAGCGAGAATTGGATAAATTGTAGAGATTTGTGAAGGGAGTTGTGTTTAGAGAGAGATCATTTAAAGACCAGAAAATATGAGTCAAGCAAAATCCTGCAAGGCTTCAGACAATGTGGGAAGCAAGGATGCAGAAGAAGAACAAAAGGTGAAAAGAAACTATTCAAAAGAGTTCGTCACTTTTCTTCTTGGAAAAAACCAAAATAAAAAGGTTAGTGATGAGTTTTTCTCAGACTTCATGTCTAGTTGTAGGGACCCTATCACTCCTGGGTGTTATGGGTATCATTTTCTCAATTACTTCTATAGTAATAAAGATTGACAAATCCCTGTCTCAATTCCCAACACACTAGGTTTGGCCAAGTTGATAGTCCCAGATGTATTTTTGGATGCAAACTTGTTAGTTGAATTGGCTAGAAGATATGATACAATCTATAAGACCATTAGAAAGCATGATGAGACAACCCTAGTCACCTTGGATAGGGATTCCTTTATGAAGGCCTTTGGCATATACCATGCCTCTGCCACAGAAATTGATCTGAGCAAACTGAAAGCAAAATATAGTAAAGAGGTCAATTTGGTAAAAAAAATTGATCCTTGCTCACATGCCTAGGTCAAATAAATACATAGCCCCACTACCCACTTCCAAGAATGCACCATATGAGTTCAAGGATCTTAACTTCTAGATGAAGTACTTAGCATATGGGTTGTGTAGAGTGTTGGGAATTGATGGGCATGTGGAGAAAATGCGTTCGGATTTATTGATGATCATCTTGGACATCCATAATTCCCATCTGAATACTGAATTTAACTATATTCAATATATCATTGACATAATACATGAGGGCCTTATAAGTATCCAAAAGAAGACTAACCCAAAATTCATGCATTACTCAATTTTAATGCATTTAACTCTTTTCCACAACATAGATAGCATAGATACTCATAATTTGAGACCAAGGACACACATCCAAGGCCAACTAAACCATGTGGAGTTATGGATTAGGGTTTAGAACTATACATCTAATGATAATGAGATCTGTGGCTTTGAGAATTGGATTGTACATCCAATTCTAACTATGTTGGGTACAAATATAACCAGGCTAACAAACAAGGTGCTAAGGCTTCTAAGGCCTTGTGAGTATGTTGATAAGTGGCTAGGAGATCATAACTGGAGAGATTTCTATATGGAAAATACCTACACACTAATCAGGGTCTATGGGTGTCCTTAGCCCCCACATATACTTCTAAAGTATGTTCCTCCAAGGGTTTCCTTAATTGAGTTCATCTGGAAACTGATATGGATAGACAAAGAGCACTTGGACCCTCATAGGAAAGGTGCATTTACGCCAAGGTAGTTCCAAATTGTTGATTTAACTATTGGGAAGAAGGCCATGGAGGGAATAAACAAGTGTTTGGGGACATTCATGATGAGCATGGCCCAATACAAGTATGTGGACCCTGAAGGTTTCATCAAAATTTCCAAGAAATTGCTAACCCCAAGTTTCATTGTCATCAAGGAACATTAACAGTGTGATGAAGATGATGTTATCATAAATGTTCTTGATGATGAAGAAGAAAAAAAGAGAGCAGAAAAATATTTGCACCTGATACACTTGGAGAAAGAAATGAAAAAGGCAGGGATTCCTTTTGGAGGCTTCTTCAGGTAAGGAATGCCTTATATGACAAGGATTACAAAGATAATTGAAATGTATGACACTTTGTGTAACCAACTGGAAAATTTAATAGAAGAGAAGCAAAGAGGTCTTGAACAACACTCATCCTCTAACTATGAGGAAGACAGTGAGGGAAGATATAGGATATATAGTCCTCCTCAGATGAATCAACCACCTGGTTTCAAATAGAGCTCGAAATCTCATGATACAGAGGCAACAAGTGAACCTCCTACGGAAAAATAGAGAATAGAATAGGGAGGACCCTCTCATTCAGAAACACAAGGAAATAGGAAAGATGGAATAAATGCTCTGGTGACTGGTGATAGACAATACCATCACCAATTAAGGAAAACCATCAGAGAGGGAAAGAAAAAGGAGAAAGAGATCCAAGAGGAGGAGGAATTTCCCCTCCAATTATGCGAGGATGAAAGAGAGCTCTATCAAGAAGAGTTTTTGAATGATGATGCATTCATTAAAATTGATGAGTTTAATAACTTTCTCATTTGGAGAAAGCACCAAGAGATTGGATCCTAGTTGCAGATAAAATAAGGTGGTAGTCTAGGGGATGAAGGCTTGCAGGATTTGAAAGCCTATGACCTTGACTCTGAAACCATCACACCAGAGGAGGCTAGGCAATTGGTAAAGTCTAGTGGGATTTTTTTTGTGCCTAGATGGGATCTAGCATCTGCATTTATAATTGATCAGATCAGGAAGCAACCAAAGGCTCAATTTTCCTCAGAGACTCAAGTAGGAGAGATGATAAGAGGTTGTGGATATGATCCAAGATCCCAAACTCTAGCTATGTAGTCCTTGGCTCCAAGAACACAAAAGACATCTCTGGTCAATGTAGACAAAAATATAGATGGGGACAAGATAATTTGGACTGCCCAAAACACCTCTGATTTAGAGATCTCCAAGGCTGTCACTCACTTTGCCCGCCTGAATGAGGAAAAAATAGAGAAATTTTTAGAAAGATATGGAAGGCTCTTTGATGAGTCAATTGTGGCAAAGGATAGAGAAAAGGGCCTAATGCAGATCAAGGCATTACAAGAGAAAGTAGAAGCTCTAAATAAGAAGTTGGAAGAGGCATCCAAATCTCTTCCTCCTCCAGCTCAAGAGGTTGTAGCTGTCTAGACTGATGTTACTGAGGACCATCCATAGGAAACAAAGAAAATGGACAAGGATAGGAATGAGGTTGCCCTCTTTGCATTGTTAAATATCTTGCAACATAAGATATATATTCTTAAGGGGAAATTGGTTGTAGTGCACAAGGCATACATTAAGACACCTGATCTAGAAAAGGAAGTAAGGGACCAAATAGAAACTCTGGACCCATTGTCCAGCGTATGGTCAGGAAGGGGATCCTTGTTTGAGAGGTTAGAGGCATTGCAACCCCATAGAGCATATCTTCCTGAATTAGTGTGTCAAGTGGGAGAGGTGATAGAACAAATTGGCACATATTTATCCTTTTTCAAAGGAAAATAAAATAAAATCCAAGCAAGGTTAAACATGTTTGGTCCTAATTTCAGTATATTTATCCCTCTAAACAAAAAATAAAATGATGAGATAAAAGTTGTTAAGGAATGGAGAGGATATTTTGACACCTTGTTGCCTAAGAAGGAGGTTTTCTTGATAGAAGAACATGTTTTAGACATGAACAAATTTAATAAAGCCTTAGATGAAGCATTTAAAGCTGAAAAAAACTTTGTCAATTTTGTTACAGATGTAAAGGCTATTACTGATGCCAGATGGGAAAGACAATTGAAGTAGTTACAGAGTATTAAGAGCTTCAATTGGACAACAAAGGATGAGGTCACACTTTGGGACAACAACACCAAGCCCAAGAAGAAGAAGGCAACCACAATAGACCTAGATGTAATAAACAAGGAGTGAATGACACTTAGCACGTGATCAATGAGCACAGGGAGGGTAATTATCATCAAGAATAGTGTAAGTAAGCATGTATTGGCGGTCACTATGTCTTATAACAACTTTCAGAAGATACCCTAAATATTTGTGGACAAAGGTACCAACTGCAAAAGATTTGAAATGATTACAAATCAACTACTCAAGTTCCCCTCCTCCGCCGACTGAAAATTGAATTATTTTTTGTCTTTAGTGCTTTTTGCTTTTCCTAGCCATCCAAAGCTTTTTGCATCCTATTTCTTTCAGGATTCCAAGATGGCTAGTGTACACTATAAATAACAAGATGCATTGTATTGTAAAGTATGGTGAATTCATAGTTGCAAGGCAATTTACTGATTTTTGTCTAGTTTTAAAGCTTTTGTTACTTTGAATGTACTGATACAAAGAGATTTTAATGAAATACAGTGGAGTTCTTGTTTCATATCTATAATGTTTTCATGGGTTCATATCTGAGTTCTTGTATGTTAAATTTGTAAGGAAAGTTTAATGTATTGTTTACAAGGTAGATTGTGAGATTATTCTTAAGTTTCTTTCAAGGGAAGGGTAATTCTTTAGGGTGGTTTCAGGGGATTCAGGGTTTACATGAGAATTTGATGTCTAGGTATGGGGATGAAAAGAATAATTTGTAAGGCAATTTATTTGGATTCTGACTGTGTTTCTATTAAAAGTTTTTTTTAGATGTGTATTCATTTGACTCTTTGCCCTGGATTAGGCACTGGTCTAGATTGGAATAATAGTTATCATCATCAAGCCTCAAATTTCTAAACAACCTTTTTAGTTTATGTTAATTAAGAACATAGATTTTTATCATTTGTATTTAAAGAATACAAGTAATCTTGTTGATTCCTTGAAGAGTGAATCATTAGGTCAATATGCCTGAGTTATAAGCTCGAAGAGAAGAAGGATGAGATGAGAATCCTTATCATACTTTTATTTTATACTGTCAAATGCATCCTTTGGCTTGTAAAGTTCTGCATAAGACTAGTAATTAACATCTACAGGATTTGTTACCAATTTTTGCAGTAAGTACCATTAACAAATTAGTTTGAAACCTATATCCATTGTCAAATTTACTGAGAAGCACTAAGTTGGAAGAGGTACACTCGCCAGAGTTTGTGGAGCTCAAAGAGAAGAAGGATCATATTCTTGTTAATTATACTTTTACTTGCAAAAATAAAGAATTGGGAATTTAAGAGTCAAGAATAAATGATTCATTAGGATTCTACAAGAAAAAGCTCTAACAGGACCAATGGATGATGAGATGTAGGAGGACCACGATCATCAAGATGAGGTAGCACAGTTATAGGGATTAGAAATGGTAGATAGAGACAGAGAAGATAGCATGTAGAGAGCCCTAGAGATGTTACACCAATGAGTGGACTCAGGAGAGTTCACCATAGTTGAGACTCGTATGGGGAGTGAAGCTCAACAGGAGACATAGGAGGTGAGACAATAGGTACAGGATTTGACAAGTGATAGGGATCATTAGTGGAGGACTACAAAAAGGTACAAGAGAGAGAGAGAGAGAGAGAGAGAGAGAGAGAGAGAGCATCTTAAGGACATGGGGCCTTACAAGTAGCACAGGAGGCCATTGCAGCCAGTAGGAGAGAGGTCAGACTAGTCAAGGAGAGGGAGTACTACATAAGACTATATTGTGAGGCAGTTATAGCAGGTCAGAGGGCTCCTCAGTACACCATGAGAGTTATGAGTCATAGCCACATGATAGGGGAGGTGCCTCATAGGCATCAGTGGTGATGAGACCACCATGAGAAAGAGGGGAGGATAGCGCCAGAGAGGTAGGGGAACCGGATACATGAGGATCCACCCCTGGGTACACAATGATACATTTTTTTATAGTTTTTGACATGAGATTATATGTATATCATCACTTAGGTGCACATTCATTCTAGATGTATACTTTGTGATGTACTTATTTGATGGACTTGATGTACTTTGTATATGGTGATACTATATGTATGACACTTTATGCATATTTATATGTATGATACATGTGGTCTTGATTCTTTTCCTATACTTGGGTTCGATACTTTGCAAGATGATAATGCATATATATGGATATGAGAAATTTGATAATGTCAAGTATGATGAGTATGAAGTTTCATATGCTAGTATACATTTAGATTTTGACAAGTTTAGTGTAATGGATTCTTGTGTACATCATGATGTTGAAGACAGGGATGAATTTGTATGTGCTTTCTCAGATTTTCAAATAATAGTTGATCCATTGATTGACAATATTTCTTTACAAGATGTTGATAGGAATTGTGATCAATAAGATGTCTCTGATCTTGTGCAGTCAAATTTTTGTTTAGAGATGTTCTATTCTAGTTTGCGAAGTGTTTTTATAAAGAGACTTGTCTTGTAGTGCAAACTAGTTTTCAAGATGTATTTAATTCCAGCTATGTGAAAGAGTTGGAGTATTCATCTTTTCATCAAGTCAATGATAGTGAAGGGTGTGATATTTTGGTGTCACATAACGATCAACGCTTAAAATACATGGGAAGTTTCCTATCACCTAATGATAGAGAAAATGTTGATTATTTTTTATATGATATGTTGAGGATATTTGGTAGTGTTTTTAATCGCGTTGTAGGAAGTAACAATTTCAGCTTATCATTGATCTACGAAGATGAAAATAAGATATTTGACAGAGGTAAAGAATGATTTCAATTTTGGGGATTCAAGAATTTTGTGAATAATGTTTGTGTTTGTACAGTTGCTTTGCTTTCATTAATGTGGTGTGTTTAGTTTTCAATAAGGATCCCAGTTTTTGAAGAGAGAAGAGAAGTGAAAAAGTCTGATTTTCTTTTCAATGGTCTACTATACCAAGAGATTCTAAGTCTTCTACATGCCCACAGGGGGCACGCATCCCCAATCAGAGTCACTATTGAAGCTCTAAAATTCTGGATAAATTTTAGAGTGGCTAAGTGTAAATTTCTCGAAGGCACAAATCATTGCCCTAAAAATGCTTTTGAAAGGGCCTACTTTGAATGCATGTAAATTGAGACCCGAAGCTTGGATTGAGGAAGATCTTGGAGAGTGTGTTTAGAACCTTTCATAGAGAAATTATAATGGGTTTCAACCCTCAGAATTCAGTTTTGATGTGTTTTGGAGGTAGTCATTTGGAGGTCATTACCCCATTTTGCACTTGTGCATGTTCCCAGTTTTTATCAAGTGACTCACTTTGGCGGTTTATATCTTTGACCAGATGGATAGGCATGACATCAGTGTTGTTCCTAGATTTTGTACACATAAAATTGAACCTCCATTCCCATTTGCAGATCTCTATGAGTTTATTTGATAATTTGGAATTTATGATGTTTCTCAGAGTCTGAAATGCAGAATTATGAAGTGTCCTACTTTGTGGTCTTACAAGTTGCACCCAGTTCAAGGACATGAGAAATTGAATGTTACCCTATATTGAAAACATAGAAATGTACCTCCAGGAAGAGTTTTAGATCATGGTCAATCCATTTGACCACTTTTCTCAGTCGATTCCAAATCAAATTTATGCATTTTTACTGTGTTTAAGTTCGTAAAGTAGTTGAAGTGTTGACTTTGCAGATTAATGTTGGTTGATCAGTTGATCATCAGAGTGAGCTAATTGAAGTTTTGTATTCCTTGTATGAAATTAAATCCATGTTCAAGGGTTCAAACTATAAGGGTAACTTTTGATAGACTTGTGAAATTAGAACCAAAAGTAATTTATACATATTGCTAATGTTGACAGAATTAAAATTGCAAAACAATCACTTTTAGAGGATGATATCTTTGTATCAAAGTGTTGTTTTGAGATACTAGTTGTGGATTTATAATCCTTGTGTGTAAGTCTTCTCCCAGGATAAATGGAACAATCTCAAAGCATTGATTAGTATTCTTGCGAAGCTGATTCTAAAATTAGGTTCCATCAATTCAACAAGAGCTTTTGCAGTTTGTGAAAGTTGTCAACATGGGAGATTAAAATATCTCGCCTCAAGAAGCATCAAGAAGTTTTTTTTTTCATAGTGATATTAAACATGAAATATTCCATGTCTTCTAGATTTGAGTGCTCTGAGAAGTCTTCTAGTCAATTTTTAAATCCGGTTCCGGAGGCTAGATGCTATTAATAAGATCAGTTTGTAGAAATATAAAGAATTGTTTCTAGTGACCACCAGTTCAATGCTTCATGGTCAAATTAAACAATGGTTTATGTTTAGGTAATTTGAAGGTGAAATTTGATTTCAGGATGAATATTCTTAAGCTGAGATCTCAAGGACACATCATGATTTATTGAAGTTCAAATACTCAGTTATGTAGTTTTAAAATATATTATTATTTCAAATCATTTTATGATTTAGATAATAGTACTTGTGAATGTTGGTGCAGAATGTGGTAGCATATCTAAGGCACATTTGAGGCATGTGATAAATTGAAGGATGCATCAAATAATTATGGTCGACTAGCATGACACAATCATAGATATGCACAAAATGAATTTGTGGATAAGACTTTGAAAGCAAGTGAAATTTGAATGCAAGTGAATTTTAAATACGCAATGTGGAAGGATGCAGAAGTGTAAGAGGACATTATGAACAACGAGCGAATGCATATTGGAAAGTGGTGAGATAATTTAACAGAGCTTCACATGGGTTGTAGAGTAAAGACTTTGCAACTTTCAAGCAAATGCAATGTTGGAAATTTTTTAAAAAGCTGCAAATAGCCTGCGCAAGTGAAGAAGCATGTTGCGCAGTGGATGAAGGAGGGCATTAGAAAGTGCCAATGCTTAATGGCAGGTGTAAACGCAAAATATTGGAGGAGGGGATGTGCTTGGAAAGTGCTTTTAGAAGTCTGCACAATAGATAGGAGGAAGCACAAACAAGGCATGTTAACTGCCTAACACAATGAAAATGAATGGTGGAGTGTCTGTGCATGCAATAAACAAAAGAATTTTAGAAACAGTCAAGAAAATTTCCAAGCTTGCACAATAACCATAACAAGCCTACATAGTAACCATAAGAAGGTTGCGAAAAAAAACATGAAGCATGCGTAGGATGGAGACTGGGGAGGTAAATGCAAGAAACTTTATCCCACATGCATTGTGCGACAACATTATAATGCCTTTATATAGTAAAATGCTTGCAATGTAACATGAAGAAAGAGCCAGGAGGCTCATTGGAAATCCCCTTAGGCAATGGAATGTTTCACTCATTGGAGGAGGTATAAAACATGTTTTTGGGTGCACAAACAGGTAAAGATTTAAAATTTGTAAAACCTTATATCCCGCTTTGGTAGGTGAGTGAACTATCTAGTGTTTAAAAGGTAGAATGCTTACCATATAATGTGAAGAAAGAGCTTGGAGGCTCTTGGCACCCACACGCATTAGGTGCCTTGGTTTGCATTCCAGGCAAGCAACTTTGATAGGAAACATGTTTTTGGTGGAACCCCCACAGAGAGGAGATGGTGAAATATGGCAAACCAGTTGCATTTCTAGATTCAAAGGTAAGAGCTTGTCTCCAAGTCTCCAAATAAACCCAAGGTCAGCGAAATGATTCAGAGATATAGAGGTAAGATTGTCTACCAATCTCTAGATGAACCTGGGGTTAAAGTGGAGTTAAGGTTGAGTTTATTCAAAGATTCAAAGATCAAAGGCTTGTCTCCAAGTCTCTAGATAAACCCAGGGTTAGAAAGATCATTTAGAGATCCATAGCTAAGATAGTCTCCCAATCTCCAGATGAACCTAAGGTTAAGGTTGAGTTTATTCAAAGATTCAGAGATCAAAGGCTTGTCTCCAAATCTCTAAATAAATCCAGGGTTAGTGAAATGATTCAGAGATCTAGAGGTAAGCTTGTCTCCTAATCTCCAGATAAACTTGAGGTTAAAGCGGGGTTAAGGTTGAGTTTATTCAGAGATTAAGAGATCAAAGTCTTGTCTCCAAGTCTCTAGATAAACCCAGGGTTAGCAAGATCATTCTAAGATCCAGAGATAAGCTAGTCTCTCAATCTCCAGATGAACTTGAGGTTAAAGTGGGGTTGAGGTTGAGTTTATTCAGAGATTCAAAGATCAAAGACTTGTCTCCAAGTCTCCAGATAAACCCAGTGTCAGTGAAATAATTCAAAGATCTAGAGATAAAGGCAATCTCCCAGTTTCCAGATAAACCCAAGGTCAAGAAACTCATTCAGAGATTAGGAGATAAAGGCAGTCTCTGAATCTCCAAATGAACCCAGGTAGACTTGAGAGTGAACCAACACATGACAAGTGGTAGAATATGGTGAGTTCTAGGAAAAATGTACATAAAAGATACAATTGATCATGAATGTCTAGGCTTTTTAATGCTCTCAAAATGCATAGTATTTATAGGATTTCCCAAGGGTTAGGGGTAGATTTAAGTTAATCATGATTTAGGCTTGGTTGAGTTGAAGGATTTCAAACGCTTTCAAATGGGGAGACCATTTAAATGATGGTGTCAAAGGTTGGGACAAAGAGACAAATTGAGTGGTTAAGATTTAAAATATCAAAATGAGTGATCAAGATTGCAAAGTTTGGAGTGATCCATGTGCTTTCAATCCTTGATTCTCATTGGTTGTTCAAATTCTTGTCCCCTTTGTTGAAATAAATAAGGATTTAATTAATTCAATTAATTAATTAAATTAGCCATGTAAGGAATAAGTTGATTTTGATTTTTGATTTAAAACTATATAATTAATTGATTAAATCAATTATATAGCTTAGATTTATCCATTTTAGGCTTATATTTAATTAATTGATCATTTGATTTGATGTAATTTAGTCCCTTTTGATTTGATCGATCCATTTAATTTGATATAATTGTCTTCTGATCGATTGAGATACACCTGACCAAATTTAGGTGTCTACAAATGCCCCTCTTTGAATTGAAGTGCGAAGCACATTGATTCAAAGAAAATTGATGTCCTGATCTGATTTGATTGATTAATATCTGATACAATGATGTCTGATGCATAAAATCTGATGTGAAACCTAATGTTGAAAAACATATATACAACCTGATGTGAATCTGATGCGAAACCCTGATAATGAGAAACTTGATGTGAAAACTGATGACAATGCCCCACTGATAGCAATTTGAAATTTTAGTGCCCTAGATTTAATTCAAAATGTGATAACAACAATGTTTTGACCATATGATGCCCCCTTAGAAATGAAAATGAAATTGATAGTAGGGGCAACAAGATATTGATGAATGAAAATTAGGTCAATTATGTTTTCATTTCTGAAAATGAGATGAAAATTTGATCACAATATACCCTGGTGGTGAAAAATGGCGCTTTTAAAGGAAAAAGGGATAAAATCTCATGAAAATTAGGTCAAAAAGCTATAAATAGAAGTAAAAAGTTCATTTTTACTATTCATTTTCACTTTTGACACTGGAATTTAGCTCTGAGACTCTGTGAGAATATGACGATGGTGGTCCCCATACGCGAGCATCGGTTCAAGAGAGGCCACAGATTCCAGAGACCAGCTGACTATGGACCTTCGATGAGTGATGTTGACCTTTGCTAGCATTTATTTTATCATTTATTGCATTTAATTGATATTTTCTTTCCTAGTTAGGGTTTTTGTATGCAATTTTTAGTGAATTCACGCGTAGGATGGTGTAAAATTGTTCGTAGTTTAGTAAAGTTGTGCATCCGTATAGATAAAAAACACGTAGCAGTTAACAAATTCTAGTGTAGAAAATTTGTTAAGTCATACGTAGTAAGAATAAAATCATGCGTACAAAACCCTAGCCAAAACCCTAGATTAAATTCATGCGTACTAGACATTAAGTCACGCGTACATTGCAAAGTAGCGCGTACTAGGCCATGTTGTGCCTATGAACATTTGAGTACTGCGTATGATATGTTAAATTGTGTATAGCATGAAATCACGCACACACCCTTTAAAGTTGCACATACACACATGTAAAATAATGCCTAAGTGTAAAGATTGAATAACCTTGATTGAAATTGTGAGTCTCTAATAGATTGAATACCAAAATGATAGAAAAGACAAACATGTTGGATTTAGTAATGAAACCAAGTGTTAAGGATGTTAGGATGATCGATTAACTGGATGTTTGATTAGATCAATCTGATTGATAGGATAAGATAAACTAATGTATTTTCCCCTTCTCACGATATAGAGTTAGGAAAAATAGTTGATGTTGCTCAAAAAGAGCGATATGATAATTTGATGATAGATTGATGTAGGATAGTCCACTTAAATGATGATACTGATCAAATCAACTTGATTTGAAAAAATAGGTTCCATTTCGGAAGTTGTATGTCCGAAGTGTCCCAGTTTGGCTCATTGATACAGTATATCAGTTATCAGGGTATGAGAGACATGTTATTGGGAGATGCAGGTTGTTCTATCTTCTAGAGGTTCCTCGGTTCCAGCTGAACCTAGGTCTTCTCACAGCTATGGCAGAGCAATGGAACTCTAACCATAACACCTTCCATTTGCCTATGGTTGAGATGATGATCACACCCGAGGATGTGTACAAACTGCTACGGATCCCAACTAGAGTCCATTTTCCTATGGGTGAGATGAAGATCACGCCTGAGGATGTGTATAGACTGCTGCAGATCCTGACTCAAGGAGAGAGAGGGTCTATTATGATCAGGTGTACGATGGAAGTAGTTTTTGATGGGTCTTCACAGATTAGACCATTGGAGACGAGAGTGTCACATGGGCTCAGTTTTCGCAGTTAGATGGGGTCACATTATTGAGGACATGATTTATGATCCTCGCAGATTTGATTGGGGTTCCTGTGTACTAGCGCAATTATATCATGAGTTGCACCATATAGTATATAGGGGGAGTGCTTCATTATCTACTGGAGTGATGCTATTACAATTATGGACATGGGAGCATATTCCTGTGGCAAGACCTATAGCTGCTCGACAAAGATATGTTGGTTGGCCTTACGCATTTCTGTATGAGGGTATGGTTGTTTAGCCTCAGCTGGGAAAACTAGAGTACTAACGTCGTATGCTTGATGATATTGATCAATTCATGTGGAGACAATATCTGGGATGTGAGGCATGGTGGAAGGATGATGATGTGTTTCCATATATGTTTTCTCCGCGATGGATGATAGGCTGATCATCTCTTGTGATCAAGAGATTTTGTTGCTACATAGTATGTTGATACTTTGGCAGGATACATGATATACCATAGGGATTGGTCTTATATGCTCAAGTTTAGACAAAGAGATCTATGTGGGGTGCATAGGTAGATTTCCATTATGCTTATGATCAGATCAAGAGAATGGGATACATGTAGTGGGATTTGTGAGAACATATAGCAGATGTAGGGATATCGACAGATTACTCATAGTAGTTTGCTCGCCATAGATTTCCTCGGTTCACTGATCCTGGTGATTCGATACCTGACATTGATGATACCTCAGATGATGATGATGACGGGGGTGGTCATGGAGGTGGATGAAAGAGAGCTCCTCGGAGACAGAGTACCTCGGCAGGTTAGAGGAAGAGATGGGGGACATGGAGGACCATGAATGAGGGGTGGGCATGTCCAGAGGAGAGGTGGTGGTTTTAGGATGAGACCAGTACATGCAGTACTAGCAGCAGTATGGGGCCAGAGATGATAGAGGATTGCAAGACATGCTCATATAGTTGTTTCTAGACATGCTCCTTTACAGGGACAGGGTCCACAGATTGTGGCACAATAGGTGCCTATAGCTCCACATATTCTGACACAGCAGGTGCCTATTCCATAGATTTTGACATAGAAGGTGCCTATAGTTCCAAATATTATGGCACAACACGTACCTCAAATACTAGTATAGGTGCAGCCACAGATACAGCTAGGTACCATTACTAGATTAGAGCAGGATGTACGGGGTTTACATATTGGTTTGGCCACTATTACTAGCAGGATTGATCAGGTGGCTACTATGATGCAGTAGTTTATGACTATGGTGGCACAGATGCCGAGTATGGCTAGTACTAGTCAGGCTCCTCCTAGGACACAAGATAGATCAGCAGACGTGGATCTAGATGAGATAGGTGGTTCAGGTACAAGAGATGCCTCAGAAGCCCCTGTTGGGTCATGAGTTAATCACTGGATTGATTATATTGTATTATATCATATGTGTGATTTGATCAGGACTTTGATGTACCATTTTGAGATGATGTATCTTTGATTATTGTAGACATTGATTCATATTTATGATGACTTGATCCCTTTGATGATATATGCTATACTTTCTTTGATGTTATGATTCTATTTGTTGTTTATGCACGTTTATTTCTACATGTTATGGATGCAGTATCTTATATATGACATAGTTTAGATAGATGAATATGTATGCAAATATATTTTCTATATGCTTTCTAATTTATGATGGATGCAATCTGAATGATAATGGATGCAATGCAATGGATGGTATAAAATGAATGCATGTTTTTTTTTTGTATTTTTATAATGCAATATTGTAATGAAATGCACATATATGGATGATGAAATGTTTAATGTACTTGGATAATGAATAATGATGTAATGATGTAAAACTTATGTATAATGATTAATGTTTATTGAATGCAATAATAAATGCACAAGAAAATCTTCACTATGGATTGATTTGAACCAAGATATAGATATCAACTTTTTGAATAATTAACCCCCTTGAACTTAGAAAATCCTCTAAATGCAATTAATCTAAGTATGAAATGCAACTAACTGTCACTTTTATTTTTGTGAAAGAAATGAAAAATTAGATATATTTTCATCATTAAGCATTGTGGAACTAGGAGCAAGTACAATTATCACTGACCACATCATGATAATATGCATAGCGTTTTCATCACTTTTGTAACCATTAGAAACTAGTTGATGCAGAGGATTCCTTGAATGTGGAATCAAGAGTCCCAACATCTAATAGGTTTCTAAATCCCATCCCAAGGAATGCTCAATGCCATGAAAACAACACTCCAACCATGGTAAATGCAGCCTATGCTAATTTCCTTCTATCTCAGGACAGTTTTATGAAATGGATTTATTTAACCTTCAAGATGACAAGATGAATTTTTCTGGAAAGAAAGAAAGTTTTTGGTAACATAAAAAACTATAACCACACAAAATCTTAGGGTTCTAAAGCTTCATTTGATACCCCAAATTGTAAACCTTTTGAATGTGCAGACTCATAGAAAGAAAATAGTTTTGATATACATCTACTCTGTATCTAATAAATTTTTAATTTGACTATATTTTTTAAATCTCTTCAGTGAGAGGCTATGTAATTAGGTTTTGTAAAACATATTTCAAAATCAAGGAAATCTAACGGTGCAAATGAATTTTATGGTCTCTACACCGAGACCTATTGTAACTGTCAAAATATGGAAAATGCAGAAAAACAACTTCATTGATCTCCAAACCTATTACATCGACTTCCACACCTTCATTGGATTGTTTAAAATATATTTAACTTATTTTCAATGAAGGAAAATGACCAACCACCTATAACTAACTTCCAAACTACCTACAACAGTCCCAAAACTGACTGTTACACTAATTACAACTTTAAAAAGTTGTCAATTCGACAACTACCCTTGTCAACTCAACTATTACATCCTCCTTTTCATTTGTATTATTAAAATGCCTTCTAAAGGACCTTTTATAATTAAATCCTAATGTATTAGGGCTTAACTAACCCTCAAACTCATTACTAGCCCTCATTAGGCCAGATTTTGCCAATAAGGCAATATTACAACTTTTAGCACATTTAGTGCATTTACATGTTTTTAATGGCTCTATTGGCCATGTTACAATCATGAATGATTGGTCTCTAAGTTACTATTCCAATCAATGGCTTAAAAAACCTTTTTATGATCATAGCACACAAAATGGTCAATAAACATTACAAACATGATTAAACATCATTAAATGATGAATCATGGTCTATTACATTTCCAAATGACCCTTGATGGTCATGCCTTCATCTCCCTAGGATCCATAGTGACCCTGGTGTTCCTTCATGGTCTTGGTTCTCCTGCACCACTAGTACAACCCTCACTAGTTGAATAACCAACTATGGGAGTCTGAATACCGGTTTCATCAGATTCAATGTTGCAATTGGATTTTGGTATTAAGATATGGAAGATCTAAATATCCAAGGTATCCATTTGCGTAAACAAACAAAGGTTAACCCTCCTTCCTATATGAATTTCCTTAATGGTTCTTTGATGGCCATGTCCTTAGACAAATTCACATAATTTGGTGGATCTTCCTTAAAACAGTCACACAAAATCAAGAAAATATCATGTCTTTATCATTGCCAATCTAGTCAAAACATCATCGATTAGCTAAAAAGAACATGATTTAATGAACATTGTTAAAAAATTTAAGTGTTTTGTATTATATCAATATTTTCAATGGAATTCCATTCATTCTGATCATTTAGGTTTTGTCAATTTTTAATCCTAATAATAAGGTCATGAAGCTCAAGGATCAAGTTGCAAGATTGAATGCTTGGATTAACAAATGATATCCATCAAAGATTCGAAAATCTCTCCTCTAAATTTCTAAAAATTTCTCATGTCTAGAATATATCTGCCCTTGACAAATCCTTTTTGGGTATTGTTGATAACTTTAGGGAGGATTGCGGAAATCTGAAGGGAAAGGGCTTTGGCCAAGATCGTATACCCTACATTAAGTAGGGTGATAGGTCTCCAGTTTTTTATTAGGAGTCTATCACCTTCTTTGGGAATTAGCTTAATCAGGCTAGCATTCAGTGTAGGACCAAGGGATCATGTACATATGGCTTCTTGGAAGACTTTATAAATATTATTACTCACCCATTCAACATTGTACTTGAAGAATTCTACTGGAAGCCCATCAGGGTCAGGTGCTTTATCGTTATCCATACTCCAGATGGCATTTTTTATCTCATCTATTGAGAGTTCTCTCCCAATACTGATAGCATCCTCCTCAGAAATTTTCTTAGGTATGATTCCTCATACCTTCTGCATGGTTGAGTCCATAGTATCATTCCTTTTTGTGGTGAATAGGTTGCTATAGAAGTTGGAGAAGGTTTCTAGAATCCCTTCCTGCGATGTAATATTGTTACCTTGATCGTTGATATAGGCAATCTTGTCTCTTGCCTCCTTCCTAAGAGTTTGGAAAAAATATTGACCCTCTGTCCCCAAGATTGATCCAGTTAATCCTGGCTCTGATCTTAGCACCTCTGGTTCTATAAAGTTGTAGATTCCTAAGGGAATCTCTGCACCTCATTACTTTATCCAGTAAAATTGGATCAGAGGGATTGTTCTGAATCTGCAGTCCAGCTTCTTACAACTCCTCTACAAGTTTGAATTATTTTCCTCTAGCCTCTTTGGCCTTCTTTTTGCCAACAGTTTTCAGCATCTTCTGCCAGGAGAGTGTGGTGAGATTCTATCTGTCTGCCTCCAAGTCATGGTGCACTACATCCTCATTATACCAGGCTATGATGTTAATGGTAGCCTGGACATCATCATCTTTGAGGAGGGAAGAGTTGAGAGTGAATCCCATTTTCCTTAGGGGTGAGGCACTCTAGGATGGAATAAGGTGGATGCAAGAGCATATAGGGTGGTGATCTGAGAGGGTGTAGGGAGTAAACTTCACACAATTATCCCCTGGAGTAGGAGGGCAAGTAAATATTTGTTTGTTCACATAGAATCTATCCAGTCTAGAGTATATCCTCCTCTCACCTTTTTGGAAGTTAGACCATGTAAACCACACACCTTTCGAGTCTCTTTTTTTTCTGCAAGGGGGTCAAAGAGGTTGAGTTTAGAGATCATTTTATTCTAGATAACTAGTTCATTACCTTTCCACTTGAATCTCTGACCTCGAGCTTTTTCCTGGGCTCTTTCAACCATGTTAAAGTCCCCTTCTATGATCCAAGGTATATTATCCAACTCTGAGATCCACTTCCACTTTTTGATCCTATCATGGTGGTCATTAGGGGTACAAACCAAACAAATTCAAATGTTTTGTTCCTTGAATCTGAATGAGACCCAAACAACCCTGTTGCATGGAGAGATGCCCCATCCTTGGATCAACATCCTCCATTTTGTTCCAACTAGGATAGAAGATCCTCCTTTGCCTCTCTGATGTTTAGAGGAGAATGCAGTGGCATCCTTCCAGATGCATTTTAGTGCAAAATCTAGGGTAAATCCTACTTCCTTAACCTCCTCAAGCATGAGGATATCAATTTCCTTTTGCAACTATAGAAACCTCTTGACTAAATATTTTTTTTCAAAGGACTCTAGTCCTCTGATGTTCAAGGATGCACAATTGATAGACATAGCATACTATTTATCTGTATCCATGGGAGTCTTGAAACTCTTGAAACATTGGGGTATGTTGTTCTTAGGGTGTTTGAATGGTTTGGGATTTCCATTCAACAGAGGAGGTCTGTCCCTTTTCTTCTTGAGAGAGTTTCCACTTGGGGCTTCTAGAGAGGCTTTCTTATCCATCTTACCATCCATTTTCCTGCGTTTTTCTAGTTCTGGGATAAAGATGAAGTCTGATCCACAAGATCCCTTAGTCTCCATCATGATTTCTCCTTCTTCCAATTCAGAGTTCTCTTTCTGCCCACCCTCCATCCTCTCCTCCTATCCTATCTATTTCTCCTCCACTTGGCTTTTCAATCAAAACCAATTCAGCTCTATCCATAAGATTATCAGAGATTTTCTTTGGACAGATGGGATAGGGAATAAGAATATCCATGTTGTATCTTGGGACTGGTGAACCAAAAGTAAGGCCTGGGGGTGTCTAGGCTTAAAGGACCTCAGAACTCAAGGATATTGCATTATCATCTAAATGGATAGCTAAGGCCTCGTCAGGAAATGAACCTTGGAAGGTATTGATGAGGAACAATCTATCTAGAGAACATCCCTGCAGAAGTAAAACCTGGACCAACCTATGCTTCTTTGACATTTTGTGCATGGATAGTAACATTTTTGTATAGGGATCCAATGTCTTTTAATCTATCTGGAAGATTTGGAGATATATCAGAGGTTTCCTCTGCAACACATCTCCTTTAGAAGGTGGTGGTACTATATGTGGCTCTAGGTCTCTGTGGTGGAACCTTAAACATAAGGGTAAACCTCTAGCCCTACTTCAAGGATGATTTGCAAGGAGATGGGAAGAAAAAAGGCATTTTTCGGTTCCAAGATATGATAAAGGATGGTATACTTGAATCTTGGGAGAGTCTAAAATCTAAATTTGATCTGCCCTTGGCCCAATCTAGAACTTATGCTATTCTTGTAGCTGCATGTGACAGATTGGGACCCCCTCTAAGATGTTGTTCACCTAACAATTATACCTCCTAGATTACTTGGCCTGATAACACCCCTCTTCACTAGGTCAAGGCTAAATACGTTTACCACCTTCTCACCCAGAGCCCTCATATCCTCACCCATGTTAACTCTGTGTGGTTGCATGACATCCTCTCCAAGGATTAGAACAAATACTTCACCTCCATCTGGACTTGACCTGTTGAACCCAAGATCATCTACTTTTTATGGCGCCTCCTTCTACATAAAATCCCATTCAAGAAGCCAAGGGGGCCTAACCTTTGTACTATTTTCAAGCAACAAGAGTCAATTTCTCATGTTTTTTTAATGTTTCTTTGCAACTAAAATCTGGAAGTTGTTTGGCCTCTCTTAAATATTCACTTTGATAGTCTTAGTGTCATTTTTGGGAGCATTAACAGTAGCAAATATTTCATTGTCTTCTGGTCTATTCTTTCCTCTATAATATTGTGGGTTATTTGGAAAGCTCGTAATAATGATGTTTTGCCAGGGAAGTGCAAGAATCTTACTGAGTCTCTAAGGATAATCATCTATTATGATGTTTCCATGTAGGTTACAACCATCATAAAGATGAAGGAAAGTAAGTTTCTTCAGATTCTAAGAGACGGAGAGGCCACCATCAGCAAGAAAGATATAGCGCATGGTTATACAACCATGAAACCTGGACCTCAATTTGACAGCAAACTTGCTGACTTCCTAGAGAAAGTGAAGAAGGGTAAGATACCTCCAACTGGGAATGTAGAAAGTGGCCCACCCTACGAGATCATTGGATACAATGTTGTATCCCCAGACTCCAATGACTCAGATGGAGATCCTAATTTACCTTCTGAATAGTATAGTTTCTACAGTTCTTATATTTAAAGCTTTCTTACATATAAACTTCGTGACGATATCAATTGTAATATTTTGAGCCTCTATTTGATTTGGTTGTGATCTCTCTAGCCCTCGGTTAGACTTGTTTGGTATGGTACAAACTCTCATGTGACCTTTTTTGCTCCTGTGATATGCAATAGAAAAAAAATTCTCATGTCATGTGACCAAAAAGTAGCACTTATCGAATCCGTTTGTATCAAAACCAATGCTTTGCCCCCAAGTGAATATGGGACCATGTATAAATTTGGGCAAATGAAACCTAGTATGTGACAATGTAGCTCAGAGACTTTATTATGACTATGCACAAATTACAGATGCAATGAGGATATACAAATGGGATTATGAAAAGGTAATATGTACAAATGCAACTAGGTTAGACTTAAGGGATCAAAAAGTGTATGTTTGTCAGGTTTTCACCTCTTGAATTTATTTCTCTTTTTCTCTTTATTCTTTTTTTTTTTTGCAACCAAGGCACCTATTTGCTAGGTTTTCACCAAGACACCAATTTTTTGAGTTTTTGAATGTTTTTTCTTTCTTCATGCTCGATTTTCCTCTTTTTATGCTTTTCTTCTTTTCCATTGTATTTGAAATTTTGATCTTTCTCATTTTTTGTATTTTTGAACTTTTCTCATGTTTTTTGAATTTTAAACTTTTTCTCATGTACAAAGAATGATTCTAAACTCATCGGATACACTCTCATCTGATACTTTTTTATCTGATTAGGTATAAAACCTCTTTAAATAGATGTTGTTAATAGGTTCTTGCAACTCATCACCTTCACAATCAGCTAGCTTGTATGTCCCCACCCCAAAAGAAGAAGTAATCACAAAAGGTCCAAGCCAATTTTCCTCCCATTTTCCTTTCTTTTCTCTCTCTGCTTAGTTTTTAGGGTTTTCTCTCAACACTAAGTCTCCCACTTAAAATTATCTAGGTTTGATATGTTTGTTGTTATCAAAACCAAGATAATCATGCAACCCTACAATCATCATAATTTATTAATCCTTGCAATGAGACTCTTAAGGATGGGATCTCAACCTCCAAAGGTAAAACAACTTTTTCCCCATAAACCAAAGAAAATGGTGTAGCTCCTATTGGTGTTCAAATGATTGTTTTGTAGGCCCACAATGTTGGGTTTATTTGGATGTGCCAATCTCTTCCTAATTTGTCAACCGATCTTTTCAATATTTTGAGGATATTCTTATTTGTAGCTTCAGCTTGTCCATTTCCTTGAGGATAGTAAATGGAGGAAGAATGGTGTCTTATATGAAAGGTCTCACATAATTATTCATCCACATATTTATTCTTGAATTGTTTCCCGTTGTCTGTGGTAATGGTATAAGGAATATCATATCTACAAATGATGTGATTGAGAATAAACATAAAGATATGTTTTCCCATTGCAGTTTTCAAAGGCACAACCTCTACCCATTTTGTAAAATATTATGTTGTAGTTATGATTTATTTGTAACCATTGGAAGAAGGTGGTTAAATCATTCCAATAAGATCAAATCCCCATTGGTAAAATGACCATGGTGTAATGAATGGGTGTAACTCTTGTGTGGGCACATGGATCATGTCTCCATGATATTGGTATTTTGAACACACTTTAACAAAGTGGCAAGCATCCTTTTCTAAGGTTTTCCAAAAATACCTTATACGAAGGATTTTATTGGCTAGGTTTAACCCACTAGAATGAGACCCAAAAATACCCCTATAAACATCTCTTAAAGCTAACTTCAATTCCTTATCCTCTAGACACCTAAGTAGTGTTCCGTCAATACTTTTTTGATACAATGTGTCAGATAGGATAGTGTAACAATTTGCTTGGCGTATAAAGTGTCATTTTTGGGTGTGGGTTTGGTCTAAAGGTAAAACATGGTCTTTTAGATATGTATAAATGGGTCCATACCAAGGTGATTCATGTCCATTTAGAAGGAAAATAATTTGAGTTTCAGGTAGGTCAAAAGCAGGTTTCACCAACTCTTCCACAAAGAATTTGTACTGATCATTCAGATCAGGCATTTGAAGTAAAGAAGCCAAAGTATCCATAGCATTTTTTGATCTATTCTTATCCCTTGGGATTTTCTCAAACGTGATCAAGATAAAATATTTCTTCCAGACATCTACCATCCTTTTATATGGCATCAATGTGTCATCCTTAGTTTTATACTCATTATTAATTTGATTGATGACTAATTGAGAATCCCCATATACTTGCAGTTTTGTGACGTTCCATTCTAAAGCCATTTTAATGCCTATGACCAAAGCTTCGTATTATGAAATACTTTTGGTGCATGGGAACAAAAAATTTTAGGACTTAGGAATGGTGTATCCTTGAGGTGTAATCAATAGAATTCCAGCTCCTGAACCATGCTAAGTGTAGGATCCATCAAAATAATTTCCATGCTTTGGCTTCCACATTGGGTATCTCTACATCTAGAAATTCTACTTGAATAGGATGAGTAGAAACTAAAATATTTTTGGCCAATTGATCAGCTATGACTTGTCACTTAATAGATTTTTGATCCACATACTCAATGTCAAATTTACTAAGTACCATCACCCATTTAGCAATTCTTCCTGTAAGGGTTTTTTTACTAAGCAAATACTTTAGTGGATCAATTTTGGCAATCAACTTAACCTTGTGAATCAACATGTAATGTCATAGTTTTTGGGAGGCAAAAAATACTACTAGACAAGCCCACTCCATGAAGCTATAATTCAACTCATACTTGATCAAGTTTCTTCTTAAGTAATAAATGGCTCTTTCTTTACCCTCATCATCCTCTTCTGCCAATAAAACCCCTAAAGATCTCTCCATTGCTGAAATGTATAATAGTAAGGTTTTTGTTTATTGGGAGGCATAAAAATAGGTGGATTTACCAAGTATGTCTTCAATAGGGTAAAGCTTGTTCACATTTGTCATCCCACTTAAAAATGGTATCCTTATGTAGTAATTGGGTAAAAGAGTGGGACTTTTACGCTAATTGATAGATGAATCATCTAATAGATTGAAGTCTTCCTTGGAGTGACCTCATTTGACTAATGTTTTTGGATGTTTCTGTTTCCATGATTTCTTGGACTTTTTCTGGATCCACTTCTATCCCTTTTGTTGAAACTATGTAGGCCAATAGCTTGCCGGATTGAACACCAAATGCACATTTTTTTTGGATTTAACCTTACTTTAAATTGCTCCAATATTGTAAAAATGTTTTCTAGGATATGTAAATGGTCTTTTCTTTCATGTGATTTTGCTAAGATATCATCCACATAATCTTCTAGGAAAGTATGCATCATGTCATGAAAGATGGTTGTCATTGCCCTTTGATAGGTTACTCTAGCATTTTTGGGGCCAAAGGGAATAACATTCCAACAAAAAGTACCTCAAGGGAAAGTGAAAGCAATCTTTTCTTGATCCTTGAGTGCAATTCTAATATGATTGTAGCCACTAAATCCATCCATAAATGAAAACATGGAATGTCCTGCCATCAAATCCAATATAGCATCAATGCTAGGTAATGGAAAATCATCCTTAGGGAAAGTGAGGTTAAGGTCTCTAAAATTCATGCATACTCGTATGGATTTTTCATGTTTAGTATCAGGTACAATATTAGAAATCCATTATGCATAAGCTATGACTCTTATGAAGCCAAATTTTAGTATTTTTCCAATTCTGCCTTAACCAATAAAGCCACATGGGGATGCATTTTTCTCAAATTTTCCTTCACGGGTTTTAAGTCGGGCCTCACATTAAGGTGGTGCATTATGAAAGTTGGATCCAATCCTGGCATTTCTGCATACAACCATGCAAAGTTGATTTGCTTTGCTTGAAAGAATTTGATGAAATTCTTCCTTTCTGTTGGAGTCAATGATGCTGCTAGATGAATAAATTTAGATTCCAATTTGGTGCCAATGTTGACTTTTTTTGTTGGTTCAATGAGGATAGAAGATCTCTCTTCTTCATGTTTAGGTAAAGTATCCAATCTCTCTTCCTTAGGTGCCACAGTTGGGTTTTCACCTTTGGAAACATCCATTATTTTTACTTTTTTTAGGTCTAGTACTACCACATGGTGGTTTTCACCACTAGACTCAATTCATTGGTGGAATATGGCTCAATCACATTAAGGTATTGGGCCATAGCATTGTCATTGGGAAAATAGAGTAAGTCATTAGGTTCGGTTAAGTCCCAATCAATAAGCTTAGGATGAATAAGGGCTAAGGACTCATGAGGTAAGTTTTCATTTTAAGGGTTTAAGGACATGACTTAATTTGAGGGTTCGTACATTGTATCGCTCAAGTCAATAACATGTGCTTGTTCAAGGTGTTCCATAGAAGTCGGATCAAAATTCTCTTCACTAGAATCCTCATGGATTTCCATGGGGAAAAATGTGTGTGGATTAAATGTAATGTTTGAATCACCCCCCCCNTTGAACCCCCCCCCCCCCCCCCCACGAAGGTACCCAAGGTTCACCTATCCATTGGTTGTCACTAGATGCTTGTCCTACATTTGATTCTTGAGAAACAATTGGCACGTGTGTAGAACTCAACCCTTGATACATATCGGCTTGATTTTTTACATTAGGTATAGTAGCATAGGTATGAATGACATCTACCACTTTTTCATGACAAGAATATTCAAATAGGGAATCCCATTTATATTCTCCGGAGTCATCTTCACTCTCAGATTCTAACATACGTACATCCTCATAAGAATCATGCCTAGATCTTGAACCAACTCCTTTCTCTTGATACCCTATTCCTGATTTCTCATCCTTTAACCTCCAAGGAGGTTAGATAGGTTCTAGAAAGCCTTTATTTATGATTCCTAAGGGTCCTCTTACCTTGTACCCCATCTTTTGCATTATTTGAAACCCCTTGCCATATTGATTAGTTTGGATGGTGACATTTTGCACTCTTTCAATGGGATTATTTGAATTATCCTCATCTTTATAAAGCCATTGTAAAAATTTGTTATCTTCTTTTTCCATGGTTGATTGGTCACTCTCTCTTACAAAATGAGATTTGTATTTTTGAGGTGGATGAGAATTTTAAGGTTTCCCATGTGTCTTTGTGGAATTAGGTAAATCAAATAGGGAAACAGAATATTCCCCTACTCCTTTTGAATTGATTCTGCAATTTTTTTTCAAATTTATGCATCATATCACTCATCTTTTGATATTTGTCCTTTTTAGTTTGTTCTCTTTCATCCTTATAAGGTCTCAAAATTTCTTCCTTTGGTGTAGAAACTTTGACTAAATTTTCATTGGAACTTTGACCCTCATAACTAATTTTCTCTTTTCCCTTAGTTGATGTAGGTAAGTTAGTTTCATTAGGACTTGTAGTAGATGTAGCATTTAATGTTTAATTGGGACCTTCTTCTTTGGTTTCTTCAATGATGACACTAGGAATAACTCCTTCCCTATTATGTGGAATAAATAACCCATGAAGAGGTTTCACCATATTGCAATATTGAAAGGGATTTGAATCTCCTCGAATAGTTATTTCTTCATCCATGTACGGAAATTTGATACATCAATGATAGGTCGAAGGCACAACTTGAATCTCATGAATCCATAGCCTTCCCAATAAAATATTATAAGTTAATTTCATGTCAAGGACTTGAAAAATGGTATCTTTCTTGATAGGACCCACTTGAATGGGAAAAAATACCATTCCTTTAGAAGATCTTTCATCCTCATCATAAGATTTTATAGTGATTTGTTTCTTGGGATCAATAGATGACTCAGATAAACCTAAAGCTTTGACTAGGTTCAAGGTACAAATGTTTAGACCGGCTCCTCCATCAATGAGGAATCTTTTAACATGGTGTTTTTGAATCAAAACCTCTATATTCAAGGGGAGATTTTGAGGATGGTTTATGGACATGTCATCTATCTCTGAAAATGATAAGAAATGAGGTGCTATGACATGACCCATCATGTTTGAAAACTTATCTTATTCCATTTTTTTAGGAACGGTAGTTTCCACAAGAGCTTTCTCCAAGATTTCTTTGTGATTAGGAGAAAGTTTAAATAGCTCCAAAATAGAAATTTGAGCCAGAGTCTTTTGTAGTCGATCCACTAAACTATAAGGCCTTGTTGAAAAAGATGTTTTTTTAGCCAAAGTAGTTGCTTGTGTAGGACCAAAAGTTCTAGGGGTACTTCCTTGTAAGTTCATTCTTGTTGCTTTCCCCCTAGTAACAACATTAGAGGTTGCCTTGTTAGGTTGTTCCTTTATTACCACAACATTGATAGTACTATCTTGTCTTGATAGGACATTAATAGTATTATCATAACTGTGGATAAAGTTAACATTATTATTACCTCTTGAGTTGTTTCCATTGTTACCTCCATTGTTAGCATTTGAAGATTCACCTTTCTCATGCTTGAAGAAAGGGTATTTTAATGTCATGTGATCTTCATTTTTTTGAGGTCCTTCCACTTTAATCACACCATTATCAATAAGGCCTTGTACCACATGTTTCAAGAGAATGCAATCATTTGTCTTATGTCCTCAATTTCTATGATATTCACAATAATTTGACTCACTCCAACAAGAAGGTTTCACTTTTAGTTCATAGGGCTACACCCTAGGCAAGTCAATAATCTTATTCGCAATGAGGGTTCTTAATGCATTTTCAAGCAGTTCACCCAAGATTGTGAACTTCCTTCTAGGTGATGGAGAAAAGAAGGGTTTAGGCTTGTTAGCCTCTTGATTGTTCCCAAAGTTGTTATTGTTGAAAGGAACTTTGGGTGCTTGACTTAGATTATTAGCTTGATTGGATCCTCTTGTGAGATTAAATGGAGTATCCTTCATGTTGTTTTCTTCCACAACTCCATCATTAACCACACCCTTGTTATTATTCTTCATCCAAAACAGGTTGTTGTGAGGAGGAGCCCTATTATTGTTGTTGTTGGAAGTATTGTTATTAGTATTCTTGTTATCCTTGTAGAGTTTGAGTTATCCACTTTTTACTAATACTTCCTTTGTAGTAACTCCATTTTCAATGAAGTCTTGAAAAGATTGTGGGCATTGTAACCTCAACCGATAGTTCATTTCATTATTCAAGCTATTGATGAAGATATCCATCTTTTCCTTTTTGGGCACACTTCGAGGGTATCTAGAAAATACCGCTCTCCATCTTTGTAGGAAAAGCAAGAATCCTTCTCCCTCATGTTGTTTGGTATTACATAAATTGATCATTGTGACTTCATGTTTAAAATTATACAAATAGTGCGCCACAAATTTGGAAGCCAATTCCTCAAAAGTTTGAATACCGGAGGGTAACTTGGAAAACCACTCTGTCATCATTCCTTCAAGGCTCCTTGGGAATAACCTCATTAAATATGTTTTATCATGCATGAACTCCAAGATCAATGCACAAAATTCCCTTAAGTGATCTTAAGGATCGGATGCTCCTTCGTATTTGTCATACTTAGGAAAAACAACATTGCTAGGGAATGGAACCATAATTAAGGTCTTTTCAAATGAGAATGGGCACAATACTTTGATAGAGAATGGTTTAGGATCCCCCATTTGCTTCATGGTGTCCAACTGCATTTGGAATAACTTAAATTATTTGTTCATGATGTCGATAGGATTTATTTCATCTTCTTTTTGCTTTAACTTATCAACATCATAGTTATGAGGGAGTTTAGTCCTTGCTTGTGCTAGGTCTAGGAAGTATTTTTCCCTATCTCTTTCCAATACTTTCTCCATGAGTTTCAAAAAGAATGATCTTTGTACTGCTTCATTTACTTTCTCTTCAGTAGCCTCTTCGTCATTAGGGTCAATATTTCCTCCATTATTATTGTCTTCCCCTTTATTTTTAGGGTCAACTCCTAATCCATTATCCCCCTTATTGTTAACCTCACCATTTCCATTACTGTTAGTGTTATCTTTATTGGCAAGGTTAATGAGGTCGGGATCAGTATTTCCAAAAGTAAAATCCATCTTGTTTGGTTCTACTTCTTTTGTTGGTTCGTGTGTTTTTTGTGAAGAAGTAGAGGTGTCACTTGGAAAAGGAAGTTCCTGCCTTAGATATGTACCATTTGACTGCAAGGTAGACTTTATGTAGTGCGATCGGGTGAAAGTCAACATGAGCATAAATCAACAATTTTTGGCTTTTATCACCTGTTGACCAATCCCTAAATGATTTTTGGAATTGTCCAAAGATGAGGTATTTTGATCAAATTAATGTGATGAACAGGTAGAAAGTCCAAATGAGTAATCAATTTTTCTCAAACCCTCGAGAAATTCCCCCTATTTTGGTTTCTTAGTCTGTACGTGCAACTTCGCTTATTGGTATGTGAGACTTCACTGATGTGTACGCGCTTACTGGAAAGCACTTACGTGCAACTTAAATATATTATACACGGCGTTTGGTTGTTAGAATGTACAACTTCACTTCTGTATGCGCAACTTGAAGAACTACTATGTGCAACTTAAACCTTAGTACGCGCAACTTGAGTTTGTTTATGCACAACACAATTGCTTATACGTGTGAAAAGAATGTTGGTACACACAACTTCACTAGGTAAAATGAATTTGTCACCATTTTTTATGTTTTTTAAAAGTTTAAGGTTGTTGTGATCAGATTTTAGTATGTTCTTGTTTGAAAATTTAGAAACAACCACAACACACACAACAAAGAATTGTTTCTATACCTTAAACAACACAAAGTGTATGTTCTTGGACGTTGTAATGGGCCAAAACAAGAATTTATTCCAAGCAAGCTACCTAAGGTCAAGTTTGGCTTTTAAACATGGCTCGAATAAGGTAGTCTTACTAATTTAACAGGGTTTGTAGATTTAAATCCATTCAAACAAGTGAAACGTCTCTTATACCATTTTGCAAGGGCCTCCCACACGCACAAAAACATAGTTTTGCACAATCCTGAAGGACTACTAGAGGAGGTGAAGATTCTTAGCACCTATTTGTCATTCGATCCTTTTAAGTATGACTGTGTTTATATTATAGTGGGTTGGATGTATATCATGGCTAAAGTGATTGTCTCCCACTTGGGTTGTTCCCTCTCACCGTCCTCATAAGGATATTCTCGGGAGGAAGTCCCTCTAAAGATCTAGCATGTTCATATAAAATCAATAATGAATTGAATCAAGCAGGTTGGGGAGTTTGATTCACTCAAAGAGTGAAGAGAAAATCCCTACTAATTTTTCCACTTTCAAACACTTCAAACACAAATTTGTAATTTTTAAACCTCTTAACAAGGAGGTTTTTAGAAAATGAAGTGTTTGGTTCAATAACCACCTTTCTTTCTATCACTCAATTCTGACACTTTTGGCTTTTTGATCAACTTCAAAAAGTTGAGAGCATATACCTAATGTTTTCCTTAAGTGAACAATAATAGGCTTGCCCTATTAAGCTAGATTTTGAACTTTGAAATGCAAAAAAGAAAATGCGAGCTTGTTTAGAAAAATACATTGTCCTTGTAGCTAGCAAAGGCTAGGCATATTTTTGAGGATTTTCTTTTTTTTTTTGCTTATACTCACCTAGTGGCGATCGTTCCCTCTCCTTCTCCTCCAACAAGTTAGTCAACAAAGCCACCAAAGTGAAGGGAAACCAAAAGAAATTAAAATAATAACAAATACAAAGGTCTTTCCTAAATTTTTCAAAATGAATTAAAGATCTTATCAAATTTATTGCTAATTTAATGAGGGAAACTTAATCTTGTATGCTTGGACAATTTTGACAAAATGATTATACAATGCTTCTTCTTTTTCTTATTTGTCCAAAATAGCTAAATTATGAAGCTCTTTTGCATGTTTGTTGAGAATTATTACCTCCTTGCTTTCCTTGCAGATTCGCTTCTCTAGTTTTTGGACCTTGGGATGCATGTTCATCTCCAGAACCAGAAAACACAAGCTGTCAATTATCAAAATTTAAAATTATGCAACTTGAAAAATGTAGATAATCGTACGCGTCATTTAACAGCTTATACGCACAACTTTGTTGTAGTCTAAGCGCAACTTTAACCTACTACAAGCGTTATTTTCTAGGCTACAACGCGTAACTTTAAGCACTACTAAGAGTAAGTTAGCATTCAAATGTGTAAAAGAGCAATAGAAAATGTGAGATAAGAAGTATTGCACTCAGGAGTAGAAGTATTATATGCATGATTTTGTTGTTCACAGGCATGACTATTTATCTGACATGCGAGCCTTTGCTATTGTACGCGAGGAATGAAGGACTTCTATGTGTGAATTTACTGTTTGTAGGCATGAATATTTATCTTTTACGTGATACTACACCTGAAACCTATAAAATAGAGAAGAACACACACAAAACATGCAAAAATGAAAGAAAAATAGAGATTAGAGGCCTAAATCCCCCTGGTGGGGGCCATTTGTGTATATAGAAACTATACCTTCATGAAATTAAGGTGCAATCTATCAATATATGGAAACAATAATATAATTTAATCTAAGAATTGACAAATATTAGCATTTAACATTCCATCGATCTCTATCTATGCATGCTATTGGAGCTCTCAGCCTTAATCTCCAAAAGTGACAGTCCTAGAATGAGAATTTGTGTAAGATGATGTCTAATCTAGATCACAACCTTCAAATTTCCAATGCAATTCATTCAATTGTGCTCTCAATTGCTCAAATGATGCTCAATTCTGCTCTCAAATGCTTATGATCTCAATGAATTTCTCTATAGTAAGGATGCAATTGCTCATGAATGTTTAGGATTTTCAATGCTCTCAAAATGCATAGTAATTATAGGATTTCCCAAGGGTCGGGGGTAGAGTTAAGTTGATCATGATTTAGGCTTGGTTGATTTGAAGGCTTTAAAATGGTTTCAAATGGGGAGACCGTTTAAATGGTGGTCTCAAAGGTTGGGACAAAGAGACAAATTGAGTGGTGAAGATTTAAAAGATCAAAATGAGTGATCAAGATTGCAAAGTTTGGAGTGATCCATGTGCTTTCAATCCTTGATTCTCA
>MU223745.1:1760394-1780653 GCA_018584345.1 Thuja plicata
TAATTAATTAAATTATCCATGTAAGGAATAGGTTGATTTTGATTTTTGATTTAAAACTATACAATTAATTGATTAAATCAATTATATAGCTTAGATTTATCCCTTTTAGGCTTATATTTAATTAATCAATATATTTATTAGTTGATCCTTTGATTTGATGTAATTTAGTCCCTTTTGATTTGATCGATCCATTTGATTTGATAAAATTCCCTTCAGATCGATTGAGATACACCTGACCAAATTTAGGTGTCTACAATAAGTTTATGTGGATATATCTTCTTTTGACTTTTTGCCCAATGAATAAGGCACCGGTCTCTAGTTCTCTAGCAGTGATCATCATCAATCCATCAAAATATTGAACAATCTTTTTATTTTTTGCTTAAGAGAATAGATGTCTAGGATCTGTATTGAATAATACAAACATTATTATTGATTCATTAAAGAATTGAGTCATTAGGTTAGACTTCCTAATCCTCTGAGCTCAAAGAGAAGAAGGATGAAAATCCTTAATCCATTGTAGCATTCATGATGAAGTAGTGAGTCTCATGAAAGTTACACCCACCTGAGTCTGTGGAGCTCGAAGAAGGAGGATCAAATCCTCATTTATTATTTATTTTACATGCAAGAATCATGAGTTGAGAGTCATAGATTCAAAGCATTGATGCTTCATATAAATTCTGCAAGAAAAATCGCTAACATGATCTAAGGGAGAGCATGTAGAAATGTTTTGGAACACATATCTGTGATCGCATGGTTTTACAAGCATATATCTTATGATTGCCAGATTTTTATCCGACTGGAGTATGTGCAGAAATGAGTTTATTGGGAACTGTGTCATTTCTTCACTCAAAGAAGTATAAGGTTAATATAAAGAACATAATTGAACATCATTTACAGAGCAGAGCCTGGGGAGAATAGAGTCTTGAGTAGAAGAGGAATCAATGCAAATGTGTTGAAGAGTTTGATCGAAACAAGAATTCACATTTCAGCAGATAAGAGGTATTTAGTTCGATTGTGAAGCTTTGAAAATGGATACTCCTATGATTTTTGATGTTGCAGAGAGACCTAGATACAAGCTTAAGAAACACCCTTTCAAATCTACTGAGGATGATCCCGAAGGTGCATTTTCTCAAACACCCTACGACTTTCTACATGTACAAGATATTAGGGCTTACATACATTGTATGTATGAATCTTTGGGAGACAAAGAGATTGCTATAGAGATGGAAGATGTGATAGGTGATGATGGAAAGATGAAGGATGAGTTCACACATCTGAACAACCTGGGAATTATGAAGGTAATTGAGCTTCACAATTTTGATGAAGAAGAATGGATAAAGATTATTTTGAGCAGAGTGCACGACTAGTTTATGTGGCTTGGAGATCAGCCTGTGAAGATCTTTAGCAACCTAAATCATGATATAACAAGATTGGACAATACTGGTGTAGTACATGTTTCAGAGAATAACACTAAGAAGATGGTATAAACCCTAACGCATTCGCAGTGGGACAAAAGAGCGATGACCATAAATAATATATTCTAACAAGATGTCAGATTGATTACTATGATTTTAGGCTATAAACTCCATTATAGCAGTTGAATCAATTCAGTATCATCAAGAGTAATCTTAATGGCTTATAAAATGGTCAAGGAAAACATAAAGTATAACCTTTGTGAAGTAATTACACACCAATTCTTGGAGAATGCAAGGCAGATTAAGAAAGATAAGTCAAAGGGATTCAGATTTGTATCTTTGTTGATACACATGTACATTCACATTGTTCACAAATTTCCTAGTATGCACCTTAGAGCATGGAAAGATAGTGTACCTACTGGTATTTAGATTTATCAGAGTTATAGGAGACAAAACAACACGTAGGTAGATGGTGAATTATTTGGTATAATCAGAATCCTACAGAGATAGATGAAGGCAAGGGAGAGAATTCCTGAGGATGTAGTAGAAAAATACAAGGACTTAATCTATTTCATGGTTGAAACTGATTGTGTGTGCTTTGAGGCAGTTGTACCTAGAAATAAGTGGTGTTATCCACTGGGTTATGAGGTTAGTTCTGAAGTTTTGATTATGCAAGTAGAATACATTTTATCTTTAGAAGTTGATTCATTGGAGGAGAGATGGGGTACTAATGAGAAAAAGTCTGCAAAGATTAGGGAGGAACATACTAGAGAATCAAGGAAAAGGAAAGTAGAGAATATAATTGATGACTGTGTAGCCAAGGCTGAAATATATAAAGAGGAAATGAAAGAAGTTAGGAAGAAGGTAATAGAGAGAGATTTTGGGTTGGAAAGCACTGCTTCTGCAACCCTTCCACCTCCAAAAGATGTGAAGAAAATCAGTCCACTTTCTACTGTGATTGATGTATCTACACCTTCACCACCATAGTATAAATCATAGGAAGAGACAACAAAGCAATTACCTAGAAGAAACACAAGGTCCACTAAACTGGACTCGCCTCCTAAGAAATAAAGGACAGAAGGAGAAGAGAAGAAACTTGAAGAAAAGACCACTAATGTGAGACAACTTTGGAAGACATATATGAAAATGTTGGAGAAGAGAGTAATTGAGCAAGAGAATCTTGTTTCATTGGAAAAATACTATGACAAGTATGAGGGATCTGGCAAACTTCTGATTGAAGACATAGTGATTAAACATTTGCTTGTTTTTAAGAAGATTTTGTTAGAAATTGGAGGTAGTATACCTGAGGAGTTATATGAGAAATTGGAGATAAGGAAACAATTAGCACAGAAAGAAGATGAAGTGATTAGAGAACAAGCAATTAAAGGTATGTTGCATGTTGTATCTGTTAAGGAGATGGATAGAATATTGAGTGAACTTAAACCCTTACTGAGAATTAAGACAAGATTAGTAAAGATAATGGGAAGGAGATGTGATGAATTAATTAAGGAGACATAGAAAGATATAGAAAAGGTCTTCATAGGAACTGAAACTAAGAACATCTCACCACCTAAGGTTCCTAAACCAAAAACTATTGAGAAAGGTGAATCATCGAGGAGAGATGAAATAAACCTTGATAAATCATTGTGCAAAGATGCTAGTCAGTATGTGAGCATTGGAAGCAATCAGATTTCTATGTTTCTATTATGCCTGTGTCATTGGACACTTCGCGGGATGTGAATGACCCTTTTGTGCAGGATACAAACATTTAAGGAAACAATGACAAGGATATGGCAGAGAAAGAAAATTAGAAAGAAAACATTGATGAAACAGTGGAAGACATGGTGAATAAGGTTGAAGTGAAACAAGAAATAGTTACATCTTATTCTTCACCTTTATTGTTGGCAAGTAGAGACAAGATTTTGAGGACTGACTTTGAGAACATGGATGTGGATAAGCTGATGAAGTTTTCCTACATCGCATTTGCTAAAGCTAAAGAAATATTTGAATAGAAAGGAGAGAAGAAGACTAAGGTAATGGCAAGAGTAGTTGACACTATATACAAACTACTTCCAAAAACTATTGTTTTTCAAGGAAAAGATGATGCAGAGAACTTGAACAAGGCACTAGATGACTTTGACAGTCACTATGAGTCATTAGAGAAGATCATTGAAGAGAAGGCTGAGAAGAAATATCTCATGAATAAATTGGAGGAAGTGTGCAAGTCTATTTCATGGGACTTGGGAATACTTAAAAAGAGTACATCTGAGGCTAAATGTTGTGTCGAACATGGAAGGAAGTTATGCAATTATTGTATAAACCCTAACAGACATATCAAGAACATTGAGGACATAGTAGTGAAGGATATAACTACTCTGGATAAGTTGATGGACAGTTGTGAGACCTCCTCACGATCTGTATTGGAGATAGACAAAGAGGTGTCCAATATTTTTGAAAAAATGAGTGTACTTGATATAGAAAGAGGGAGATTTATGGAAAGGTTTGGTATGCTGAAGAGTCTAATCACTCCCAAGCTATCCATTCTTGAGGTCCATATCTCTGACATGGAGAAAACAGGACAGGCCCTTACAGCTAATATGCCTACTAAACTAAAGGCAGCAGAGACTTCTTTATTTGTACTAGATGGGATAATTCATGTAAGTCAGATACTAGTGAAGACCTAGACAGAGGAAGTGAAGATCTTGGAAAACTCTTTTTGAGATGTACTAAAGATGGTCTAAATTTCCTGGTAAGTAGTGGTACAATTTTGATGTATTATAAATTTTTGTTTACCTTTGGCATTGATGTCAAAGGGGGAGAAGAGAACATATGAAAAATGTATAGAAATTGTATAGAGGAAATCATATACGTAAAAGATATACAGAGACATATTTTTGGTATTGACACATAGTCATTTTTCACTAAGTGTTGCCATCAATGCCAACGAGAGAGATTGTTGGAAAGTGATGCATTTTTGGAGTGATATGGGACACTTGAGGATTATCATTTATGGAAAAACATCTAGTATGATGATCATTTGGATTTTTTTTATAGTTTTGGTGATATAGATTGGAAAATGACTAAGTATAATAAATAGAAATATAGAGTATAGCAGTACTATTTTAGACAATGAAGTTAGTATATCTCGTATGAAGACTTGTGAGCTTAGGCAAGGACATTTTGGGGTATGTATGACCATCTATTAAGGTCGCTTGAGTTTTTGTGTTGATCGCAGTGAGTTATAGTGTTTTGAAGACATGCGAAGATAAAGTAACAGGGATACAGGGCAGATGAATAGTCGTGATGATTAAGGGATTATGACATGGAATCCAATCATGCTAAGTTGGATTGGGGTTATGGATAACCTATTCTTTGGTAGTATAAGGTCTCCAACTTTGTATTTACTCTTTGCATTAGTATTAACTCTATTTTTTAATGTATTTGAGAGCTGACTAGATAATGTAATACACACACACACACACACACACGTGTGTGTGTGTGTGTGTGTGTGTGTGTGTGTGTGTGTGTGTGTGTGTGTGTGTGTGTGTGTGTGTGTGTGTGTGTGTGTGGAGAGATTTTTGTAAAGTAGAGGATGACTGAATGAGATGGTATGAGAAGAGTATGGAATGCATGGATGCATTGTGATGTTAGACAGATGCGAGCTATGACTGGAACTATCTAAGAAAATATCATTCTTGTATTGTTCATTTTTGGGATTGATTTTTGTTGGATTTATTGGAATGATGTACTGAGAGGGGGGGTGAATCAATACCTCTAAAACTTTTTATGTGGTTGGCCCATTAACCTTTGATTCATTAGATTTGTATTATTCCTATATATATGTTCATCTTTCTATATGTATGTGAAATCATAATATAAGTTCTTTACATGTATAAACATTCATGAAAACAAATAACACATAACACATGATATGATATCAAAGAAAAATCCTATTAGGAAGTAAAAATTGCATTGGGGATGTCTACCCACAAAACTTCACTATCTGCAGATAAGAAGGGAGCTGATAAAAGCTTACAATTGATCACTTCTAATGATCTACCTTGTTAAGAGTATTAGAGAGGAGACCTGTTAGGATCTAATTCATTTGAAGCTTTAGCAACACCATTAGGTGTGCACTCTGTTAAGAGATTTATCAAAGAATGGTTAAGTCCACCTTCTACAAAAGGATTTTAGTTGTGATGCACTTGTTAGAATGCAACTACAATATAAATATTGATCTGATAGTGAAAGAAATCTCTAATTGATGATAACATATCCTGTAAATCTTACAATGTAAATGTAATCACCTTGAGTGATTGAGTGATACCTTATCTTTGCTTGTCGGTAGTCTTTATGTGTTCTTGATAACTGCTTTGATATGTTTCTATACTTTGCATGAATTCTCTTCTTCTCCTTAGATGCTCTCCATGGCTACTATCATTTTTCAAAATGATTACAAGTCACATTACATTACAAATGATTGAACATCTATTTATACTAGTTTCTAGCTCTATTCTTGATTCACGCTTTTACAAATTAACTCTTGATCCAAGGTTTACAAGTTAACCTTGATCTTTAGTTAGATACATTTTAGATCCATTAGGATGCTTTAAAACATTCACAGTTTTCTTGCTTGACCCTCAAGTAAAGATTTAAAACAAATAAAAACTCTATAAATAGAATTACAATGTTTTATCTGACGTGTAAAGTCAGATCTACTTTTTGCGGGTTCTATAACTGAATTTCGGTTCTGATGGTCAGGCTATCCTATCAGTTCTGTCAGTTTTGTACTTCGTCGATGTCCCTTAATTGAACTATTCTTCGGGTATGCTTTTTCTGCTCCGGCAGCGATGTTCTCAAAATTGTATTGTCAGTAATGCTTGTCATCGGTTTGACTTTTGTCAATGTTCGTCGGGTAAGTCTATACTTATCATTTTTACAATAGCCATTTTCATCTCATCAGGTATCCTTGTTGTCCGCTAGTTATGCTTATATCGATGACCTTTATCATGTTTTTCTCTTTAAGTATACTAATGGCAAAACTTAATGTCATCAATCTCCCCCTTTGACATTAGTATCAAAAATTGATATGTGCAACATACTTGATGTATTAGTATGTACACCTGTGTATACTTCTTCCTTATTCATGAAATGACTCCCCCTATGCATATGTCAGAAACTGTAAGTTTATGTACATAACTATCTTTGTTGTACATACATTATACATATCCTCATATAGTATTTTGTACATATGTATACATTCCTCCTTTTTCTACTAAAGTATATTTGTACATATGTATAAATTCCTCCTTTTTTTGTAATGATGGCAAAGGTACTTGCAACTTTTTAAAAATTTGAGAGTGTGAGGCTTTGATTTCCTCCATCATTTTCTCCCATTTCTCCTTTAAATTCTCAAGATCCATATGCTCAAGTGATATCCTCATATGCATGTCATATATATTGTCTACCACAGACATTTCTGGGGTTGTGTTTAGATTTCGTGCATCTGTTATATGTTGTTGCAGAGTGGTGAGGTTTGGTAAAATATGAGCTTATAGCTCTGTAACCTCATTTCTGAATTGTGTCTCTGCATCCCATATTTCTTGTCTCAATATGTTTACCTCTGTGATCTTTTCATGATGCGGATTTATAGTGTTTGCATCAGAGGTTAAACTTAGTACACTAGTTTTTATATCTGAATCTAGTTGTGACAGCTCATCACTATTTTCTTTTGCAAAATTTCCTAATGTGCATAATTTTTGAACTAAGGTAACACCTTCAGCAATCATAGGTTCTAATTCACTTGCTAGTTCAGATAAATTTTCCTTGTTCTCTGTCACTTCTTAGCTAATCTTCTCAACTAGTTTGTGTTGATACTTCATCTCTGTTTGTTCTTCCACTGCCTTCTCTGCATCAACATTTTGATTTGTGATGGCATTGGTAAGAACTGATATTTGTTCCATGAATGATATACTATCTTCAATTTTGATATCTGGAACAAGTTGATGTAGAATGTCCCTTGCTTTATCAAGTGCTTGGGCTTCCCTATGTGCCTTTTTCATTTTCTCTTGAATTGCTTTTCTCTGACACATCACTCCAAACTTTTGAAGTGCTTCAGTATCTAAAGTGGATACATCCCACTTGGGTATCTCAATTACCTCATCAAGTGTGACCACCAAGATATCTTTTTTCATTGCTTTCTTCTTCTTCTTTGGTTTTTTGGCAGATTGGTGCACTACCATTTGTAGACCTTGAGATTGGATGGATTGTGTGTGTGAGGGTCAAGAAGATGAGGCATCTTTTTGCTTCTATTCTGATTCCACCGGTTGGTTTTGTGAAGATGTCTCCTCATTGGCCTTGGGTGTATCAATAGATTTATCTTCCTTTTCTTTCATACTTTCATCATGTTTGACTTCTTCACTCTTTTCTTTTTCTTCATCTTTTCTCAATGTTTCATCTATTTTATTATCTGCTTCTTTGTCTTTTTCAGTAGACACCTCTTTCTAAGTGTCGGTTGCATCCTTCATCTCTGTATCTGTCTCTTTTGGAGTTTCTGATGCATTTTTATTTTGTTCATTACCCGTGTGTTTGGGTATATCATCATCTTTCTTAGATGATTTCTCCTAACTTGATTCAATATCAATTGCTTGTATCAAAACTTTCATGTTGGTCGGTGTATTGACCTCTGCAGTATCAATATTTGTATCTTGTCCGTCAGTATTGCCCTGTGCAGCATTGGTATCTTCATCTTTTTGCACTTCTTCTGCAAGGTATTTTCCTATAGTGTCATTGATAATGTTATCCAACCATGATTCATCATTGATATCATCAGTTATGTTACCTTTTATTGTCAAATCTTCCTTGGTAACCTCTTCTTCATTACTCAAGTCAATATGAATTGGACTTGGTGGATTTTGGCTTTCCTCATTATGTGTGTTGTCAAGAGTAGTGTCGAGCCATACTTCATCTATAACTTCAGTATGTTTGGGGCCTACTGGATCACTTTCTTCTTTGTCCAATTCCATAAATGAGTCATCTTGTATATCCTTGATGATGATGTTTTCCTTCTCCGAGATAGCTTCCTTAATGGGCTTTTTGAGTATCTTGCACCATTTCTTAATGTTGTCTTTATCAAGATCAATTAGCTTCCCTTTGAGAAATTCATATGCTCTCATTTTTGGTGAGAACTGTTTTTCATATTTCTTCCTTCTTTGAATCTGAAGGCATAAGAGTAACAAGTACTCTTTCTCTTATTTCTTTTTCTTGATGCAGAGCAAATGTCCATCTAGCAGACAATCTCGCTGATAGTTCCTTAGGAACGTCATATTCTAAGAATTGTAGTGGAACATAATGATGTTTGCACATTTTTCCAATTATAGCTTTTTCAATCTTGTTTTGATCCTTTGGATCAAACTTTAACCATTTCCTAATGTTAGGATCAGAAATAGATGGTGATTCTGAGATATTCTTACAGATTTCATCAATTGTGTTTGGAATCAAGGGTTCTTTCCCCTTCTGCACATCTATGTCAGCTTCATCCATAGTTGAGTCTTCTAGATCTTCTTTTATCCTAACGCATTTCCTCCATTTGGTCTGTACTTCCTTAGGTGAGACTGGTTTTCTCTTGTAGGTTCTCACTTTACCTTTCTTAAGTGGTGAAGGAGTTGATTCCTTTGCAGTTTTGCTTCTTGTTCTGGAAGCAGTTGTTGTTCTTACTTTCTTAGGTGGAGGAGGAGGCGGAGAGTCTGACTGTGTACCCTCTGAGTCATTCTTTTCTATCTCTTCACCAATAGGTGACTGTCCCTCGGTTTGTTCCTCCTTTCCTTATGTTTCCTCTACATCTTCTTTAGTGACTGCAAATTGCTTGGTTAGCTTTTTAACCATTTTGTCCTTCTTGTTCAGGATTTTCTTGACAGTAAGATCTATCTTGATCTTTGGTTTGTCTTCTTCATAGGTGCCAAATCTTGGATTCTTTTTGTCAACTGGTTCATTCAATAGTGCCTTGATGCACTTAGTAGCCTGTCCTGTTTTGATTTCATATTCCAAATGTGATAGCCAGGATTTCCTAGGTATTAGTGGTTTGATATGGGTAAAATCAGTATCTACCATAAAACATATATCCTCTTTATATTCTTCTATCAAACTCTCAGGTATCCTAGTTCTTGCTTGCATCTTTTCTTTAAATTCTTTGAAGTACTCATTCATTAGGTCATCAAAATATGTTCCTAATGACTATATGCTCACATATTTGTATGGTGACCGGTTTACTTGTATCCCATACTACTTTGCCAATGGAAGGAAAGTATTCTTCAAAGTAAAAGAATATGCACATAATGAGGGAACCAAACTTACAAGTGTTTTTCTTTGAAGATCTTATGGTGTTCATGTTCTCCTCAAGTTGATACAACAAAATCTCTGCAAGATCCATCTTCTTTCCTTGTTTGATGATCTTGTAAGCTGTGCTCATAGAAGTGCTTTCTATGTTATTCCTTCTACTAGCCTGGAAGATCTTGTATCCTACCACACATGCACCAAACTTGAGTTCTTCATCGATGATAGTGTTGACCTTGAGAGCTCTTTTGTCTGATTTTGCACCAATTAGCTTTTCCACTTCCTTCAGGGATGGGTGCTTGTGAGCTTGTGAGCTTGTGAGCTTGTGGCTTGTCAATTGTAGGATATCTAGTAACTGCATGAATAACATCCTTTGTTATTCATTTTGGCTTATTGAGCCATAAAGTCTGGTTATGCATTCTGCTGAGAACTACCTTTATCCATTCTGTCTTAAAAACTCTGGGAAAGTGTAATGCATTTGTGAGACCTTTCACTTCTAGATGCTTGTGCTCTTCTTTTAGGTTTCTAGCTTCATCACAGAGTTCCCTATAGGCATTATCTAAGTCCAAATCTCCTAATTTCGAGATCTTACAATGTATATAGGACTTACGTCCTCTACCAGCAAAAACCCTAGGTGGGATTCTGGAGAATGCTCTGGAATCATCAAGTTGTGATGTGATTTCTAGGTGCAACTTGTATTTAGGTTCAACACAAGTGCCTCTACTGATAAGCTTGATTGTTTTCTTCTTATCTTCTTTCAAGTTTTAAACTCTAGAAGTAGATGCCATCATTTTCAGAAATTTAGGGCTTTTCATAATTTAAATAGTGTGGTCGATGAATGCAGGTACTTACTAAGTCTCTTTGATTTCTCATGAGTCCTTTGAGTTGAGTTAGGATCTTTCTAAGGTCACACTTCAATTTTCTCTTCAATCACTTTGTATAGCTCTGCTTGGTTGCTCAAAAATTGCGGGTGTGAAATGAGTTCTTCTGTCATGCTTTTATAACTTTTGTGCCCTAAGTTGTCATTAATTCCCAACAACTCATCGGTATTCAAAGATTGATTTTGTCAGTCGAGACATAAACAACATCTTTGGTGTAGGCGCAAAGTGTCAGGATTGCTACAAGCTTTGGTAACTTCACCGATGATTGTCAGTAAAATGGTGATGACAACTTTTGTCAGCTCAAGGATTACCGATGTCTGTCAGTTTACACTTAGCAACTTTGCTTTTGTGTGATAACTGATACATTTCGGTAGGTAGTGTTAAATTTTCTGTGTGTGCTCAATGATTCTAATTTGTACCCATTAACCGATGGTTGTTTATCAATAATATTACAAGTAACAATCTACAACATCTTCAATAATGCTAATTTTGTCTATATGATCAATATGTAAATGGAACCGATGCATAATATAACTTGTCATAATACAGTTCCATACTTACTTGTGCAACTTAGTTGGAGATGGTGATGCCACCATATCCATTGGATGGGGCATCATCATTTGCATTGCTTGTTCCAACACCTTCAGTGTTTATGGCTTTTACCCACATCTTGTTTCTCATCTTCTTGATGTCATCAATGGTGTTTCCATTGGGATAAGTGCTTGTTTCTGTTAGTTGTTCTTTGCAATCTTTTACCACATGTCCAACCTTATGACAATGTAAACATGTCATACCTGGATTGAACCATCCTCTTGTTTTTCTAGTCCATTTTCTCATATAGTTGGAAGATATATGATCATACCTTCCACATGTTGTGCAATTTACCCATGTGTTATAGTCCCAAACATATGAGTTACCTACTCTTGTTGGTTTGTAGCCATTATCAGGTTCTTTTGGTGTCCATGCTTTCTTATTCTTTTTCCAGCATTCTTGATATGTATGTCCATTCATTTTGCAGTAGGACAGTACTTGTCCATGTAGGTTTCCTTCTTTGGTTTTTTCATCTTGGATCTGCATTCATATGCCTTGTTTCCTTGCTTGTGACATTTATAACAGTTACCAATGAAAGTAGATTGTGATTGAGGAATACCTTTCATTTTGTTTTTGCAAATGTTTGAGGTGTGGCCTGGTTTTCCATAGTGATTGCATGATAGCTTCTTGGTCCTTGGAGTTGCATAAACATTCCTTTGATCTTATTGATTAGATGATTCTCCATTGTCGGCATACCCTATTCCTGTGTAGTTTTTGACTCTTCTTTGACCGTCAAGGAAATCATCCATTCTTTTATTGCTATCTTCAGCTTTCTTGATCAATTCATTGTGCTGATTCTGAATCTTGATTTCATGCTTTAGTTTGTCATTCTCTTCCCTTAGCTCATCGATGATCTGTATTATTTCAATGAGTTCAGTATTTAATCAGTTTGCCTCTTGATTCATAAGAATAATCTGATTGGTAATCTCATGGTGATGATCAGTAAGTCTTTGAATCTCTGATTCTTTTTCTTGCAACTTCTTAGTGATTTTCCTCCTATTATCAATAGCCAATGTTCTCTATGATTCTTCTTTTCTTGAATCATTCATGACCTCAATCATTTTTACCATCTAAGTCTCTTGACCAATTTGTAGCATCTTGATTTGCTCTATCAGATGTAGATTGACTTCTTGTAGACTTGTGATCTCTTCTACTGATGTGTTTGAAGTTTTGTTTGTTGATGATTCAACATAGTTGAAGTAATCTGGAATCTCCTCTTATTGATAATATTTTCCATTAAGCTTAGTTTCCATGATCTTTCTTTCATCAAGCAACTTTCTCATGCTTACTCTTGCCTCTTTATACTACTCATAGTAAATCTGAATTTGTAATTGCTCATTCTCAATAGTCTTGTCCAGTCTTTACTTTTCCATTGTGTTGGTCTTTTCCCTTAATTATTTAAGCTTTTCAAGAAAGAGACTTAGCTTTGATACCAATTGTTGGAATTATTGAAATGATGTATTGAGAGGGGAGGGGTGAATCAGTACCTCTAAACTTTTTATGTGGTTGGCCCATTAACCTTTGAGTCATCATATTTGTATTATTCCTATCTATCAGTTCATCTTTCTATATGTATGTGAAATCATAATATAAGTTCTTTACATGTGTAAACATTCAAGAAACATTCATAAAAACAAATAACACATAACACATGATATGATATCGTAGAAAACTCATGTTAAGAAGTAAAAACTGCAGTGGGGATGTCTACCCACAAAACTTCACTATCTGCAGATAAGAAGGGAGTCGATAAAGGCTTACAATTGATCACTTCTGATGATCTACCCTATTAAGAGTATTAGAGTGGAGACCTGTTAGGATCTACTTCATTTGAAGCTTTAGCAACACCGTTAGGTGTGCACTCTGTTAAGAGATTTATCAAAGAATGGTTAAGTCCACCTTCTACAAAGTGATTTTAGTTGTGATGCACTTATTAGAATGCAACTACAATAAAAATGTTGATCTGATAGTGAAAGCAATCTCTAATTGTTGATAACAGATCCTGTAAAGCTTACAATGTAAATGTAATCACCTTGAGTGATTGAGTGATACCTTGTCTATGCTCATCGGTAGTCTTTATGTGTTCTTGATAACTGCTTTGATCTATTTCTATACTTTGCATGAATTCTCTTCTTCTACTTAGATGCTCTCCATGGCTACTATCATTTGTCAAAATTATTACAAGTCACATTACATTACAAATGATTGAACATCTATTTATACTAGTTTCTATCTCTATTCTTGATTCACGCTTTTACAAATTAACTCTTGATCCAAGGTTTACAACTTGACCTTGATCTTTAGTTAGATATGTTTTAGATCCATTAGGATGCTTTAAAACATTCACAATTTGCTTGCTTGACCCTCAAGTAAAGATTTAAAACAAATAAAACTCTATAAATAGAATTACAATGTTTTATCTAACGTGTAAAGTCAGATCCACTTTTTTGTGGGTTCTGTAACTGACTGTAGGTTTTGATGGTCAGGTTGTTCTGTCAGTTCTATCATTTTTGTACTCCGTCGGTGTCCCTTAATTGAATTGTTCATCAGTATGCTTTTTCTTCTCCGTCGGCGATGTTCTCAAAACTGTATCATCAGTAATGCTTGTCGTCGGTTTGACTGTTGTCAATGTTCATCAAGAAAGTCTATAATCATTTTTACAATAGTCATTTTCATCTTGTCAGGTATCCTTGTTGTCCGTTGGTTATGCTTATATCGATGACCTTTATCATGTTTTTCTCTTTAAGTATACTAATGGAAAAACTTAATGTCATCAATTGTAACATAACTATTTCTGATTGTAAGAGCAGTGTGCTTAGTATACCTTTAACAGGGTTTTGTATTACCCTAATAGGGAAATGTGATAATGTAATATTCAGCTCCTAATAGGACTAGGTCTCTTAATAGGGACATTATACTTTTAGTACATATTTGTGGGTACCGCCCCCACCAGGGTTTTCCCTTGGATAGGGTTTCCTCAAAAACAATTTATGGTGTTATGAGTTATGTGTTATGTGCTTATATTGTTTTCATTTCAGTAATTATATGGTTAAGTTGTAAATTATTAAGTTCATGTTTAAAGTGCTGTAATACTGATTCACCCCCCTCTCAGTATTACTTATTCTTGACAATAATTCATTTGCGTGGACCAGACTCAAAAATAGACAAGGTGAGCTCAATAATATAGATGCAGATAGGTAGTCATGATGGGAAAAATTCCATAATCCTCATAGGGAAGCCCTAGTACACCCAAGTCATGATGAATGATCTTGGTGGGAATGTGCAAAGGACTCTGCCCTGAGTAAGGTATGCATAATCATAACCATCTATCGAACAAAAATATACATCAAATCACCACAAATAGATCAAGCCACAAAAATGCGTGCAAAGGTTTATGTCATCTCAAACAAACTAGGATATATGAGATCGAGGCCATTGAAGGGAGACACCACCTTGCACAAGGATAAAATAAAAAAGAAGGCATCCTGATCAAGTGGTCATCCAGTCAAACATTCTTGCCCAGGATGGATAGAGATGCAGAATAAATGATTGATTAGCCAGATTAGGATACATCTTAAATGGCCGATTGATTAAATCATTGAAGAATAATGATGTCTTAAGGCAATAACAATAAATAGAATAACCCATGAGATCAAGAGGTCTTGAGATCGGTTTTATGAAGAACTATATGGTCACTATGTCTGTCAAAGAATCATGATCATTTTAAGGCTCATTTTAAATGGATCATCTGTACATGTGGATCCTTGTTCCAACTATGTTAACACTGAAGAATTATGTGAGTGTGTGCAAAGTGAGTGGAATTAGCAAAGCAGGCAGGATTCCAACATAGATATGGGGAGATGGATGAAAGGGGAAAGGGGTAAATCCTGATAGATGGCAGATCTAGGTTAGCTACACATGGTGTCCTTAAGGGGTTTTCACCATGGTACTTTCCCAAGGTTCTTGTTTACCAAGTTTTCACCGTTGGACATTTGTTGCAGTTTTCAAAGCCTTTCCATTTGCAATTTATGATGTTTCTCAAAGTCTAAAATGCAGAATTATGAAGTGTCCTACTTTGAGGTCTTACAAGTTGCACCCAGTTCAAGGACATGATAAATTGAATTTTCCCCTATATTGAAAACATAGAAATGTACCTCCAGGAAGAGTTTCAGATCATGGTCAATCTATTTGACCACTTTGCCCAGCCGATTTCAAATCAGATTTATGCATTTTTACTGTGTTTAAGTTCAAAAGGTAGTTGAAGTGCTGACTTTGCAGATTAATGTTGGTTGATCAGTTGACCATCAATAATGTTGCTGAGCTCATGTGTAAAAGTTTTTGAGATGAAGAATGTTGACCGGATCAAGAACAGGAACTCCTTCTGGTGTTGCAATTTGATAAACTCCAGAACCATATTTATGAGTGATCACAAATGGACCCAACCAATTAGGCTCAAACTTTCCTTTCTTTTCACGATTTTGAAGATTCTTCATATTATGTTGAAGGACAAGGTCACCAACATTGAACTCACGAGGCTTGATATTCTTGTTGAACTGAAGCCGCATGCAATTTTTATACACACAGAGGTGGTTCAGGGCATTAAGGCATCTCTCATTAAGGAGCTGCATCTCTTACAAGCGAGCAACTCAGTATTCTTCTTCAGACATCAAATTTTTGAGAGAGATCCTAAGGGAAGGGAGCTCAATTTCAATGGGGACAATGACATCACTACCATAAACAAGGGAGAATGGAGTGGTGCCATTGGGGGTATGGATGGAAGTACGGTAGGCCCATAAGGTCAGGTTGAGTTGGAGATGCTAATTACAACCAGAGTCATCAACGATATTCTTAAGGATTATGAAGAGGGTCTTATTAGTAGTTTTATCCTGGCCATTTCCTTGCGAGAAATACCTATAGGAGAAATGTTGTGTGATCCCAAATTTATTACAAAGTTTTGTAACATCCCTGATTTTAAAAGGGGATACATTATCAGTGAGGATATCTTGAGGGATTCCATATCGACAGATAATGTAATTAAGTATGAACCTGGATATTTGTTACCTATAATATAAGTAAGGGGAACATCCTCGACCCATTTAGTGAAGTATTCAGTAGTAGAAAGAATATACTTATGACTGTTGGATGAATTGGGAAATATTTGGCCAACTAAGTCTAACCCCCAATGAGAGAAAGGACAAGGGGTGATGGTAGGTTGAAGATGTTGGGTGGATTGATGTATCAAATTGCTATGTTGCTGACAAGGAACGCACCTCTTCACAAAATGGTATGCTTCTTCTTCCATAGTAGACCAGTAATATCCCTACGGAACAACTTCTTTACCAATGTGAGTCCACTAGAGTGAGCCCTACAGATTCTTTGATGCACCTCTTCTAATACAGTCTTGGCCTCTTCTGATTCTAAACATCTAAGGAGGGTTCCATCGAAATTCCTTTGGTAAAGGGTATCTCCTAAGATGTTGTAGCAAGAAGTGAGACAGATGAAGGTCTTGCGTTGGTTGGGGGTGAAAGTTAGTGGAATGATCTTATCATGAAGGTAGGCAAGGATGTCATGATACCAGGGTGATTCAAAACTTACACACAGTATTAGATTCTAATTTATCATAGGTAGGGACTGTGAGATTCTCGACAAGAAATTCATAGTGATCCTGATTCTCAGGAATAGATACCAAGGACGTGATAGTAGCCATAGCATCTACAGCCTTATTTTTTGTACGCGGATCTGTTGGAACTCTAGTAATGTGAACTAATTTTTAAGATCTTCAATCATGCGATGATAAGGAAGGAGCTTGTCATCTTTCGTCTAGAATTCATCTGTTACTTTTTTTATCACCAACTAAGAATCTGCAAAGACCAATAAAGAAGTGATTTTCCAAAGGATTATGAGGCACAAGCCTACAAATAATGCTTCATACTCTTCTATATTGTTTGTGCACTAAAAAGTGAGCTTATATGACTTAGGTATAAGATCCCTTTGTAGTGTAACAAGCAATATGCCTGCATCGATCCTTTCTGTGTAAAGGAGTCATCGAAGTAGAGTTTCCATGATGGACTCGGGGTAACAATGAGAATGGATTCACCTAGAAAATTAGTAACTATAGGTTGATCTCTGGGAGTAGGAGCTTCTGCCAACTAATATGCTATTACTTGTCCCTTAATGGATTTACGATCCACATATTCAATGTTAAATTTGCTCAAAATCATGACCCACTTTGCAGAACAGTCGGTAGGAGCAGCTTTAGATAATAAGTATTTTAATGGATCAATCTTAGCAATAGGTTGAGTCTTATGATTAAGCATGTAATGACACAATTTCTAAGAATAGAAAACCATAACCAAGCATGCTTTCTCACTTTTTATATAGTTCAACTCATAGCTAATTAATGTTTTTCTCAAGTAATAGATGGCTCTTTCTTTTCCATTATCATCTAGCTGAGCCAGGAGGGCTCCCGGTGCTACTCTTGTTGCTGAAATGTATAAGATCAAATGGTGACCTGGAACATGTGGGACCAACACTAGTGGATTGGCTAAATATTTTTTCATATTATCAAAAGCTTTCTAACATAGATAATCCCATACAAACCTAGTATCCTTCCTCAAGAGGTGAGAGAAAGGATAAACTTTATCTGCCAGTTGTGTCACAGATCTCCTAATTGATTGAAGTCATCCTTGTAATCCCTGAATTTGTTTCGGTGTTTTGGGAGGTGGCGTCTCCCAAATGGCTTTCACCTTTTTGGGATCTACCTCAATTCCTTAGTGAGATACAATGTAGGCAAGTAATTTTCCTGACTCAACACCAAACACACACTTCTTAGGATTTAATCAAACTTTGTATTTCTCCAATCTGTCAAAAATCTTTGTTAGGATATCAATGTATGAATCTCTTATTTTGGACTTGGCTAAAATATCATCTACATAATCTTCCATAATATCATGAAGAAGATTGTGAAATATAGTAGTCATAACATGTTGATATGTGGCTCCTGCATTCTTAAGACCAAAGGGCATGACCTTGTAACAAAACGTACCATAAGGAGTTGTAAATGCATCTTATGTTGATCTTCTTTAGCAATCCTAATCTGATTATATCCAAAGAAACCATCCATGAGGGACAACATCTCATGTCCAACCGTTAAATCCACTATATATCAATGTTGGTGAGTGGAAAATCATCCTTTAGACATGATTTATTTTGATCTTGAAAATCTGTACAGATGTGAATGCCCCCAGCAAGATTACCTACTAGAAAAATGTTAGAGACCCATTAAGGATAATTGATAGGTTGTATAACATCGGCATCCAACATTTTTGTAGTTCAACTTTTACCATGAGTGCAACTTTAGGATGCATCTTGCACAATTTTTGATTGACAGGTTTGATTTTAGGATCAACCGCAAGATGATGCACAACAAGAGAAGGATCAAGACCAGACATATCTTTGTCATTCCATGAAAAATTCACTTGTTTCTTACAAATAAATTCAATCATATCATGTGTTCTTGTTCAGTGAGTGATGTTGCAATGTATGTGATTTTAGGATTATATTCAGTTCCAAGATTAACCTTAATGGTATCTTCAATCAGGATAGAGGATCTTTCTAGAGGTAGCATCATAAAAGTAAAGTTAATTTCTCCCTCTTATAGTGCCTTAGAGAGGTTTTCACTAGAAGATGTGTCCTTTATTTTTACCTTTTCTTCGTCAAAAGGTGCCTCAAAGAGGTTTTCACCTAAGGACATTTCTTTTTCTTTTTCATCTTTCTTTTATTTTTTACTTTTGTGACTAAGAGAGTTGTCTTGGCTACCAAAGTAGGCCTGCTCATTATAGGTGATTTGATGCTCATATTATCAGAGATCTCTTAGGTCAAAGAGAGATAGCACTGCCTTGTCTTAATCACAAATGTCTCGAGACGGTGGTTCATCTTGTAAGTTCCAATCAACAAGCTCGAGATTTTTTAGTGGAAGGGTAGGGGATGAAAGATCTAAGGTTGTGATGGCTAAGATATGATAGGTATCATCATGGTGGGTATCGGTAAGATCATTTTAAATGTATTTAAAGGGAATTTTTTGCAGCTCCTCATCAGAGTCAGCCTTAGATTCAACCGCAACATACTCATCAGTAAAGGGCTTTTTGGTTTCTATGTAACCTAACCATTTTTGTTTAGGATAACCAAATGTTTCAAGGGGTGCTGTCATTCCATTTTCCTTAGCCCCCAAGCATGTACGATGGTATCCCATCCTTTCTACTAGAGGTGGTTAACATATTTTCCTGCAGGGAAAGTCACTGGATTATCTTGTTCGTCTTTATAAAGCCAAGATAGTATATCATGTTCCATATGCTCATCTAAAAGGGATCCCCAATGTTCAAAAGAATCCCTTTATATGCCTTGATTTCCTTATCCTTTTGAGGGAGAATCCATGAAGGTTTATCATATGATAGTGGAGAGATAGGGAGTTGTCCAATGCAAAGAGCATTTTCAATCTTATATTATCTAGGACCTTTGTTAGTGAATGTCAGTTTTTCATATGAAGTAGAGTTGTGGTCCTCAACAGCTTTCTCTTTACCCTTTAGAAGACTCGGTTTTATCAGAAGTCTCCTCTATTGTAGCCTTGGAAGTGCCCTTAGGAATGACTCTAGAAAATTCATTTAATGGACAATAATTAGTTTGATCACCTTCCAATCTCTTACACTATTGAAATGGTTCTTGATCTCCTAGAATAGTGACTTCTCTCCCATGATGTGGGAATTTTAAGCATTGGTGAAATGTAGATGGAACACCCCTTATAGCATGTATCCAAGGTCTTCCTATGAGTATATTGTAAGGTAGATCATGTATGCACCCTAAAATGGTCGCCTAGACTATGGGCCCCATTTATCATTTTATCAATTTATCAAATTCTTGAATCAATGTTTTGCAACATTTTCAATTCAAATCAATTTCCTTGATCAAATCGTAATTAATTCAATTATTTCAATATTTCCTAAGGTTTGATCATTTTTATTTAATTAAAATATTTAATCTCCCTT
>MU223745.1:1793842-1804769 GCA_018584345.1 Thuja plicata
AAAACCCCTCTTTTAATTAAATAAATAAAAATCCCCACTTAAAGCACTTTATTTGATGAAAAAAGAAATAAATTAAATAAAAATCCCTTTTTATCACATCTTTCTAAGTGGTGGGTTTTTTTTGCTTCAATGAGCACATGGATCAACCAAGATTTAATCTTCACCATTGCTTATTTATTTTTGCCTCTTAATCTCTACCGTTCACTTTTCTTTATAAGGAAACCTCTCCTTCTCATTCTCATATAGAACTTTTAGGTATTGTTATGCTGCAGGTTTGGAGAGCAATTTTGGAGGAGAATTTGAGCACTTGAACTTGGATATTGCAACTTCTCTCTTCTTGTCTTCTTCTTGCACCCATGGCTATTCATGTAGATTAGATTCATGTTAGATTAAGTTCATATTTCCTTTCATAGAATGATCTTGCATTTTTATCATTTAGATTAATTTCATTTTATGCATTGCAATCATATAGGATAGTTTTCATTTTCATGCATTGAATCTCTCATTTCATGGTGTACTTGCATAGGCACAACTTGGTCAATCTAAGGGCCTTCATCACACACCTTTGCACTCCATGACTAGGGAGCTATGAGTTGATATTTGAGGCCGCATTCTTGAGCAACCTTGAATGGAATGATTCATAGAAGTGTGACACATTTTCATCACACAGATCAAGATCTAAAACATGACATGTAGTCTAAATCGATGCAGGCCCAACTTGGAGAGGGAGTGTGATCAGACCTTTTGATTTATGTTCTTGTTAATTATATGCCTTTATTGTAATTCTTTTGGAAACATCAATAAGATCTTTTGAGAGACCTATGACTCGAATCATTTTTAGAGTGCACAAATTTAACCCAGATCCATCATCTATAAGGACTCATTTTATTTTATGGCGATGAATGAGGGATTTGATGTGGAGGGGTTTATTATGGTGTAAATCAGGTCCATGAAAATCTTTATTAGTAAAACAAGATATTATTGATCTACAAGGTTTCCAATCATAGCTTTAAATTGAGCCGCATTTATGTTTTCTGGGACACGGGACCCTTGAAGGGCTTGTTTAAGGATCTCTTTATGAATGGGGGATGTATCTAGAAGCTTGAGGATGGCTATCTATGTGGGAGTCACCTTTAGTTGATATATCAAGTCATATCATGATGCAGGTCTATTAGTAGTGGATGGTGCAACAAGCGCATTTGTTTGATTAGAAGTAGCTTGAACAATAACTCTAGCACGATGAGTAGTAGCATTGCAGTCAGCACCCTTGAGGGTGAGCGTATTGATGTAGTTATCAGATTCTTCAATGCAACCATAGAGAGAATCTAATCCACATATATCATTGACATCCAAATTTCTACATAACGAGTCAAATCCCATGATTCTATTAGTCGAGTAGTTATAAGGGGTGATGTTGTTGTTTGATGTCAAAGCAACATTAACGTTCTGGTCATTCTGATTGCTTTGATTATGATTAGGAAAATGAGTATTGTAAATCTTCAACTTTGAATTTGATGACTAATTTTGTCCCTCAACCTCAATTTTTCCCGAATCAATAAGGTCATGGACATAATTTTTGAGTTTCATATGCTATTTGGTATCGTTTCCTCGGACACAATAGTAGTCATAATATGCGTTGTCTTTATACCAGGTGGGCTTAGGTTTATTTTCATCAAAGGGCCTAGTGTTGGGGAATATGATAAAGTCATGTTATACCAATCGCCAAAAGATGACGTCCAGAGGATCCGCCAAAGGAGTATACATTCATGGTTGTTGAGCATTATTGTTACTACCAGTGTTGATGTTATTACAAGGAAAGATGAATTTTTTATTATGATTATGCTACTGAGAGGGTTGTTGTTGAGACTGATTATTATTTTGTTGGTTGTTGTTATTGTTGTTCTGATTGTGATTGTTATTGTTGTTGTTATTATTCTAATTGTCTTAATTATTGGTTGCTTGAACATTTTGGACATGCTTGGCATTAGTGACTCCATCGTTAACATCTCCTTTATTCTTAGACCATAATTTGGGTTTGTCATTATTATAATTAGGCGTATAGTGCTTAAGGAGACCCTTTTGTAAGAGCCCATCCTAAATGGTCTTTCCCTTGTTAATAACCATATCAAACGTATCAGGGGCAACCATTTTCATATCAAAATCTGTGTCAGACAACAAAATTTAAGTGAAGATGTCAATATTTTGTTTTTTAGGTATCTTCCAAGACATACGATTCACAAGGTGTCTCCACCTTTGTAGGAAACTAAAGAACATCTCACCATTCTTTTGTTTGGCGTTGCACAAATTATTAAGGGATACTTGATGTTCAACATTATAGGAGTATTGTGCAAAAGAATTCCCAACTAAATTATAGAATGAATATATGGATCCTTGAGGAAGACTCATCAACCATTCAAGTGCGGGGCCGCCAAGACTTCAGGTAAAAAGTCTTTTAAGATAATCAGTAGGGACTGTGACTCCATCTCTAATGAGACTCATAAATATTTTAGCTATGTTGAGTCTAAGGATTTTCTCTACTATTCGCACATTTTGAGGATCATTAAGGAAAGTTTTCACCTGAGGGGAAGTGGGACCATTATCCTCAGGTCGCTCGACATACTCATTTTCAATGGGGTCATTGGTGATATAATCAACATGTACTAAAATTCCCATGAGAGTAGCAAAATGATTCTCATTATCCATATTGTAAGGTAGATGAGACATGTTTCTTCTTGTGGATTTTCCAGAACAAGTGACGACCATACAAGATTTAAAGGATGAAAGGATTTTATGGATGATGAAACTAGGAGAAAATTGGAATTATGATTGATTAATTCATAAAAGGATTAATCGATTGATTGGATATGTATTTGATTGGTTGATTGGATTAAGAGACAAAGTCCCAAGATTGGATTGATAAGGATTGATGATGAAGGTTTAAGACAAACCTTAGTGAAATAGAATCCAAAGAAGTGAAAATAATAAGGATTAATGTTGATGATATTTTCCTAATCACAGATAGACTTATGGTCTTGAGCAAGATAGGATTAGATAGACCACTCAAGACAGACTAATGTTCTCAAGTGGCAAGATTTATTTGTTTGTTAATTATAGGGATCCTTCTAACACTTTGATAAATCTTTCTACCTTAGATTTAAGATGGAAATTTGATGAAGGTATGAAAGATAAGGATTTGTATTGATTGATAAAGTGGTTGAACAAGAAACTAATCACTCTTAAAATATATAGGAAAATATTTATAAAATCTCAAAAATCATTGATTTTAGGTGGAGACGCCTATCTGCAAGCAAAGATGCCAATGTGCAGAGCCGCCAGTCTATAGGAAGTCGCCCATGTAGGAATTTAGACAGAAAGATGAGGTTTTGAATCTAAAATCTTGTGAAACTGACTTGAATTGGTTTGCCTAATGATATTGAAGGATGTTTCACTAAAATTATCTATGGGAAAGAACCATTCAAGCACAAATCAAATTCAAATATGATGTGACCAAGCAATTGTCTTTAAACAATCCAACAAGGGACAAAGCAACCTTGCAGATACAAACACTTGTGACGTTTGAAATGATAGCGAAATTGTAATGTAATGTGTATGTTATGATAGCTCTTTTCAAGTACAATATTTCCATTGGTCTCAACATAATCGAAGAGACTTCAAACACAAGATACCTAAGGAATGTCTTAGTATCAAATTCTTTACCCACACTTGATATTCCTTTGCCTCACACAAAGTGATGTTGGCTTTTTCCAAGACTATGCACATTGCGGGTTTTGAAAAGAGGCTCAACGCTCGAATCACATAGGCTCCCTCATATCACACTCATGCTTTAGAATGCCCTTGGGAATACATATGGTGAGTGTAAAATCTTCAAGTGATCCGGGTAATCTACTTGGATTGATCCTTGCACAAAGATTATGATACTTTCGAAGGTGAACCGGGTAGGCCTCTATCTAAAAGTGTCTAGTGAAACTTCCATTCACAACTACCTCCCATAGTCTCGCAAGTATGATTGAGGCGTATAGCCCTATGAGTACCTGATAATGTAGTCACACACACAATATTTAGGCCTTTCAACCCTACAATATCAAGCATGAGAATGAATTCTCAAGAATGGCTATGTCCCTTGAGAGATTGGTCTTAAGAGCATTTGATTATAGTGAGTTGGAAGAGGCCAGGTCCACCTTGTTCCCCACTTGAGAAATCCCTCTCACCGGCTATGCTAAAGCTCTCGGGAGGTAGCCACTCTAAAATGGTACAAAAATCTTAATGAAAGAAAAAAAGGAGGCACAAGTAAGTCTGGTATTTTGATCACCCTAAAATGGTGAGAGCATATCCCTACTACCTGTGATCCTACAAACACATAAGACACTTCATTACTTCCTTGGGCTTCTTCTAACTAGGGGGAATTCAGTGGGTTTGGTATTTTGATCACCCTAAGAAGGGTGAGAGCATATCCCTACCACCATTTTCCACAAACACACAAGCCCCCTAATTAAATAATATTAGATAAATAAAAAGACAGTTTATTTGTATCTCCAAGGCAACCTACAAAACCAATTGATTAGTAGTCTCGATGTTTAAACCTTCTACAAGCGTCCTATAAAACAAATAGATTAGCAGTTTGAAAACACTTTGATCTTGATCAATTATTTTTCAAAACCATTGTTAGAAGACAGAAAACGCCAAAACCCTACAAGAAAACCAGATTAACAAAGCTTAGACTGCAAAATGCAAAGAAAAGAAACTAAATTAAGTAGAGTCGCATGTTTGCAAGCGGAGTTGTCTGTCTATCAGAGATGCCTATCTACAAGTAGAGCCACCTTTGTGGAACAAAATACAAAAAAGACACTAATCTTTGCAAAAAATTAAGACCTAAAAGAGCTAAAGCTCCTTAAATGTCATCTATTATGAAAATTCAGAATGCAAATATCTCTAAAAGTTCTTAAAATTGCAAATGAAACTGTAAAACATGATGCAATATGCAAAAATAAATCTTTCTATCAGAGTCGCTTGTGTACAAGCAGAGACGCCTATCAGAGACAAAAAAAAATGATAAATAAAATCTTAAATATTTTGAAACCTAATAAGCTTGCAAATACATAAAATGGTCCTAGTGACAAAATGAACTAAGGAACTAACCCTAAAATGACTAGAAAATGTAGGTTAAGCAACTTAAAGTGCTAAACTAAAGAGGAAAATCCCCTTCTATTGGAGATGCCTGTGTATAGGCGGAGTCGCCTGTATGTGGAGACACATGTGTGGGGAGACGCCTTTGTAAAAGGAGAGTTGTCTGTTCGTCAATTCCTCCAAAAAATTTGCAAAAAAAAAATCAGGATGTGGGTCCCACCAGGCGTGCCAAAATGTATGCAACAAAAATACCTGCTACTGTACAACAAGACAAAACATGCAAATACAAGAAGTGCAAAGAAATTAAGGCATGCAAATAACTTGAAATACAACTAGATTTTCACTACAACCTCCGATGAGCTAAAACAAGTGCACCCAAGACTTGTTTGATTTGCTCTTAGAGATTTTGTGGGTGTGCTCTCCCAACATGATGCAATAAATCCCACTATGATGAATGAAAAATGATTAATATTTGAGCACAAGTATGTAGAACTAGCCCCAAATCTCTCAAATGATGAATGCAAATGCAAACCCTATTCTAAGAATGCAAATGCAAGAGATTAGCAACTAGAATGATTTTGTTACCTAACATGTAATATCTAAATTTGAAATGCAAACTAAACTAGCATAAAAAAAACTAAAGTGCTCAAAATACTCAAGTATGCAAAATGCTCAATTCACTAACGATTTGCAAAATGAGGAGTGAGGCCTCCTTTTATGGACTTGACATAAAAATGAAGGGCTAGGATTAAGCGGTGGAAAATTAGTGGCTGAGATTAAAGGTTAGGTAGGGTTTTTGTGGGAGTGAAGGAGATTAAGAGGCAAAATAAATGAGTGGCTAGGATTAAGTGGTTAAAGATAGGAGGGGTTGACTTTTTAAAATGTCAAATGAAGAGACAAGTGACAAGTGTCACAAGCTCAGAATTTTGGAGTTGATACATGTGATTGCTCATGAATGGCTAGAAAATAGAAGAAAATGCTTAATTAATTTAGAAAATAAACAAAAATGTTTATTTAGTAAATGGAGGAAAAGGTTCAAAATTAAATAAATAAAATTTATTTAATTTAAAAGAGAAAATGCTAATGAATTATCCAAATAAATAATAATAATTGTCTAAATAATAGAAGAAAAATGGTTTAAATGAATTAGTAAAATAAATAAAAATATTTATTCAATTAATAGAAGATGTTCAAATTAAATAAATAAAATATTCATTTAATTAAGGATAGTTTTAGGTGTCTACAATAACATCTTCTTTGTTAATGGTTCCACCAACACCTCTAATTGCAATAGCAATCTCCTTTAGTCTTGTGCTATATGTAGTAATGTTTTCTCCCTCTTTCATTTTCATTTATTCAAACTTTTCTCTTAAGCTTTCAACCATAGCTTTATGAACATGTTGATCTCCGCCAAAAACTAGTGTAAGCCTATCCCACATCTTCTTAGCATTAGTACAACCTTATAATTCATTGAACTCTAGGTCGGTGAGAGTAGAAGTTATCTCTATCATCACTTGTGTAAGTTCTTGTCTTTCTCTTATATGATCAAGTGTTAGAGGACCAAATAGTGGAGGTGAGTACTCATTGTCAAGATGATCTAGTGTAGAATCTCCAATACCATATATGTGAAGCCTCATTTTGTTCTTCCATGTAGAAAAGTTATTCCTATTCAACTTCGATGCTTTCGTATTATACATCTTTGGACCTTTAGTTCAAGTACTTTTAAACTTATCTTCTCGAAGCACTAGCTCTGATACCAATTGTTGGTTTACCCTACTAAATATGGTTTTTTGAGAGGGGAGTGAATAAGAAAATATTGAGCCTTAATACTTTAAATCTAAACCTATGATTCAACTCGGTGATTCAAACAACAACAACAATCGAAACTTGAAAACTCTTCGCAAACTTGATAAAAGCATATAACTTGAACAAATAACATTCATAGTTATCAAGCATCACATGTAACACAAGATTTAACGAGGAAACCCAATTTGGGAAAAACCTCCATGGGAATTGTCACCCACAAAAATAAATACTCTTCTGAAGTATGCTCGGTTAAGAGCCAATCTTGTTAAAGATTACAATGCACATTTGTTAGATGTGACCCTGTTAGGGGATTTACGTTAGACCTATTAAGATCTTCACCCTATTAGGAGTGGCCTGGTTAGAGGGCTTAAACATTTATCCTAGAATGTTACCTTTCTCAAGGGTTTACAAAAGGACTTGTTAGATCCACTCGGTTAAGAGATTTTCTGTTACAAATATTAGTAAGTAACAATGTACTAATGTGACCTATGATTCTAAAACTATACTTTTCTTGAACAGATCCTTTGTTTGTTCTCTGAAACTTACTAGCACCTACAACTCATTAACACATCAGTCTCTCCTTTGGATTAGTTATCCAACTCTTTCACTACTCTGCTTGGTATCTCTTCAACTTATCACTTCGCCAGTAACTCTATATAAACATACATACTCATCAATATATAGGCCTTTATTTTGCCTCTTAATCCAAATGATTAGGTTTTCCATTAATTTCTCTCAACCTTCCAATCTTCTCAAATGAACCGACTCAATGTATTTCCAACTCGGTTAAGTGGTTAATTGTGCCTTGTAACTTGCACTTTTTCTTGGAACTCACAACTTTCTTTTGCCACTTAATCTACATCACTGATTTTGAATTTTAATTTTCATGATCATAGATCTTGCAACAGACTTCATCTTCATGCTTGGGAACTTCTTGATCTGCGTTCCATTGCATTAAATTTATTCTGCTCCTTGTATTCAATCTTTATTCATCCTTTGTTCCATGCTCAGTGACTTCAGTTAATATCTTCACTCAGTATATGACTTCGCTTAGTTACCAACCTTGCTCAATTTTCAACTTCACTCGATGACTGCCTTTGCTTTGCTCGACTGACAAACACTTCACTTGCTTGGTAACTAGGTTGTTCCCTTTACCGACTTGACCTTTCTACTTTTACTGACTTAACAACATCAAATGTTAAGTAAGAAACAATTATATAAATAGTTCCTTATCATCGTGTAATCTTTATTTTTTTCCCACTTAAGTTCCTCTCCGATTGATATGGCATCTTAATATAAACCATAAATAAATTGCTTAACATCAATGACAAACTAACAACTGATCTAATCATTCTACTTGCTTGTATTCTTCTGAAATTGGTCTTTATCACCATTACCATTAGTTGGTTAACTATAGCTACCTATTCTTTTTGGTATCCATGATGCCGACCCAAAAACACTCTTCTTTGACTCTTACATGACATTATTCCATTTTGTAAATTATGGTTCTGATACCTTTGATGACATTTCATTTTGATATAGCATCTGATGTATTATCATATGATCATACTGACCCCAGAGTTAGTAGATCCCTTTCGTGCTCTCTTTTGTCATATATTCATTTCCCTTTACTTGTCCTTACTTGGGGTCATCTCATAGTGGAAACATTTCTTATGGGTGCATGTATGCTCTGTTAAAGCCATTTCTCCTTTTAAGGCATTTACAATCGCATTAACGTGGGGGCATGCACTCTACTCTGCGTGTCACATTTTTCACACACTTACATAATGTTTTGATACAATCTATCTTGCAGACCCCTTAACAAAAATAAGGCTTTCCTTAAGGAGCGATCCCCCTTCTTATATCTCTAAGGAGATAATGCTTCTCTTAGGTCTGATCTCTTTTCTTTAATCCCTAAGGATGCAATGCTTTCCTTAGGCCTAATATCTTTTGTTTATCCCTAAGGAGACAATGTTGTTACAAGTGTGGTTGTCGTTGCACCAAAAGATCAACCTATCAATGCCCGATACAACCACTAGACTTATAGAATCTATAGGAGGTGGTTAGTCTCTTGTCATGAATCTCAAGGGGAGCGCTGACCATTTTTCCAACAATCTCCCCCTCAACATTACCCAAGGGGATTCAAACCTGTGACCAAGCTCTGATGCCATTTGTTATAAATGTGGTTGTAGTTGCACCATAAGATAGACCTATCAATTCCCATTACAACCAATATAATTATAGAATCTAAAAGAGGTGGTTATTCCCTTGTCACAAATCTCGAGGGGAGCACTGACCATTTTTCCAACAAATGCTTTCCTTAGGCCTGATCTCCTTTCTTGATCCTTAAGGAGATAAATAATTTCCTTAGGCCTGATTATTCTCTTGTTGCATCCCTTAATGGAGACAATGCTTTCCTCAAGGACTGATCATTTTATGGATTGACTAGCATAACATATCTGTGTAGTAAAAAAATGGAATCACTTCCATGGTAGACTAGTTTAGCCTTCCAAGTTGGTGGTTTTGGGTCATATCAAGCACCTTGAATGGGTTCTTGACTTTGACCTGGCTTTCCCCCTGTTCTGCCTCTTCTTCCACTTTTTTCCATCCAGTTTTAGGCATCCTGGACTGCAGATCTGAGGTTTTTAACCTCACGGTCACGGTCGAACTTTTGGGTCTATGTTGACCTTGAACCTAACCTAGGTCAAGGTCAACCTCAACCTTGACCTAGTTCAAGGTCGACCTTGACCTTGACCCAGGGTTCAAATCTCAGGGTCCCACAGTTTTCAGATGTCGGTCTTTGCAAAAAGTTATTTCCCACTTCTGGGTCGGCTGTTTTGGGTTTCAAAGCGATGATTCCTAAATTATATTTAACATAGGTCCTCTTCTAGGGGAATGGGTGTAATTGGAATTTAATTCTCCTATGTCGGCCTCCTTAGAAGATTGTGCCCTAATTTCATATAAAATGAAGCCTTTCTCTCTCATTTTCTCTAAGTCTTCTAAGTGCAAAAAGCTCTAACCAAGATTTTGTCAAGAAGCAAAAGGTTCAAGCATCCATTGATTTACATGTTTTCAAGCTCTCAAGGTGTTCAATTCTTCCTCCTCAAGCATTCAAGATCTCCATTGAAGATAAAGGATTCAAGCTCTCAAGCCTTTGGAGGGATTTGGTTCAAGCATTCAAGATTTATCATTCAAGCCCTAGATCTAGCCATCGTGATGGTGTGATCTTCCTTCAAGATCCTTTGTGTATCCTCAAAACTCTTTCATCATCTCTTCAGTGGATTCCAAGCATACAAGAATGGAGGTTTATGGTTTCTATTGAGTCTAAGATTTCATATTTACACATTTGTCTACATTTTAATTACAATTACATATCTATTCAATATCATAGCTTCATTGTTAGATTCAATTCTACTACTTGCTAGCATTCTTATTTCAAATATTGATTTCAAGGTTAATTCCTAAATCAGGGTTTGACTAAGGCAAACCCCTCCCCCCAACAAACAAACCTCTTTTTCTTGCAGGTATAGGTTCAGGACTGTGGATTTGAACTCAGATCTGGATACCCTTTTTAGCAAACTATCGGGATCCGCGAACAGATTCTCTGTTAGACCTATGCAGGTCAAGGTCGACATTATTGGGTTAGGGTTGACATTTGTGGGTCAAGGTCAACCTTTTTCATAAGACGGAGTCAGATCGAAAAAATATTTTTGGGTTTTGTTTGTCTCTGCGTTTCAGTTCCGGATCACACTTCAATTTTTACAGAAACATAGTACAGACCTCAAAAAACAACATTCTTTGATCTACAATTCTTCAAGGTTAGTGAATTTCTCCTATTGATTTAAATTCAAATCCTTAATCATTCTAAATCTATCACACATTTACATTCATACACTACACATTTTAAGAGGGAAACCTAGGATCTCCTTCTTTACTCTCATTTCCAATAGATTGATTCATTTATGCATTGATCCTT
>MU223745.1:1816250-1831499 GCA_018584345.1 Thuja plicata
CTACTTGCTAGCATTCTTATTTCAATTATTGATTTCAAGGTTAATTCCTAAATCAGGGTTTGACTAAGGCAAACCCCTCCCCCACAACAAACAAACCTCTTTTTCTTGTAGGTACAGGTTCAGAACAACATATTTGAGACCAGATCTAGATACCCTTTTCGGCCAACTTCCAGGATTTGCAAACAAAGTCACTTTCGGATCTATGCAGGTCAGGGTCAACATTATTGGGTCAGGGTTGACATTTGTGGGTCAAGGTCGACCTTTTTCATAAGATGACAGCGGAACGGAAAAATATTTCTGGGTTTTGTTTGTCTCTGTGTTTCCTTTCTAGATCATACTTTAGATTTTCCAGAAATTGAGTACAAACCCCAGAAAATAGCATTCTTTGATCTGTAATATTTCAAGGTTAGTACTTTTCTATCATTCATTTCAATTCAAATCCTTAATCATTCTAAATCTATCACACATTTACACCCATTCACTTTACGCCACACTTTAAGGGGGAAACCTAAGATCTTCTTTATTCTTATTTCCAATAGATTGATTCACTTATGCATTGATCCTTTTTGGGTTGATCAATTTAGATCCTTCCTTTGTGCATATGACAATAAAAGGGAATATCTTATTTATCCCTCCACTCTAAGAATTAAATGTAAGGTGATAAGTGATTTGAGTATCAAAACACTCTTATTCCATAAACATCATTTTTCTCCTTTACATTTTGGTGCATTTCTCAGATCTTTTCAATTATAGTCATATATCATTCCTATACATATAAATTATAGAATTTAAGATATCTCCTTTGTTATTCTCCTTTCCAAATAGTTGATTCATTAGTGCATTAACCCTTCTCTTGGGTTGATCAACTTGGATCTCCCATTTGTGCATTTGGGAATTGAAAAGGAACATCTTATCTTATCCTTAATCACAATTGCAATACATAATCAATTCAATTCAATCAAGGTTAAAATAATCCAATACAATCTAGGTAATTTAAAGAACAATCTACACATCAACACCTTACATTTCAAGATAATCAATTCGCAAACAATTTATAAATCAAATCAATCATTTCTATACCTTATCCACTTTATCTATAACATTTTAGTAACACAATCCATATTTCCATACGTTACATTTAGGTAACATACCATTTTATATGTTACACTAGGGTGGCGGCAACTGCTCTGTTTTGTAGCCTCCCTGCATATTGACCAGAACTTCCCCTCCTTTGAAGAACCTGTTTAGGCTATCATTATCCATGACCTGACTGGTCTTGTTCCATTTCCTATTGTTAGAGTATAACTTGGTAGCCTTAGAAATTGCCTCTTGTTAATTTCAAAGGAGATACCCCCAATAATGACTCTTATGTCTTCCCATGAACTAGTAAATTAAGTAGATAAACCCTCATCATACCCATTAATAGATTCAATATACTCAGACACCCTTCCTTTCTTACAAATATGCCAAATAAAGCGGTCATTTTAATTTTTTTTTGGTTTACTAGGCTCAATGCAGACATGGTCCCCATCCATCCTTGTAGTGGAAACATGATAATCAAGATGACTCACTGTACAAAAAAGTCTACAACCCTTGATATAGTTAGGAAAACTTATCGTTGTAAATGAACATTGTCAAAGAAAGATAAAAACCTACATGTTCGGATAGGTATAATCATTAACCCACCCCATAAAAAACTTGGCTCATGTGGGCTACATTTCCCCACAAGTGGTCTTTTTCTTGTGGAGTACAAGGAGTGCACTCCTTCACAAGGGATGCCATAATAAATGCATAAGTGACTAGTTGTGTTCAAAAAATAATGTCATCTCATCATTAGAGGGTCCACCCTCAGGTTCATGTAATTTCCATGACTGACCAAAGACCACCTAGGTTGCTTTAAGCATCCTGGGTGAATAAAGACTTCCTAATTAATAGGAAAAGTCCACACCCCTAGACCATCATGCCACCTCATCAACTTCATATTCAAATTTTAAAAAAAAATTCCAACGTGACTCTCCCGCTTTGTACAAAAATTTAAGGGCTATAGACCAATTAAGTCCCAATGCCATGAAGCACACAACAAGAACCACCACCACCAATTATGTTTGTCACTTCCCATTTCTGCTAGCGGTTGGGCTCTCTGTCCTTAGGAGATTTTGGATATTAGTTAGGAGGGAAAACTATCTCCTCCAACATCTAAGTCCCTCAAAGTTGTAGTCAATTGCAACTAATGATTTTGTTATCACATTTCCTTCCTTGTAGACATGGTTAATTTCAAATGATTCAAATCCCATAAGAAGTCTTCGTATATCTCTCATAATTCCATCAATTGACCACTTAACCCAAAATATCCCTTTAAAAACACTAATAATGAGTTTTGAATCCCCTTCTATAGAAATAACTTTGATCCTAATTGAAAGTGCTATCTTAAAACCCTTGTAAAAACCCATTCCTTCAACTTGATTATTCATATAGATCTGCAGGTTACCAGTAAAGGCAACCACTAAACCTCCAACATTTGATCTAACTTGTCCTCCAACACTAATAGAACCTCGAATCCTCTTTTTCATTCCATCAAAGTTAAGATTGAATCAACCTGGTTTAGGGGGGTTCCATTTTCCGTTTTCTTTAATCTCTTTGAGTTGTCAAACTTTGCATAGGTTTATGCAAGGCCCCAATATATAGAAAATTGGTTATCAAGTGGAGAGGGGGGGATAATGCTAGGTAGTGATATCCAAGTTCTATAGAAGCGTCTTGTAGAAAATCTAAAAAATAACATCAACTGAACACTCTACTCCCCCAAAAATTCTATGATTTATCTCCTTCTAGATGACCCAACTCAAATGGGGAGGGATTTGCTTCCGAATTTGCCTAATAAGTGGGTTGAAGGAAATCCCCCTCTAATTTTAAAATAGTTGTTAAAACTACCCATTCAAATCCAAGTCAGTGTTAAACAAGTGCAACACCTTATTCCAAAGATTTTGCATGAATGGGTGGTGGATAAGCAGGTGAGCAAAAGTTTCTTCACTATCATTATATAGGACACAATGGTTTGGCAACTGAAATCCACACTTATCATGGTTATCTCGCATGAGGATTTTATTATGCATGACCATCCACTAGAAGAAAATAACTTTAGGGATGAGACGGGAATTCCAAACTCTTCTCCACAAGTCCCGAACATTACCTGTACACAACAACAATGGATAAGCAGTCTTCACAGTAAATTCATCACTAGTGTGTCTGCTCCTAAAGAATTTGTCCTTGCTTTGGAACATCAAAATTTTCACCTTCTAGAGCTTCTGTTGCAAATCCAAATTTAGAGGTGGGAGTTGTTGTTGGTCATGATAGCAAAGAGAGATGTTCTTCCATGATTTAAAATCAACTCAATAATCAACCACCTAGTCTCCAAAGAATTACTTTGCAGTACCATGAAGATCACTAAACATTGGATGAGAGGATATGCATGTGCCCTCTAACCATAGATCATCATAGAAGCAAATTATGCAACCATTACCAATCGACCATTTCAAACCTAGCAGTATGATGTTCTTGCATTTAAGAATGTTGTTCCAAATCTTGGAATCGGTAGAGAGACCTTATGTCGTAAGAAAATAGTAGAACCTATCATTATTTAGGTACTTTCTAGTCATGTTGTCACACTAATTGAATTTATATAAGGCAAGTTTCCAACCAATCTTAGCAAGAAGGACCTTATTGAGGTGATAAATTATCCTAATGCCTAGTCCCCCCACTGCTTTTGGTTGATAAACTTTGTCCCAACTGACAAGAACCATCCTCTTTTTATCTTACATACCCATTCATAAGGAATTTATTTGAATTTTATTTAAATTTTCAATCACATAATTCAAAATTCAAAAGAGGGAGAGAAAAAAGTAGGGATCCCTTGAAGAAAGGCTGCTAGGAGTTGCAATTTACCAACACTGCTTAGGAGTCTACCTTTCCAGCCGACCAGTTTGCGATGAGTTCTCTCAAGGATTGAGTTCTAGAAGGTGTTATAAATATCTTTAAAAGTAAATAAGAGCCTAAGATAAGTTGACCAGTTAACCCAAAATATCCCTTTAAAAACACCAATGATGAGTTTTGAATCCCCTTCTATATAAATAACTTTGACCCTAATTGAAAGTGCTATCTTAAAACCCCCATAAAAACCCATTCCTTCAACTTGATTATTCATATAGCTCCATAGTTTACCACTAAAGTAAACCACTAAACCTCCAAAATTTGACCTAACCAGTCCTCCAACAACAGTGGAACCCTGAATTCTCTTTGTCATTCCACCAAAGTTAAGATTGAATCAACCCGGTATAGGGGGTCCATTTGCCATTCTCTTTAATCTCTTTGAGTTGTCAAACTTTGCATAAGTTTCTACAAGGACGCAATATCTAGCAATTTGGTTATTAAATGTATAGGGGGATGAGGGGCAAGGCTAGGTATATAGCCAAGTTATCGAGAAGCATCTTGTAGAAAATCTAAAAAATAACATCAACTAAACACTCTACTCCCCCCAAAATTCTCTGATTTATCTCCTTCTAGATGGTCCAACTCAAATGGGGAGGGATTTGCTCCCAAAGTTGCCTAATAAGTGATTTAAAGGAAAACCCCCTATAATTTTAAACTATTTGTTGAAACTCCCCATTCAAAGCCAAGTGAGTGTTAAACAAGTGCAACACCTTATTCCAAAGATTTTGCATGAATGGGTGGTGGATAAGAAGGTGAGAAATAGTTTCTTCACTATCCTTATAGAGGACACAATGGTTTGGCAATTGAAATCCACACTTAGTATGGTTATCTTGTGTGAGGATTTTATTATGCATGACCGTCCACTAGCAGAAAACAACTTTAGGGATGAGATGGGAGTTCCAAACTCTTCTCCGTAAGTCCCCAACATTACCTATACACAACAACAATTGATAAGAAGTCTTCATAGTAAATTCACCACTAGCATGTCTGCTCCAAAAGAATTTGTCCTCACTTTGGAACATCAAAATTCTCACCTTATGAAGCTTCTGTTGAAAATCCAAAGTTAGAGGTAGGAGTTGTTGTTGGTCATGATAGCAAAGAGAGATGTTATTCCATGATTTAAAATCAACTCAATAATCAACCACCCAATCTGCAAAGAATTACTTTGTAGTTACATAAAGAGAACTAAAAATTGGAATGGAGGATAGGCACGTGACCTCTAACCATAGATAATCATAGACACAAATTGTGCAACCATTACCAATCTTCCATTTCAAACCTAACAATATGATAATCCTTCATTTAAGAATGTTGTTCCAAATCTTGGAACCGCTAGAGAGACCTTATGTCGTAAGAAAATAGTAGAACCTATCATTACTTATGTACTTTCCATTCATGTTGTCATACCAATTGTATTTATATAAGGCAAGTGTCGAACCAATCTTAGAAAGAAGGACCTTATTGAGGTGATAAATTCACCTTATTCCTAGTCCCCCCGTTGCTTTTGGCTGGCAAATTTTGTCCGAACTGACAAGAGCCATCCTCTTTTTCTCTTCCATACCCATTCATAAGGAATTTATTTGAATTTTCTTTAAATTTTCAACCATATAATTTAAAATTCAAAAGAGGGAGAGAAAAAAATAGGGATCCCTTAAAGAGAGGCTGGTAGGAGTTGCAATTTACTAGCACTTCTTAGGAGTCTACCTTTCCAACTGGTGCAGGAGCACCTAGGCTATCCTCTAAGCCCTGGAATGTTTTGGATTTTAACTGACCCTATCCAAGTTAGTGTGTGTTTAATTTTTACCTTATTAGGTCTTGCAAAGTGTGTTACTAGGTGGATTGATAGTTAGTGTCAAATACAACCTAGTCTAGTTAGTTTACTTTAATGCATAGTTTGGCTTGAGTAGGGAAAATGAGTCTTAATGGGTCCTAGAGTTAGGTAGGATTGGGAAAGTGCCTAAAAAGGACTTAATTATGTATATTCCTTGTACCAAGCAGAGTAGAGGTCATAAAATTTAGTTTTAAGCATTTATGTAAAAGATGCTACAATGTTGTCATGACAACATTTTGCATTGTTGCAATGTTGCATGCAACATAGACAACATTTGGATTCCTCTCAAGATGGAGGTGAATAATCAATGCTAGTGGCCTAAAATTGTGGAAGAAGTATCCTAAGAGACCCGAGGACTCATTTCCCAAGCTAGATTGAATGTAAGCAAGTTTTTGGGATAACAAGAAGCTCTGCAATTCTAGTTTTTAGTAATATTCAAGCATTTTGAGTTGCAGAGTGATTAGATGGATTGAATTGATCAAAGTAGTATTGTATTTGTGTTGTTTAGGTAGTTTTAAGACTTTTTAATTCATTATGAAAGTACTTTAGAGTTGATTTATTAGCATTTGTAAATTGGTTAAGTTTTAGGGAGTCTACTGGCCGAGTTCAGAGTAGTTTGTATTTCCATGACTCCCCCATAAAATTCAATCGTGGGAATCTCCTAAGGGTGGATGGATGTTTTAGGGGAGCCTGTGTATAGTGTAAATATGCAAGGAGAGGTACTGAAAAGTTGAGATGCTATTTTTAAGGTTATGCCCTAGGCGAGCAAGGTCTGTCCGGTTAGGGGTGTAACATAGTAAGAATCAAGTGCCATTGCAAAGGGGTGTGTGAGGGAAATAAACCAAGTGATGTTATAGAAGACTTAGGGTCTAAATGAACCTTTCCTATGATCTTATATCCTATTTAATCCATCTTGATACATTTCTAGCAAGAAATCAGTGTGTTGTTGTCAATGCTTGAAAGTAGGCCTAAAAGACCTACATTTCAGGACAGTAGTGTACAGATGGTTTGTGGAGTTAAAACCTTAAAAATATTTAAGGTCTTGGAAAATGGTATCTAAGTCCTAAGTTTTTTTTAGGGTTGTGTTGAATTTTTTGGCAAGAATCCAGAAAAACCCTTTGGATAGGGCTAATAGGGCTACTAGGCCTAAAAGGATCAAAAGCATTGTGAAGGTGGAACTCGATCACTTTGGAATAGAAGACCCATTAAAATAGGATTGAAAGGATGTCAGATGGATGTCTTGAAGGTAAACATGACCTTTGTAGCACTTGTGAGTATGTCTAGGAAGGTTTGAGCTTGGAATCATCCAAGGGAGCATAGAGACAAGGAGTACTTTTCATGGTGGAAATCTTTCAAGATTAAGCATAGAGAAACTAACTCTTAAAGCGGAGTTAGAATAGTCTTGGAGTGTGTAAACTTAAGATTTTAGTGTATTCTAGGAGAGAAATAGGATACTAAGTAGACTAGGGCAAATTAAGTCCTTAGTTGAGTAAGTGCAAGCCAATCTTGGAACACTTCCATCAGATTGGTATCACAGCCTCTTTTGATCAGGCTTGTGGTTAATGTTCCAACCAGAAGAATGAATTGGAGAGTCAACAATGTTGACTAATGCTGAGTTGGATAAGAAGGTAGATGAACAAGAAGAGGAGAATAGACTTCTCCAAGATCGGTTGGCTTAATTGGAGCAGAAAGTGGATGAAGTTGATGTGAAAGCAGATGAGGTGAAGGACAAAGTTGAAGGGAAAGGCAAGGAGATTTCCATTGAAGATGAGATCCCTGAAGCTGACCCTGTCCTTAATGAGGAGCCATTACTGAAATCCTTAAAGGCTATGAGTGGAAAAGCATTGGAAGGATTTCCTATTTTCAGTGGAAAGATGGAACCAGAGGTAGTCCTTGATTGGGTAGAGGGACTAGAAAACCATTTTGAGTGTGATGGTATCACTGAGGCTCAAAAGGTGAAGGTTGCAAAAGCTAGACTGAGAGGGTCTGGACTCACTTGGTGGAAATTAACCCAAGATGAGAGAGAGAAGGAAGGAAAGAGGCTCATTGCTTCATGGAAGGCTATGGTTGCAAAATTTAGAGATGCATATATCCCTGGGGATTATGAAATCCAGTTGCACGAAAGAAGACAAGGTCTAAGACATAAGGACCTAGATGTAAACTTATACACTGAAGAATTTCAAAGACTTTGTATGAGGTCAAGAGTAGTAGAGGATGAGAAAGTGAAGATAGAAAGATCTTAATGGGCTTAAATGGACCATTCAAGATGAGATGAGCCTTTTGACTCCATACACAGTTCAAAAGTGACACCAAATTGCTATCAAGGTTGAAGACAAGCTAAACAAGAAATAATATTCAAGCACCTCCAGAGGAAGAGGTAGAGGAAGAGACAACAAGGGACAAAGAGGTGGATATGGTGGAAGAATTTTTGAATCTAAAGTCCAAGCAAAGACTAAGCTCACTGAACAACATGAAGGAAACTTCAATAGAGGAATTTCAAGTAGAGGGAGGAACTCTAACAATAGAGGAAGAGGTAATAGCCAAGGAAGAGGCAACTATTTTGCCAATATGAAGTGCTATCACTGTAATCAGTTAGGACATCCTGCATATAGGTGTCCATAGAAGGGAAATACCTCTCAAGGAGGTGACAAAAGAGTGAACTGTGTTCATGAGGAGACAAGTGGTGGAAACAAGAACCCCGAAGTGCCATTATAATCAGAGGAAGGAGAGAATCTCATGATGAGAAGAACCCTGATCAAAGAGCCAGTGAAGGAAGAACTCAGTCAAAGGAGATCACTATTTAGAGTAAAGTGTAAGATGATGGGTAAAGTGTGTAAAGTCATAATAGACTCAGGGTCTACTGAAAACATAGTGTTAGAGGAGGAAGTCAACAAGTTAAAAATGACAAGGATACCCCACAGCAGCCCTTACAAGGTCACTTGGCTAAACAAAGGACAACGTGTCCTTGTTAATGAGTAAGCTTGGGTTGAATCCTCAATTGGGAGATATAAGGATAAATTTTTATGTGATGTATTACCTATGGATGCATTTCACTTGCTCCTAGGTATACCATGTCAATTTGATCGAAAGGCCATGCATGATGGAGTGAAAAAATCATACTCTTTGAAGAAGGACAATGTGACATACAAAATCCAGTCACTGTTGGAGGATGCAGAATTGAAGACAATTGGTCCTAATGTCCTCATGTTAATGAAAAAGATTTCTTAGAGGCTTTAGAAGGAGGAGAAGGAGTTGGATTTCCACTAGTGTTAAAGCCAAAGGAAGTTGCAGACTAAACAGAGAGGAGGACAGAGCTACCTAAAGAAGTCCAAGAGATGTTACAAAGGTATGAAGGTATAGTGAGTGATGGACAACCATCAACCCTACCCCCTAAGAGGCCTATAAGCCATTAGATAGACCTAATACCAGGAGATACCCTACCCAATAAGGCAGCCTATAAGATGACTCCTCAACAGAATGAGGAGATTGCTAGACAAATCCAAGAGATCCTAGAACAAGTGCTTATAAGAAAGAGCATTAACCCATGTGCCCTACCCATTGTCCTAGCACCTAAAAAGGGAGGAACTTGGAGGTTATGTACAAACTCAAGAGCAATCAATAGGATTACAATAAGGTATATATTCCCTATCTCTAGGATATAAGACCTAATGGACTGTCTAGGAGGAGCAAGGTACTTTACAAAGATAGACCTAAAGAGTGGATATCATCAAATGAGGGTAAATGAAGGGGATGAATGGAAGACAACCTTCAAAACCATAGAAGGACTGTATTAGTGGCTTGTAATTCCATTTGGACTATCAAATGCCCCATCTACATTCATGAGATTGATGAATGAGGCCTCAAAGACTATATTGGAAATTTTGTAGTAGTCTATTTAGATGATATACTCATCTATAGAAAGACAAGAGAAGAGCACCTCAAACACTTGGAAATGGTTTTTAAGAAGCTGCAGGAGGAGAAGTTGATGATCAACTTAGAAAAGTGCGAGTTCATCAAGACAAAGCTAGTATACCTTGGTTTTGTACTATCTCAAGGTAACCTAAAGATGGATCCAAGCAAAGTGGAAGCCATTCTCAATTGGCCTACTCCAAGGACAGCAACAGAGGTAAGGAGTTTTCATGGCCTGGCTCAATATTATAGAAATTTTATCAAATAATTCAGTGCAATTTGTGCTCCCATGTTGGACACTATAAAAGGATGCATGAAGACTAAGTTTGTATGGAACGAACAAGCTAACCATGGTTTTGAATTGTTAAAGAAAAATATTGCTACACAACCTATCTTGGTTTTGCCAAGTTTTGAAAAGTTATTTACAGTAGAGTGTGATGCCAACAATGTGGCAATTGGTGTTGTCTTAAGCCAAGAGGGAAGGCTAGTGGCTTTCCATTCTGAGAAGTTGAGTGAAGCTAAGAAGAAATATTCTTCTTGTGACCTAGAGATGTATGCTCTAGTTTAGGCACTGAGAAAGTGGAGGCACTACTTACTTCCAAAAGAGTTCATAGTCTTTTCTGACAACCAAGCATTAAGTTTCTTGAACTCTCAAGAGAAACTCAGTCACAAGCATATGAAGTGAGTTGATTACCTGCAAGCATACACATTCAATATCAAACACAAGAAGGGATTGCAAAACAAGGTTGCATATGCCTTGAGTAGAAGAGCCCTGACTATACAGGAGATACAACTACAAAGCATGGGAATAGACAACTTCAAAGATCTCTATGGTGATGATGAAGACTTTGCGGACATCTATAAGGTATGCCAAGAATATAAGAATCACTTTCATAGTAAATATTCTGAATATACTTTGCAGAGTAATCTACTGTTTAAAGGGAGTCAATTATGTGTCCCTAGAGGGTCTATAAGGGAGAACTTGACTAAGGAGAAATACAATGGGGCACTGAATGGCCATTTTGGGGTCAATAAGACACAAGAACTAGTTCAGAGATTTTACTTTTGGCCAAAGATGAATGTTGATATTAGGAAGTATGTTGAGAGTTGTGTTGTGTGTCAGAAGGCCAAGGGAACATCTTCTAATGCTGGCCTATACCAACCACTTCCTATTCCAACTAGACCATGGGAATGCTTGAGCATGGAATTGGTAGTTGGGTTGCCTAAGTAAAGACAGGGAATGGATAGTGTCTATGTAATAGTGGACATATTTAATAAGATGGCCCACTTTGTACGCTGCAAGACAACCATTGAAGCCAGTCATATAGCTTCTTTATTCTTTAAAGAGGTAGTCAGAATACATGGATTGCCCTTGAGCATTGTGTTTGAAAGAGACACCAAGTTTATGAGTCATTTTTGGAAGACTCTATGGAAAAAGTTAGGCACTAACTTATCTTTTGGATCTGCATATCATCCTCAGACTAATGGTCAAACTAAGGTAGTTAATAGGAGTCTTGGTAATCTCCTAAGATGCTTAACAAAGGAGTATGGTCAGACATGGGACCAACTCATAGGCCAAGCTGAATATGCCTACAATGATACTGTGAATAGGACTAATGGTAAGAGTCCTTTTGAAATTTTCTATGGCATACACCCTAGAGGCATTTATGATCTTAGAGAACTGAAGGATGGAGTTAAAGGGAGTGGATATGTCGAGGACTTTGCCTATGCTATGCAAGAGGTCCATGACACAGTCAGGAAGACACTAATTGACAATAACGAGAAAATCAAGAGTAAGGTGGATGAAGGAAAAAGGGATGTCCAATTAAAGGTTGGGGATCTAGTGATGGTACACCTCAATAAGGCTAGAATACATAAAGGAATCCCACACAAGCTACAGATGAGAAGAATTGGCCCCTATACTATACTGGCCAAATATGGAGCAAATGCTTACGAGGTGGAGTTACCAGAGAACAGTGGTTTGTCACCTATCTTTAACATTGCAGACTTGGTCTTATACAAAGGGCTTATACCTGATCTAGATCAGAGCTTGACTGAACTCATCCAAGAGGTAGAAGCACTCCATTTTCCATCTACACCAGTCAAGAAGGCAGACTGCATACTAGAATCTAGAATTTACAAAAAGACCAGAAAGAAAGATTACAAAGAACACTTAGTGAAGTGGAAAGGACAACTAGATGTAGATGCAACATGGATAAAGGAGTCAGAGTTCAAAAAGTTGAGCATTAATCCCAACTTACTCAATCCGACGATGGATTGAAATCTTTCACTTAGGGAGGATGGTGCAGGAGCACCTAGTATATCCTCTAAGCCCTAGAATTTTTTGGCTTGTAACTGACCCTAGCTAGGTCAATTTGTGTTTAATTTTGACCTTAGTAGGTCTTGCAAGGTTTTTTACTAGGTAGATTGATAGTTAGTGTCAAATCCAACCTAGTCTAGTTAGTTTACTTTAATGCATAGTTTGGCTTGAGTAGGGAAAATGAGTCTTAATGGGTCCTAGAGTTAGGTAGGATTGGGAAAGTACCTAAAAATGCCTTAATTATGTATATTCCTTGTACCAAGCAGAGTAGAGGTCATAAAATTTAGTTTTAAGCATTTATGTAAAAGATGCTACAATGTTGTCATGACAACATTTTGCATTGTTGCAATGTTGCATGCAACATAGACAACATTTGGATTCCTCTCGAGATGGAGGTGAATAATCAATGCTAGTGGCATAAAATTGTGGAAGAAGTATCCTAAGAGGCCCGAGGACTCATTTCCTGAGGTAGATTGAATGTAAGCAAGTTTTTGGGATAACAAGAAGCTCTGCAATTCTAATTTTTAGTAATATTCAAGCATTTTGAGTTACAGAGTGATTAGATGGATTGAATTGATCAAATTAGTATTGGATATATGTTTATTAGGTAGTTTTAAGACTTTTTCATTCATTGTGAAAGTACTTTAGAGTTTATTTATTAGCATTTGTAAATTGGTTAAGTTATAGGGAGTCTACTGGCCGAGTTCAGAGTAGTTTGTGTTTCCATGGCTCCCCCATAAAATTAAACCATGGGAATCTCCTAAGGGTGGATGGATGTTTTAGGGGAGCCTATGTATAATATAAATATGCAAGGAGAGGTACTGAAGAGTTGAGCTGCTATTTTTAAGGTTATGCCCTAGGCGAGCAAGGTCTGTCCGATTAGGGGTGTAACATAGTAAGAATCAAGTGCCATTGCAAAGGGGTGTGTGAGGGAAATAAACCAAGTGATTTTATAGAAGCCTTAGGGTCTAAATGAACCTTTCCTATGATCTTAGATCCTATTTAATCCATCTTGATACATTTCTAGCAAGAAATCAGTGTGTTGTTGTCAATGCTTGAAAGTAGGCCTAAAAGACCTACATTTCAGGACATTAGTGTATGGATGGTTTGTGGAGTTAAAAACTTGAAAATATTTAAGGTCTTGGAAAAGGGTATCTGAGTCCTAAGTTTTTTTTTAGGGTTGTGTGGAATTTTTTGGCAAGAATCCAGAAAAACCCTCTGGATAGGGCTAATAGGGCTACTAGGCCTAATAAGATCAAAAGCATTGTGAAGGTGGAACTCGATCACTTTGGAATAGAAGACCCATCCAAATAGGATTGAAAGGATGTCAGATGGATGTCTTTAAGGTAAACATGACCTTTGTATCACTTGTGAGTATGTTTGGGAAGGTTTGAGCTTGGAATCATCCAAGGGAGCATAGAGACAAGGAGTACTTTTCATGGTGGAAATCTTTCAAGATTAAGCATAGAGAAACTAACTCTTAGAGTGGAGTTAGAATAGTCTTGGAGTGTGAAGACTTAAGAATTTAGTGTAATCTAGGAGAGAAATAGGATCCTAAGTAGACTAGGGCAAGTTAAGTCCTTAGTTGAGTAAGTGCAATCCAATCTTGGAACACTTCCATCACCAACCAACCAATTTGTGATGAGTTATCTCAAGGATTGAGTTCTATAAGGTGTTAGAAATCTCTTTAATATTAAATGGGAGACTAAGATAAGTGCTATGAATATTCACACACTGTCATCCTATTATGCTTTTAATTTTGTTCCTCAGACTATCAAAGGTGTTAAAGAAATATATATTACTTTTGTCATAGTTGATAGATTGGCTTGAAACATAGGCATATTGATTAAGAAAAAATTCAAAAACTCTAGCTTCAATCACCAAGGTATTACCAAAAATGATTCTATCATTCACGAATTGCTAAAGGGCAACAATGGGAAAAGTGTAGGCAAGTCAGATCCCTAGGAGTTTGCCCTCCTCAACCCAAAGTCTTAGGGAGTTTCTCCCCACGACCTCTGCCAAGATTATAAAGAGATGTGGGAACATGGGTTCCCATTGTCTAATACCCCTGGTAGGTCCAAATAAAATCCTTAGGGCTCCATTAACCAAGATAGAGTAGTGAACAATAGTCACACACTCTTTAATCAAGCCAATCACCGTGTAGTCAAAGCCAAATTTCTCCAAAACTTTAAATAGGAATTCAAGTGTCGATTAAGTGATTCAAGTTAATTATTTCATACAAATTATGTTAAAATATTTAGATTAGAAAAATAGTTTTTTTTTGTGTGTTTGTGAAAGGTTTACCTTCCAGGGTGGGTGCTGAATATGGGCTAACATGGAAGTGTAGATACTATTTTTCTAGTTCTACTTTATTTACCATATATTGGTTGTTATGCTCAGCTAAGTAAGCTATATGGGCCATTGAAATAGATGAAATTTATTTATTCTCTCTTTCATACCATTATATTGATCACAACATGTTTTTGTAAGGAAACTCAGGTGCGGAAACAACTTCCTACACTAATCTCTAAAGGAAAGTATTGTGCAAATTCTTTTAAATCCTTACAATTTCAGATTCGGTAACTACTTTAACAATGATATTACAGCCATATACCATGCATACAGAAAAATAGAGAATGACACAATGATTTACCCTGGGGAAAACCTTTCGGTAAAAAACCCCAGCACTCCAAAACCTACATAATGTATTATCTTCAACACAATGGTTACAACACACTTGTAATGCAAGTTCTTTCAGGAGACAATCGACACACACAGACTAATCCAGTAGCACCCGATCATACCAATAATACACTCTTTTTCTATATCTATCTGCAACCCTAAAAAATGCTTATATCATGCGCTTTCCTTTTTAGGGAAACTTCCAAAGATAGCCATATTAGGGTTTTACCATTCTCTAAGAAAATAGGAACCCTAAAATACTCAACTTTATTAGTTGCCACATGTCATTGCATGTCTTCACCCGTCATTGAATCTTCTAGAAATAACTCTTACGTGTCATAGGAATCCGTCATAACCGTTTCAGCCATGATCTCCTTACACACAATTCAAGATGCCGACACATCAAGTGGAGTGACACATCAACATGCCAACTAGACATGTACACACACACTTAATTACATTATTTGCAAGAAATACATTTTACAAAACAAATAATAAGAATAGGAATTATCCAAGGTTGAGA
>MU223745.1:1849560-1874394 GCA_018584345.1 Thuja plicata
TTTTTGCTCTCACCTTTTGAGTAAAATCTGAGTTTTGCTTTTTCCATCTTTCGCTTCATTTCTTGTGACAGGTTTTTGCATGCAGCTGGATCTTGGAGTTGAATCTGATCTTTCATCAGTTTCTACAGGTGTTCCAATTGGTTTGGAATCTTCCATCTTGAATATCTTTAGCACTTCCTTGATGTATTTGGACTAAGTGATGTAAATGCCTACATCTTGTTGAAGAATTCGTAGACCAAGAAATAATTTGATCTCTCCAAACATAGACATTTCAAATTCCTTGCTCATTTCATTAGCAAAGGTTTTGCATAACAATTCATTTCCACCAAAAATGGTATCATCAACAAAAATTTCAAGAATCATAATATTACCATCAGTATCTTCTTTTAAGTACATATTGCTATTTTCACTTGTTCTAACAAATTTTATGCTAATGAGATATGAGTGAAGTCTTTCATATCAGGCTCTTGGTGCTTGTTTCAATCCATACAATGCTTTATGTAGTCTACATACCATGTTTCTCTTGTCTGGGTCAACAATCCCTTCTGGTTGTTCAATGTACACCTCTTCTTCCAATATTCCATTTAGGAATGTAGATTTGACATCCATTTGGTATACCTTGAATCCTTTAAATGCAGTATAGGCAAGTAAGATTCTAACTCCTTCTAGTCTAGCAACGGGTGCAAAGGTTTTTCTATAATCAATACCTTCTTGTGCATATCCTTTGCATACTAATCTTGCTTTGTTTCTAGTGACTTCTTCATTCTCATTCAGCTTGTTTCTGAATATCCATTTGGTACCGATGACATTCTTGTCATTTGGTCTCGGTATTAGTGTCCATGTATTGTTTTTCTCAATCTGTTATATTTTATCATTCATAGCACTGACCCATTCTTCATTCTCAAGTGCATTGTAAACATATTTAGGCTCAAAATCACAAAGTAAACATCTTGTGTTTAGTGACTTACTTCTTGTTCTTGTTCCAGCCTTCTTGTCTCCTATGATTTGATTCTATGGATGATGTCTTCTGACATACTTGGCAAGTTTCGGTTCAGCTCTGTGTTCATCATTCTGATTATCTTCTTCAACTTCATTTTCATCTCCATTGTTCGGAACATCATCTTGAGGATTATCCTGATCGTTGGTAATTGTAGCCTGATGCTTAGGTGCAATGTTCTGATTCTCAGAAGTGACACAATGTTGGTCGGGTAGAGTGTCAGGTTCTGTATAAACAAACCTATTATAGTCTTCTGGTTCCTTTTTGCTTTCCTTATCATTCTTTTATGCAAATTCATCTATTTTCACATTTGCACTTTCAATGATTTTTTTAGATGATTTGTTAAGACATTTATAAGCCTTGCTTTTGGTTGGATAGCCTAGGAAGGTACCTTCTTCACTTTTGCAGTCAAGTTTTCCATTTCTATCATCCTTCAATATATAACATTGACTACCAAAGATTTTGAAGTAACTTACATTGGGTGTATGACCATACCAAAGATCATGGGGTGTCTTCTTTGTGTCATTCTTCAATTGTACTGTGTTTAATGTGTAGACAACAGTACTGACAGCTTCCCTCCATAAATTTTGAGTGATGCTTTTCTCAATCATCAATGTTCTTGCATAGTCGACAATTGATTTGTTTCTCCTCTCAGCAATTCTATTTTGTTGTGGTGTCCTTGGTGCAGAAACCTGTCTTTTAATTCCATGCTCATTGCAATAGTCAGTGAATTCTTCTGAAGTAAATTCCCCTCCTCTATCTGACCTTAAGCATTTCAATTTTTTCACTTTGTTTTTCTACCATTGCTTTATAACATTTAAACATCTTAAATGCTTCCGATTTATCTTTTAAAAACATGATTGTCATCATTCTAGAAAAATCATCAAGAAAGAGAATAAAATACCTATCTCCATAGTAGCTCTTTGTCCTCATCGGTCCACATAGACCTGTATGGACTAATTCTAGAATTGCAGTAGATGTATGGATTTTACTCTTGAAACTAGACTTTGTCATCTTACCTTTTTGACAATTCTTGCACATGATATGCTCGGGCTTAGTCATTATCGGTAAGCCTCTGACATTCCTTTTGTTGCTTATCTTTATCATGTTGTCAAAGTTCACATGACACAATCTTTTGTGCCACAACCATATATCTTCGTTTCTAGCCATTAAACAAGTGGTGTTAGTGTCATCAAGATAGAAAAGGTTACCTTTTGTCTGCTCACTAGTACCAATCAATCTTCCTAATTCATTGAAGATCTTTGCCTTCTTATTTTCAAATGCTACTCTGTGACTTGAATTGTTCAACTGAGAATCACTTAACAAATTGTAATTCAGTCCTTTAACCCAGTAAGCATTTTCACATTTTATCAGGTTATTCAACAGTATGGTTCCTTTACCTTCAACTGGACAAGGTGTATCATTTCCCATTCTCACTGAACCACCATTATAGTATTCAAAAGTCTCAAACTTTTGTTTATCACCGATCATATGATGAGTACAACCACTATCTATGATCCAAACATCATTATTACTAACTTTAGATATGAGTACAGTTTCTACATACCTTTCTTCATCTTCATCTGAATCATCCTTCATGGCTACAAATACGATCTCGATGTCTTCTTCTGATTCGATGTCGGTGTCATCAACTCTGTTCTCAGGTAGGTAACAAGCTTTCTTCCCTTTGTCCTTGTAGTCTCGGGTATCTCTCTTGTTAGATTGTTGGTTGCTTCAGTAATCTCTATTATCACCTTTATCAAACTTCTTCTCAAATGATCTGTCATTTCCTTTGTCATCTTTTCTTTGGTTTGGACATCTTGCAGCAAAGTGTCCAACCTCTTTACAATTGAAACATACAAGTGGTAATTTACCTTTGTATCTACCTTTGCCTCTCTGCAATCTTCTTGCCATCAGTGCTTCAATCTCATCAAGTCCTTGATCCTCATTATCACTGTCACTATCATTTCTAACAACATGTCTATGACTTGAGTTACTTATCTTTAGAGAAGATTTGAATGCAGATTCTATAGATGGTAAGACACTGTTGTCAAAGTTATTCATCTCAAATGAAATTAGTCTACCAATCAGACTATCTAGAGTAACTATATTGTTTGCAACTGCTCTCATTTCTTGAATAGCAGAAACTCTAATAGCATAAATAGGCAATAAGGTTCTTAAGATTTTTCTTACCACTGTCTCCTCTTCAAGTACACCTCCAACTCCTCGGATAACATTTACTACCTCTTTGATTCTGCAGCTATACTGAGTAATGTTTTCTCCTTCTTTCATCCTTAGGTAATCAAAGCTCCCTCTTAGGCTTTCTTCCTTTGCTCTAAGTACATTAGCATCTCCTCCATGTACAAGCTTCAACTTATCCCACATTTTCTTTGCAGAGGTGCAGGTTTTGATATCTTCAATCTCAACATCGGAGAGTGATGATGCAAGTTCTATCATTATGCAATTATGTTCATGCTTGACTCTTAATTGCTCAAGAGTATGAGGTCCTATAGGCAACACATATTCAGTATCTAAGTAGTGAACAATATCATTTCCAATACCTGATAAGTGGAGTCTTATTCTGCTTTGCCATGATGCAAAGTTGTCTTTATTCAACTTGGGCACATCTCATTTGTTCATCTTGCAATCTTTTGCTTGAGCTGTTAAACTCCCTTTCTAAGCACACAATCTCTGATACAAATTGAAAGTAATAACTGAGAGAGAGGGGGGGGGGGGGGAATCAGNCACACAATCTCTGATACAAATTGAAAGTAATAACTGAGAGAGAGGGGGGGGGGGGTGAATCAGTGGCCTCAAAATTTTTCCAATAATCAACCCTTAAAACTTAGTACCATAATATTATACCTCTAGTTATCTTCAGTCCTATAAGATGAATGCCTCCAAATACTTATATCAAATTACTACTGCTCGGAATGCTTTGTAAAACCTTCTACTATATATTTACTGAATAGCAGTCTGTTAATTTACCAAAAGATAGTAAATTATCTAGAGTACACCGATCAATCCAGTTAAGTTAAGTGTAATGCAAAACACTAAAGTAATGACTCATAAACACATTGACACATGGATTTTTAACGTGGAAACCTTGTTAAGGGAAAAACCCACTTGGGATCGGTAACCCAAAATTTTCACTCTTCTGAAGTGAGCTTGGTGAAGAGCTAACCTTGTTAAAGGTTACAAACACACCATTAGGTGTGACCTTGTTAGAGGATTTAAAAGTTTAGTCTGTCACTTGATATCATGCATCTCTATGCTACCATCTTTGATCAAACACTCACTTGACCTGTCAATTGGTATCTGGCATCTCATGCTATCTTCATGATCAAAATTTTTGATACTCCTTTAGATGTGTCTCAATATAGAAAGGATCTTTAAATCCCGCTCAATTAAGAGACTTTTTGAATCAATGGTTAAACTGAAACAGTATGATCTGTTCACATATACAACTTATACTTGCAGATTTTAAGATCTATTGTAATCTCATAAAACTATTATGATCAATATAACTATGTTTATACCTTTGCTCCACTTTGATTCTGCTTGGTGATGCTGTGCTCTGTTGCTCGGTGTCCGTAGAAAACTTTAGCTCTTTCCTTATCTTGTTGACCAATACTGTATGAAGTTTCTCTTGAGCATCCTCTTTTTCATTCTTTCACCCACACCAATTCGTAATGAATTTGAGTTGTCTCTTTATAGACATGATATCACCATTATTAGGTTCTTGATTTTCTTGAAATTGGCGTGATCCACAATTCTCGCCAATTAGATTTGAAGCAAAATTCTTTTTTTATCTTGTTGATATCTTCTTGCCAACTAGACAAAACAACTTTAAATCATTTACTTGTCTCTGGCTTATCTTGTCGATGAAAACAATGATAACTACCAGTTAACTCTATATTTAGCTCTTCCAGCTAGATATTTTGTCATTTATGAACTCAAGTTAATTTCGATGTTTAACTCTTTGATAGTGTCGGTCTACACTCCAGTTCTCCTTGGGCTTCTTCGTCGGTTTACACAATGTTTCTGGCCGTTGGGTATGCTTGTGATTCTACTTGTCGGTAATGCTCGTCAGTGTTCTTACTCGGGCATCACTGTGACTTGACTGTCGATGATCTCTATCCATCGGGTTCCACTGACCGTCGGTGTTAGTAGTCACATTGTAAATACTTGTCTTTTATGCATTACAGAAAGCATAATATTTTTCTCTCTGATTCTCTGAAGTCTTTGACACTTTGATTATAACCGATTAGATTATATCAAGTTGACATCAATGACAATACAATCCATTAACTGATTTAATGTCTTGCATTATCCTTCTACATTTTGGTGATCTACTTAACATCTTCAAACATTCAATCAGTTACATGTCATCGTTACCAATCTGCCACTTCAAACCTAGCAGTATGATGTTCTTGCATTTAAGAATGTTGTTCCAAATCTTGGAACCGGTAGAGAGAACTTATGTCGTAAGAAAATAGTAGAACATGTCATTATTTAGGTACTTTCTAGTCATGTTGTCACACCAGTTGAATTTATATAAGGCAAGTTTCCAACCAATCTTAGCAAGAAGGACCTTATTGAGGTGATAAATTCTCCTTACGCCTAGTCCCCCTATTGCTTTTGGTTGGAAAACTTTGTCCCAACTGACAAGAGCCATCCTATTTTTCTCTTCCATACCCGTTCATAAGGAATTTATTTGAATTTTCTTTAAATTTTCAATCATATAATTCAAAATTCAAAAGAGGGAGAGAAAAAAGCAGGGATCCCTTAAAGAGAGGCTGCTAGGAGTTGCAATTTACTAGCACTGCTTAGGAGTCTACCTTTCCAGCTGACTAGTTTGCGATGAGTTCTCTCAAGGATTGAGTTCTAGAAGGTGTTAGAAATATATTTAGTAGTAAATGAGAGCCTAAGATAAGTTGACCAGTTAAACCAAAATAGCCCTTTAAAAACACCAATGATGAGTTTCGAATCCCCTTCTATAGAAATAAATTTGACCCTAATTGAAAGTGCTATCTTAAAGCCCCCATAAAAACCCATTCCTTCAACTTGATTATTCATATAGCTCCATAGGTTACCACTAAAGGCAACCACTAAACCTCCAACATTTGATCTAACCAGTCCTCCAACAACAGTAGAACCCTAAAATCTCTTTGTCATTCCATCAAAGTTAAGATTGAATCAACCTAGCATAGGGGGTCCATTTTGCATTCTCTTTAATCTCTTTGAGTTGTCAAACTTTGCATATGTTTCTGCAAGGCCCTAATATCTAGCAATTTGGTTATTAAATATAGAGGGGATGAGGGACAAGGCTAGGTAGTGATAGCCAAGCTATGTAGAAGCGTCTTGTAGAAAATCTAAAAAATAACATCAATTGAACACTCTACTCCCCCAAACATTCTATGATTTATCTCCTTCTATATGGCCCAACTCAAATGGGGAGGGATTTGCTCCCAAAGTTTCCTAATAAGTGGGTTAAAGGAAATCCCCCTCTAATTGTAAACTAGTTGTTGAAACTCCCTATTCAAAGCCAAGTCAGTGTTAAACAAGTGCAACACCTTATTCCAAATATTTTGCATGAATGGGTGGTGGATAAGCAGGTGAGCAATAGTTTCTCCACTATCCTTATTGAGGACACAATGGTTTGGAAACTAAAATCCACACTTACTATGGTTATCTTGCATGAGGATTTTATTATGCATGACCGCCCACTAGAAGAAAACAACTTTAGGGATGATATGGGAATTCCAAACTCTTCTCCACAAGTCCCCAATATTACCCGCACACAACAAAAACAACTGATAAGCAGTCTTCATAGTAAATTCACCACTAGCGTGTCTGCTCCAAAAGAAACTGTTCTCACTTGGGAATATCAAAATTCTCACCTTTTGGAGCTTCTGTTGAAAATCCAAAGTTAGAGGTAGGAATTGTTGTTGGTCATGTATCAACAAAGAGAGATGTTCTTCCATGATTTAAAATCGACTCAATAATCAACCACCCAATCTCCAAAGAATTACTTTGTAGTTCCATGAAGAGCAAGTTAAACATTAGATTGGAGGATAGGCATGTGTCCTATAACCATAGATCATTGTAGAAGCAAATTGTGCAACCATCACCAATCTGCCATTTTAAACCTAACAATATGATAATCCTTCATTTAAGAATGTTGTTCCAAATCTTGGAACCGCTAGAGAGACCTTATGTCATAAGAAAATAGTAGAATCTATCATTATTTAGGTACTTTCCAGTCATGTTGTCACACCAATTATATTTATATAAGGCAAGTGTCCAACCAATCTTAGCAAGAAGGACCTTATTGAGGTGATAAATTCTCCTTATTCCTAGTCCCCCCTTTGCTTTTGGATGGCAAATTTTGTCCGAACTGACAAGAGCCATCCTCTTTTTCTCTTCCATACCCATTCATAAGGAATTTATTTGAATTTTATTTAACTTTTCAACCATATAATTCAAAATTCAAAAGAGGGAGATAAAAAAATAGGGATCCCTTAAAGAGAGGCTAGTAAGAGTTGCAATTTACCATCACTGCTTAGGAGTCTACCTTTCTAGCCGACCAGTTTGCGATGAGTTCTCTCAAGGATTGAGTTCTAGAAGGTGTTAGAAATATATTTAATAGTAAATGAGAGACTAAGATAAGTGCTAGGAATATTCACACACTGTCATCCTATTGTGCTTTTAATTTTGTTCCTCAAACTATCAGAGGTGTTAAAGAAATAGATGTTACTTTTGTCATAGTTGATAGATTGGCTTGAAACATGGGTATATTGATTAAGACAAAATTCAAAAACTCTAGCTTCAATCACCAAGATAGTACCAAAAATGATTGTATCATCCACGAATTGCTAAAGGGCAACAATGGGCAAAGTGTAGGCAAGTCAGATCCCTAGGAGTTTGCCCTCCTCAACCTGAAGTCTCAGGGAGTTTCTCCCCACGACCTCTGCAAAGATTATAAAGAGATATGGGAACAAGGGGTCCCATTGTCTAATACCCTTGGTAGGTCCAAAGAAACTCCTCAGGGCTCCATTAACCAAGACAAAGTAGTGAACAATAATCACACACTCTTTAATCAAGCCAATCACTGTGTAGTCAAAGCCAAATTTCTCCAAAACTTTAAATAGGAATTCAAGTGTTGATTAAATGATTCAAGTTAATTATCTCATACAAATTATGTTAAAATATTTAGATTAGAAAAATATTTTTTTTTTTATGTGTTTGTGAAAGGTTTACCTTCTAGGGTGGGTGCTGAATATGGGCTAACAGGGAAGTGTTCATTCTGTTTTCCCAGTTCTACTTTATTTACCATAGATTGGTTGTTATGCTTAGCTAAGTAAGCTATATGGACCATTAAAATAGATGAAATTTATTTATTTTCTCTTTCATACCATTATATTGATCACAACATATTTTTGTATGATAGAATTGCATGTAGATATATCAAGCATGCACCGAATTTCATCATGTTCATCAATTCCTTTTTGCTAGGCATCTCCTGCATGGTTGACGCCTCTTTATTTCAAGAAATTTGAGGAAGTGTTAACTTTGTGGTTGGATGAAAGAGTATTTTTATCGTGTTATTGTCTCATGTTTGCACATGACTATTGGATTGATGGATTAAAGACCCCCATGTTTATGTACATTTCTTGCACTCTTGATGTATTATTATGACTTGTTGACAATGGGTTGCCATGTGTAATCATGAACTCAATGTTTCATGCATTGATATCATGTCATGTGATGATGAGTGGTTTGTCAATAGCGGGTTACACTTTTTTGCCAACTTTGACACTGAAATGAACATTCTATTTTTTTCGCATTCAAACTCTTGTTTCTGCTAAACCATTAGGAATTTGAAGATGATGGCAACTAGTGATTTTTGTAAATTTGTGTGTAGATTCTAAATATGACTTTTACATTTTTTTGGAATTGATTTGTATCCATTTTTCCATCTCGTTCAAAAACTAGTTTTTAATAGAAAACAACATTAGACTGAGATTCACTTACTCCTTCATAACATTTTTTTTCTACAAGGATAAAAAGTTGATTCTTTCAAATTTAGATTTGTAACACCGATATCTAGTGATTGCAATTGATTTCATTTGATTATATTTGATATTTTGTATTTTTATTAAGTTTTGTAGTAACATTAACCATAATTTAGACATAGGTTCACTTATAGATCCATAACTTGTTATGTATGCACTGAATTTCAATTTTATTTTTTTGTTAGGAGCACATCAATACCTATTGCGTATATATTTTTCATTTTTTTTTAATACTTATTTTACTATTTTCCCATTAGCATTGAACATAGAAGTTGACATATGGTGTAATCCTATGTTTAGTAAAACTAACAATACAAAGCCATGATAAACTCCATATATATTAAAATCACAATCATTTGGAAGACTTCTTTGAGTAATACCATCCTGCATCTGGGTTTGTCCAAAGAATTCATTTGATCCACCAAAAGCTAATGTCAAAATAATTTTTTGTCATCATTTTGATGGGTGCAAAGGAGACTCCATTGCATGTATGACTGAGGAGTAGAGAGGTTAAATTAAAGAGAGTTTCATTTAAGAGACTTTGATCTAACCATTTTCAATTAATTCCTATGGGACCTCTAAAGGCTTAAAATCATCATATTTTCTAAAAAATATGTGACCAACAAACTTTGCATATACATCCTCTTAGAGATTAGTGTGGGAAGCATATTCCACACTTTAGTTTCCTTTCAAATATAATTTCTAGCCTTTCTGAAAGATTTAAATTTTTCACGTGTAAGGATCCTCATACATTTCAGACATAAAGTGTAACTAAACCACTCTAACATTCTAAAATGGTCCATGATAACAACACTTTCTATAGAGTAATATTTGTAAACTCGAACTAATAAAAGTACTTGCTAGTAACTTCACTTTTTCATTAATGCTTTATTGTTTCGAGTCCTTCAAGCACCCGTAATTATACCCTAGAATACTAATTTTAGAATCACCTTCTAGTACAAGATATTTACAAGCTATAGATTATGACTAACTTAACCCTTTCAAAACATACTAATACTTCCAATTCATTGTTTGATTTGAAATCTAAGAAAACAAATCCTCTTTTAATAAACATTTTTTTGACAATTTGACAAAAAATGCATCACACCAACCACACTCAATTATCTTATAATATACAATCACCTTCAATTTCTCAATTATCTTATAATATACAATCACCTTCAATTTCAAATAACCTTCTTAAAAAAACTCGCATATACTTTTTATCCTTCAATACTTTTAATCCTTCTAATTAGCCCATTAGAAAAGGTCTTATGTCTCACCAAAAAATCCTAATTATCAAATATTACAACTAATGGTTGACTAATAAGACAACACTAAATCTTGAAATCTTAATTATCATTAACTCTAGTTCCCAACCCACAAAACCAACCTTTAATTCATAAATGAATGAATTTATTTTAATGACTTCTATAAACTATGAACAATATCATTAACCATTTATGAGTATTTGACTTGGGAACTTAAATTTGGTAGTAGAAAATATCTCCATCTTACCAATTTTTGAATAGTTTAAACTAAAAAAAAAAATGTTAAACCAAAGAACACGCCTCAACCCATAGGGCTCTTTCCTAGCACCTTTTATCCCTTCTACGGTAGAAAATAGGTATATATTTGTTTGGTGCCGCCTTGACCTAAACCGACCTTAAAATGTAAATGGTAAAACCAATGCCGAAAGAGCTCTAAAGTTTGTCAAGAAATTTGTTACAGGATTCTCTCGTTTCATCAGCTATACTAATTTTCTCATTGCCACCGCCATAAACAAAGAACTTCGCCGCTTGTTCAAAGTTAAATATTGTTTGGAATATTTAATTGCGTAATGGGCTGAAAAAGGTAGATTATTTCCGAAGTCCTCTTCTGTGTTGCTTGCGAAATCTGTTTTGTTTTTGTTCATGTTTGTTAATTTCATCAGTGAATTAAGAACCAGGAGTGAAAATAATCATTGTTTTACCTAACAGAAAGATGGTATGAGGCATTCGAATGGTAAGCAGGTTTAATTTTTTCTTCCTGCAGTTAAATTTATAACGTAAATTTGGGGCATTTAGGGATGGAGTATGTCATGATTAGCAGTTGTGTTAATGGATCCAGGAAATCTGAACACCTAGAGAATTGCATTGTGTTTGGAAAGAGGCCCTAAAGGAATTTACACATACCCACTTTTTATCACTGAAGCCGATGATAGTGAAATTACACGGGTTGGGTTTTCAACTTCTTCTAGGAGTATAAGAAAAAGAAATGTTTGTTCAATGGGTTAATGCTGTTGCGTAAGGTTATATTGTATGGGCGATGGAAATTTATTCTTAAACTTGATTTTCATGCACCTGAGTTTGGTGTTAAAGCTACGTTTAAGATTGAGGTAATGAAGGGCAGGTTATGGTCGCTGACAGATTGATCGACGCACAGCTTAAACTGTTACAATATTTTGTGTTAATTGACATTGTAAAATTTGGGTTTGTTATAGGAATTGTGAGCCAGATATAGCCCTCAGTTTATACTGCAGTCGAATTTAATGTTGAATCTCAACATGAAGTTGTGGTTGTTCAAGGGTAGATCCGCAAAATGTATAAAACTCTTAGTTTTTAATAGCAATTGAATTTGATGTGTATTGTCACCACTAAATTTGGGCCATTGAAGTATAGATTAGGCTAACAGTGAAACAACTAAAGCCCCGAGCTTCATCTGCAACCACATCTCGTGTTGAATGTCACCACTAAATTTGGGCCATTGAAGTATAGATTAGGCTAACAGTGAAACAACTAAAGCCCCGAGCTTCATCTGCAACCACATCTCGTGTTGAATGTCATTATCAAATAGCTAATCGAAGGGTATATGTGGGGTGTAAGATTTTTTTAGCTTCAGCCTAAACTGCTGCTGAATTCCATGTTAAAATTGGTTTATTAGCATATGTGTCAAGGAAACTGCATGACAAATAGAATCTCCATCTTAAACTGCAACTGAATATGGTTTTAAATTTTTAATTGTTAAATTTGGCTTATTGAAAGGAAGATTAGTATTATTGCAAGGGAAATAAAGCCACGATATGTAGCTCCATCTGAATTTGGTGTTTAAATCTAATTGTTAAATATAAGTGAAGTATAGATTAGGGCTGTAGGACAGATAAATCCTTATCTTCAATTGCAACTGAATTTAACATCAAATATCATTCTAAGTTCTTGATTACTAAAAGTAAAAGATAGATTAACTGATTAAGGGGACCTTGGCATAACTTGCAATTGGTTTTTGGTGTTGTGTATATTATATTTGCTTAAAAAGCAAACCTTTTATATTTTTTGCAATCGTTATTCTGTATGCTTGTATGGCGGGTTTATTATGCTTTGACCAACAAAGTGGTTAAGAAAGTTTAATTTGTATGGGAGTTAGAATCTTGTAAGATTTGGATGATTGAGGTGATGTTTGGCGGGAGGATGTAACATAGATGACATAGTTCTTATTACAAGATGCTACCAAATTTGGGGTTATATATCTGATTTCAGCCTGCCCTGTACAGCTTTTAGTGGGGTTGTATTCTTTTATGGAAACACGTAGTCGAAAACGAGCAGAGGCCACAGCAAAAAGGCCATCCTCTGCCCAATCATCACCGAGTGCAAACAAGCGAGCTCGCCTTTCCTCTTCCACTTTTGCATCTTCAGCTGCTTCTTTTCCAGCTCCTCCTTGCTCACGCCTACCAATAAGATCACTTTCTAATCCTGTGATTGCAAGTTTTCATCCTGAATTAGCTGGTATTGATTTGGAGATGGAGACATCGTCCAGTTCAGCAAGGAAAAGAGATCACGAGGACAAGGAGATTGAAAAGGGTAAGGAGAAAGAAAGAAGAGGGGGCTATAGTGATGACAATTCAGATGAAGATGAAGGTGTTGGCAGTCCTCACCATAATGTCACCACTACTGCAAGCAGTGCACTGAAGGGTCTTCTCAGGAAACTTGGGGCTGGGCTGGATGATCTTTTGCCGCCACCTATGCCCTTTTCACAGCAGAGCAGTCGCCTGAAAAGAATTTTATCTGGTTTGAGAGCTGAGGGTGAGGTTGGTCGTCAGATTGAGGCACTCACTCAACTATGCGAGATGTTATCCATTGCAACTGAGGATTCGTTGAGCAGTTTTTCGGTGGATTCATTCGTTCCAGTGCTGGTGGCTTTACTGAACCATGAGAGCAATCCTGACATAATGCTTCTTGCTGCTAGAGCTTTGACTCACCTCTGCGAAGTGCTTCCTCAAGCCTGTGCATCAGTTGTTCATTATGGCGCGGTACCTTCTTTATGTGCTCGTTTGCTAACTATTGAGTATATGGATTTGGCAGAACAGGTATGGTACTGTGCTCTTATTATTTTCAAGTGAATTTGATCTAAAATCTGAGAATTGTTTGAACTTTGAAGATTTGAGTGTAATTTCTTTAGAAAACTGATGTGGCAATTGATTAAGTTTTTGGGGTTCATCTATACTCAATGATGATATGTAGTCCTTGGAAGCGCTGGAGAAGATATCTCATGAGCATCCTGCTGCCTGCCTTCGTGCTGGTGGTCTAATGGCAGTTTTGTCTTATTTAGACTTCTTCTCCACCGGTGTTCAGGTAGTATTATGATATTCTAATTTATTACTTTATGTGTGTTTCTTGATTTCTGGAATTGTAATCTCATGTTTACTACACAAATAATCCAGAGAGTAGCATTATCCACTGCTGCAAACATTTGCAAGAAGCTTCCATCTGATGCGGCAGAATTTTTAATGGAAGCTGTCCCGATATTAACAAATCTTCTTCAGTATAATGACTCCAAGGTGACATCTGTTTAACATATGCATTTATTATGTTTAATTTCAACTTAATTAAAGGAGTGACATTGCATTGGTTCTGCATTTGTTATTGTTCTTTGATCATTCTATTGTAGAAATTTGAAAACAACTTTCTTGAAGTCATTTCTTCCTGCTGATTTTTCATGAAGCTTTGATTGGCAGGTAGTAGAACATGCATCTATTTGCTTGACACGAATTGCAGAATCATTTGCATCTTCTTCTGAGAAGTTGGACGAACTCTGTAATCATGGGTTGGTAGCACAAGCAGCAAGACTTGTGTCTGTTAGTAATTCAGGAGCTGGCCAGACATCTTTGAGTGCACCAACTTACACGGTATAAGTATTTATTACTGAGAAAATTTAGAAAAGTGTATTTGACATGCAGTCTGATTCTATTCATTTGGATGCGCAGTCTGATATTATCATTTGGATGTGCAGGGGTTGATTAGGCTTCTCTCCACTTTTGCTGGTGGATCTGCGTTAGCTGCCAAGACTCTTTTTGACCTTAACATAAGTCGTATTCTTAGAGATGTTCTAGCTGCTTCTAGCTTTGTTTCTGGGATTTCAGCTTCCCCTGCCCTGAACAGACCTCCTGATCAGGTAGATTAAGTATTGTGTTTCATTTGATTTACAGTATTCATGCTATATGTAGAAGTTAAATCATGTTTGTGTTAAGATACCACAATTTAATATGTTTTCAAGTCAAACCTTGTGAAAGAAATTATGTTTAACTAATATGAGGCATTGCAATCTTTCATTTGATCACTTTTACTCCTTGTGTTTCCGTATGAGTATGAAAGTCTTAGTTCTATGCTTTTTGAACTGCACAAACATTATTTTCCAGAAAAAATAAATTTACACATTTGGTATTGCTGTGCAAGTATTTTACGATACCAGTGTTCTTATCGAGTCTCCAAATTTGGATGTTTTAGTTCTCTGTTGTTTCAAACCTTTTCTTCTGGAACAAACAAATAAACCAAAACCTACTACCGTAGCATTGCATTGGAAGTATTTGAGGTTCTTTTAGTTCAAAAATTATGTAAACTTCCAATTATATGTAACTACTATAAAACTATTAATATAATCCAATAACATTTGAATATAACTGTATCCTTATAATTTGCAGTGGCTATGGGTTGGTATACGTCTTTACACATTATATTTTGAGGTAACTGACACAATAGTTGATCCTTGTTGGCCTCTGTTTTGGATTGTACAGCCTCTATAGGAATATTTTTATATTTTGCAGGCGCTTCAGGCGTTCTATGACCTGCAGATGTAGGGAATATAATTGGGAGTAGTATGATGTGAAATTAAGAATAGTGAGATGTGAAGGCCCTTTCTTATTGCAGAAGAAGCTGGTTAGAAAGATATACTTTTTGTTTGGTAGTACTAGCTTTCAGAAATACAATAATGCCTTGTAGTTGGATATATGTATACCATCATATTTATCTGTATGCATGTATTGTTTCTGGGTGCATGCATTTGTTTATCTTCTGTACTAATTTGAACCTGTATTTAGCAATTGATACATTACAATTGACACTAGAATCACAGACTCTAGATGAGTTTTTATTTTTTGCAGGCCATGTGGGATTGATGGGTCCTTTGTTTAGTCCTTGGAGCACTTGTCAATCCTTGTAGAATGGTGTGTTTTCGCTTGGTACTCCTTGTAGGATGGTGTTCTTCTTTGGTCATTTAAGAGGTCCACATTACATATTAAGAGTAGGAAGAAGAGAGCATCAACAAATATATAACACTAGGGCTATCTATGATATGCATGAAATCTTTGGAATTTGTGTATCGTTGAACAAAAATTTGTTTCTGTTACTACTTTGAAAGTGCCTGTGGTACATACAAAATTTTACAATTGGTAAATTAAAGCAGAAATGCTAATGCTATGAAGTATTTAACTATGAACACCTAATGATGCGCCCTTCTGTGATTGGTGGTGGCTTCCAATTTCATTCGAAGAAGCTTTATTGGTAGCTAATGGGTTATCAACTTATCCCCTGTACGGTTTGTGTGTACATTGAGCAACAAGCATTAAAATTCTTTATTAACTCTGCCACACAGTCCGCCTTAAAAATATTCAGCCCCATCTCCAAATGGGCTGCGTGAACCTTTTAATTTTGGATGGGAGATGATAATTTTGTGAAGGTTATATTCTTTTCGGCTGTAAGCAGATAGGGATTTTGTGAATCCCCCTTTTTTATGAAGTGTTGTGCTATTGCTTTCATGTTATTTTTTATTCTTGAATATTTATTCTACAGTGTATAAAGATTTTGCTGGATTCTGTTTGAGAGAAGTTATTGCCTATGTTGTTTTGTTTGGAAAATGATTTTCTGTCTGTTGACAAAGTAAATAATCTTGGAGTTGGAATGTCTCCTCTCTCATAAGTCTTGATTCCAAAAATTGCTTACATGTTTTTTCAAATCAAGAAGTTGACAAGCTTTTGCTTATCTTGTCAGTATACCATGTAAAATTTATCTCCTTTAAAAGTGCATTTGAGAGGCTAAATCTCTCTAAAACATTTTTAACAAGATACCTAGCTAGGACAAGCAGGCAGAAGCCTACCTCCATTATTCAAGTAAGGAGACTATCTTGGGCACTGAACTAATAGGTCCGTGCTTTAACCACTTGCCCCATTATTCAAGTAAGGAGACAGACTATCCTGGATGCTGGACTAATAGATCCATAAATTAATTCTGATTGGATTTTACAAACACTTTCTGAGAATAAGAAACCTGGGAATGTCTTTTCACTTAGAATTCTTGATTCCAAAAATTGCTTGAATGTTCTTTTAAATCGAGAAATTTTCAAGCGTATGTTTATCCTGTCATCCTACCATGTAAAAGTTTTTCTCATTCTTGGGAACATTTGATAGTTCAAAATTCTTAAAAACATTTGAGACAAGATGCCTAGCCTAGACAAGAGGCAAAAACCTGTCTTTTAGTTAAGGAGACTATAGTGGGTACTGAACCAATAGGCCATGATTTAGTCATCTGCCCCTATTATTCAAGTAATTTGACTGTACTGGGTACTGAGCCAATAGGTTACGCCCTTGACTTAATTTCAATTGGATTTTGCAAACGCTTCTTTAATAACATCCTCTCAGTTTTCAATCCTCACTCGGAAATTTAAATTTAAGTCATTAGTAGCTTTTGAGGCTCATCTGTGGTTTCACTCATGATGTCAGATCACATCGTTTGGCCATTTAAAATGGGGTTGTCTTCTTTAGAAATGTCAATATTTAGAAATTGTTATGACTGTAGTATGAGAAATGTGCTTATCAAATCATTTGATAAGATTGAAGGGACCCAAGTCACAAATGTACACTGTCCTGGTCAGATATTTTCTATTGTCAGTTGAAACTTGAAACTGAGTGGTTTTCTACTTTCCATATGGCTTTGTAGTATCTTATGTGTTCATTGCAAAAATGCCATAATGTGGTTGGGAATAACCAGCTGAGCATGTTGATATTGAAGTGAGCGACATATTCTATTGAGTTTTTCATTGGATTTTTGAAGAAGGATATCCTTTTAAATTGCTCTTTGGCACATGGGCTGTATCCTTGATAAAAATCAGTTGATTATTATGTTTCTTACATTGAAAATTTAAATAAGTGGTTTCAAATTAATATTGCCATTCTCAGTAGATCTTTTTTTCAGCCAGTTCGATTGTACAAAATTGTGAGTTTTCCTGGTCTGATGGGCAAAATCTGTTTTGCTTTTTGGTAGACATATGAAATTGTAACCCTATTGAACGAGCTTCTTCCACCCTTGGCTGAAGGAACAATATCTCTTCCTGCAAGTCAGACTACGGATACTAAATGCTCCTCAAATAAAAATGTATCAGACAATGCAGGAAAGATAGATGATATGAATCAAACAATGACAGAAATGTCTGCTCGTGAAAAGCTGTTGCGTGATCAACCAGAACTTCTGGTACATTTTGGAATTGATATTTTACCAGTCCTGGTCCAGGTTAGTTAGTTGACTATTATTGATAAAATTTATCTACACTTTATTTTCCCAGGAATCAGGCTTAAATACAAGACCCTGATTATAATGAAACAGGTATATGGCTCAAGCGTGAGGTCTGCTGTTCGACACAAGTGTATTGCTGTTATCAGCAAGTTGGTGTATTTTAGCACTTGCGATATGCTGACGTCTCTACTTCGCGAGACAAACATATCAAGGTACCACGAACTGAATCGAGTATCATATAAGAGCCACACAGAGTTAAAATCTGCAAATTCCAAGCATAGCAGAAGTTCTTATTTGCATTGGCTTTCCATGTCTGCAGCTTTTTGGCTGGAGTTCTAGGATCGAAAGATCCCCATGTTTTGGTTCCTGCTCTTCAGATAGCAGACATTCTTATACAAAAGCTTCCTGATACTTTTTCCAAGATGTTTGTCAAGGAAGGCGTTCTTCATGCAGTTGATAGCCTTATATCAGCAGATATGTCTGGCTCAGTTTCTGCACAGGCATTTACCCCAGGGAAGGATGAACTTTCAGAATTTGCTTTGCCAAATTCCACAGATACTGTAATGCCCTTGGATGAATCAAATAGTAAAGCAGTTGGAAAGGAAGAATATAGAGGCTCAAATGTTGGAAGGTATAGTCCACCTTCTGGAGAGGGAATGATTCCTATCATTAAATCAGATATGTGGGCTACTGTTGGTACACATGCGAAACACTTCAAAGATGAATACTTCCCAGCAGATTCAGATATAGTTGGAGGAATGACAGAGAGCCTTCGCAAGCTGAAAACAATTTGCATTAAGTTAAATGATGAATTGCAAGGTAAGGATAAAGCGGTAGAGATTGTTTCTGCTGATGAAGAACACATGTTGTTGCTTATAGCAGAAATGCTTTCTGAACTTGTTAAAGGTGACGGTGTTTCAACTTTTGAGTTTGTTGGAAGTGGGGTCATTCCATCTTTACTCAATTATTTTTCATATGGAGCTTTGTCTAAGCAGAATATGACAGAAGCAGAGTCAACAAAAGTTTTTCAGAAGGCATTAAATAGGTTCAAGTTGTTTATTAGGCTCGCTCTTCCTCTGAATGGTGAAGATGGAAGGGAAGCTCCATTAAAAATCTTAGTTCATAAACTGCAAAATGCATTATCTTCCTTAGAACGCTTTCCTGTTATCTTAAGCCATTCTCAGAGATTACGTGGGGGGAGTGGAAGTGTATCAGGACTGAGTGCATTACGCCAACCTGTTAAATTGCGCCTGTGTAGAGGAGAAGGAGAAACATCTCTTAGAGATTACTCATCAAATGTTGTACTCATTGATTCTTTGGCTAATCTTGCTGCTGTTGAGGAATTTCTTTGGCCTAGAGTTCATAGAGGTGAGGCAGACTTAAAAACTTCTTCAAATTTAACCCCTTCAGATAGTTGTGGTGCCCAGGCTGGAACAACTGACACTTCTCCATCATCATCTGCACCAGTTTCTGAAGAACGGTCTGTTTCTAACAGATACAATGGAAGTTCTGCCACCAAGGACTTAGAGGGGGCAAGCACAAGCTCGTCAAAGGGAAAGGAAAAAGCAGTTTCAAAATGTGTCATAGAGGAAACAAAGGCTACAAAATCAAGGAACAGTACTCGTATGAGAGTGTGTGATGGAGCATCCCAATTGAACCAACATCCTAGTGAGTCTGTTGCTGAGGTATGAATTTAGAATGGTATAATGTTGTGATAATTGATTTTGGACCATTGTCTTTTTAATTGGGCTGAGGGTCTCTTTAGGAGTAGCATCCCCAAGCATCTGCAATATTTTTATTCAAGAATGAAATTCTTTCAGAAATAATTTTTGTGATTCACATTTGAATCTTTGATGCAGGAAGAGGAACTTGATGCGTCTCCTGCCGAACTTGATGACTCTGTACCAATGGAAGAAGAAATTTCTGAAGATGAAGATGATGATTATGAAGGACACTTGGATGAACGCATGGTGAGTAATTTATTCATACATATTTCCTTTGTTTGCATGAATTTGAGGGCTTTTCTTGAAGAATTACAATGATTGGAGGATCTGTCTTGGAGTTTTGATCTTTATTTACCTGTGATTGCAATTTGCTGAGATATATGTTTTGCTCTTTGCATTGTGTTTTTGAAGCTATATGGAGAGGAACAGCCCTCATCTTCTGTAACAGAAAGGGTGCATGCCGTACAATTAGGGGATCCCATGGATGAGAGTGCCACACCGATTGCCACCACTGTAGAAATTGCAAATGCATCTCAACCGCCTTCGAGAGTTGATGGTAGATCTGCTTTGTTTGAAAGTCGTGAAGGCAGTGAGTTCTTAAGAAGTGCTTTATTCCCAAGAGGATCATTATCCTTTGCTAGGGCTGCTATGTCTGGGCTTTTATCCGTTGGTGGCAGGAGTGTTCGAGGGAGTAGAGGTTTTCGGACCCTGCCAATGGCAGACCCAGCCACAACTCCCTCTAGATTGGATTTTTTCATAGGTGGAAAGAAAGTGGACAGGTCACTAACAATTTATCAAGCAATTCAGCGGCAGGCAGTAGCAGATGAAGATAATGCAGCTTCAGCTCATGCTCCTGTTGAGGGTCGTAGACTTTGGGATGAAGTTTACTCTATTACGTATCGAATAGTTACCCCTCCAGAAGAAAAAGCTTGTGCAGGAGTATCTGGAACTTCTTCCTGCAAGTCCGCTGAGGATTCCCTGACTGACAGCTCCAGTATTGAAGCTTCATTGAAACAAACATCATTTTTAGGTAGTATTTTACAAGGAAAGCTTCCTTGTGACCTAGAAAAGTCAAACTGTACATATGATATCCTATTGTTGCTTCGTGTTTTGGAAGGTCTCAATAGATTAGCTCCTCGTCTAAGAGCTGAAGAGGCATCAGATGCATTTGCAGAAGGAAAAATCACTAGCTTTGAAGAACTAAAAGTACAAGGTCCTACTGTCCCTCAAAATGACTTTTTAAGTGGCAAGTTGACACCCAAATTAGCACGGCAAATGCAGGATCCTCTGGCACTTTGCAGCGGTGGTCTTCCTTCTTGGTGTCATCAGCTAACCAAAGCATGCCCCTTCTTATTTCCATTTGAGATAAGGAGGCAGTACTTTCATTCAGCTTCCTTTGGGTTGTTGCGTGCCCTACAGCACTTGCAGCAGCAACAGAGTGCTGAAAATCCAAATGCAACTAATGAGCAAGGGTTACGAGTTGGTAGGTTGCAGCGTCAAAAGGTTCGTGTTTCAAGAAATCGTATATTGGATTCAGCTATGAAGGTAATGGAAATGTATTCTAGTCACAAGGCAGTTCTTGAAGTGGAGTACTTTGATGAGGTTGGGACGGGTCTAGGTCCAACTTTGGAGTTCTATACACTTCTTAGCCATGAATTGCAAAAAGATGCGCTTGGAATGTGGAGGTCTAGTTCTTGTTTTATAGAAGCTGCTCCAGGAGAAGACACTGAAATGCTGGATGTTCAACAGAATGAAGAATTTTCAGCTATAAGTGAAGCCAGTGAAGAACTAAAAGTTGGCAATCAAGAGTTTGTCCAAGCTCCTCAAGGATTATTTCCTAGTCCATGGCCACCTAATGCAGATTCGTTATGTGGAAAACAGTTTTCCAAAGTAATAGATTACTTTCGTCTGCTTGGACGAGTCATGGCAAAAGCTCTTCAGGATGGGCGGCTCCTTGATTTGCCTTTTTCAACAGCTTTTTATAAACTTCTTCTTGGGCAGGTAATCTTTATATAAACCAAATTATATTAGTTAATACACCTTTACTGTGGGTAGTAATGGTTCTAGTGATGATTGGAGGTGAACCAATCTTAATATCACTCATTGAATTTCTTGCACAGGAGCTTGATTTATTTGATATTCAGTCTTTTGATCTTGCATTGGGAACAACTTTACAAGAAATACAAGCACTTGTTCGTAGAAAGCAGTTCATGGAGTCCCTGCACATGGACAAGAACTCTACACATGGTTTACATTTTCGAAATGCCAGAATTGAGGATCTCTGTCTTGACTTTACTCTTCCAGGTTACTCTAATTATGTCCTCAAACCAGGAGGGGACAGTATCATGGTACTTCATTTTCTCCATAATGAAAATGTTACTTTAATATCCAAATCTCTACATACTCATATGAGAACAGGTTACTACAGGTCTTTTATTTTATTTCTTCAATGTACTATTCTTGATACTTTGTTTGTTACAGGTTGATCTGGAGAATTTAGAAGAGTATCTTTGTTTAGCTGTAGATGCAACTATTAGAACAGGAATAATGCCACAAATGGAAGCATTCAGGGCTGGATTTCATGAGGTCGTTATATTGAAATTCTTAATTTGTATTACATGTGATAGTGTGTTTTAAGCATCCGGGAAATAAATTTATCCAGTGTGGCATTAGAAGATTGATTTCTTACATATGTTGTGATTAGTTAATAGAACTGACTGGAAGCAAACAAATGAAACTCTGGCATAAGCATACAGGGTGTTGGGTTTATTCTTGTACGGGAAACTGCACTCCGGCTGCAAACCCTCAATATAATGCCACAGTCTTCTCATTTTTTGCATACATTTCATTGGTTATGCAGGTTTTTCCTTTGACATCTTTGCACATATTTTCTGAAAGTGAACTTGAATGTCTACTTTGTGGTGGAAATGATTTATGGACGGTTAGTGTTGATGCATTTATCTTTTATGTAATGCTTAATGCTAATGTTTTAATCATATTTTGAATCCTCTTTTTGTAACACTTTGTGATTGAATGACCATATGAAGTGTATTATTTTCTCGTTGCAGACTCAGTCACTATTTGAGAACATCAAATTTGATCATGGTTACACATCCAGTAGCCCACCCATTATAAATGTGAGTATCTGTTACTGTTGGCAGTGTTCTTTCATGTGTAATGCCTTAACATCAATGTACTTTTGCAGACCTGGAATAAGTTTTAGCTTGGAATGTCTGTATTCTTATTTCTCTTAACCATTGTGTAATCTTCATTTGTTGCTGCAGCTGCTTGAGATCATAGGGGAATTTACACCTGAACAGAAGCGGGCATTTTTGAAATTTGTGACTGGAGCTCCCAGACTTCCTCCTGGAGGGTTAGCTGCATTAAATCCAAGATTGACAATTGTTCGGAAGGTAAGGATAAAGGGTCAAAGTGCTCTAAGCATTGGACTTGACTAGTTTGAACTGGAGCTGATTTGGTTTTCCATCCATATCCTTCTCTGCAGCATCCAACAGGAGCAAATGGAGGGTCCAAGGGAGCAACTACTCAAGCGGCTGATGGAGACTTGCCTAGTGTCATGACATGTGCCAACTACCTTAAATTGCCTCCTTACTCTAGCAAGGTTACTTTTCAATGCATATTTAGTCCTTGTAAAGTTGACTTTTTTCTTTTAGCATTATTTTGCTCATGTTTCATTGTTTTTGATGGAGACTTGGCTAGTGTCATGACATGTGCCAACTACCTTAAATTGCTTCCTTACTCTAGCAAGGTTATTTTTCAATGCATATGTAGTCCTTGTAAAGTTGACATGTTTCTTTTAGCATTATTTTGCTCATGTTTCATTGTTTTTGATGGAGACTTGGCTAGTGTCATGACATGTGCCAACTACCTTAAACTGCTTCCTTACTCTAGCAAGGTTTTTTTTCAATGCATATGTAGTCCTTGTAAAGTTGACATGTTTCTTTTAGCATTATTTTGCCCATGTTTCATTGTTTTTACATTTTTGGCAGGAAATCATGCATGAGAGGTTGATGTACGCTATAACAGAAGGGCAAGGTTCCTTTGACCTTTCTTAAGCTGTGTGTTATTGAGAGAAAGAAGAGTTGTGTGGTGCTTGGACAACTGTGCCTTCAATTAAAGTGCAATTTTTGAACATTCACAGTGACAAAGTGGAATGTTCAATTCAATGCCACGTAAATCTCCTCGACTATTTCCAAAATGGAGATGCTTTTCTCTTACATCTTCTGGGGCTGAGATCAACAATCTTAACCACTGCAAGCTTTACTGATGACTAGTCTGATTCCCATTTACTGCATTTGACTGTATTATTGGAAGTGGCATCAGTCAATTGCATAAAATGTGCTGTGCGTTAGATGCATCTCTTGTAAATTTTTGTTTGCCTTCAAGTTACATTCTGGGAATTATTTATGTGCATACTAAATTTCAGCAAGTCAAAAACTTGTTTAGTCTTCTGTGCTCTGTTTGAGCAGTTTCAACAAAGCTTATTGTACATAATTGGAAATTAATTTTAAATAAGAATGCTGTTATAACTTTTCTTGCGTATATGTCATTTTGTATCCATTGATTTAAGAATTATCAATGTATTTTTCAAATATTGTTGTTCAAAGTAAAGGTTGAGCTTTATTTATTTCTCTATTAGCAATTAGCAGACATCGAATGTCCCAGGTTAAGCTGAAGCATTTTTCCCTGTACTTTCAAAATGGAAAAGTATCACAGATATACAACACTTGCTTTGCTTGTTTAAGCAAAGAAAAGCAGATTGCAATTTTTCTGCCTTATTCATTACAACTTTATTAGTGTACTATGGACATTGTAACAATGTCATGGATTTGCTTATAGTAAATCATTGAATATGCAAATAGAAGCGAATGATGCTTGTGAAATGTCTAAGCAAATGGAAAGTTGATATGTTGAAGTTTAGACAAATATGCATTCCAAACTAATTGGATACAATGGTTATACAATCACACATCTACAGCTTCATTCACAATTAATCAACAGCACACCAAAATTTCCATTTTCTTGTAGAAAGCTCTAATAAGGACGTTTATCTTATTTCAAAATAATGACTTTGTGATATTGCTATCAGGATTCAACTGTGTAGTTTTTGAGTCAAACTCATTGACCCATAATTCATGAGTAGTGGTTCACATGAACCCATCTCTCATGAGAATGAATGGAACACTTAGCACTCATTG
>MU223745.1:1915834-1935137 GCA_018584345.1 Thuja plicata
GATCATGATCAAAGTTTGGTTAAGTCAAAAGCTTTGAGGTGTTCTCAAATGGAGGGAAAATTGGTTGGTTGTCTCAAAGATATTAGGAATTAAATAACTCAATCATTTAATTAAATTAGCCATGGAACGGTGAATGGGTTGGATTTAATCTTTTTGATTTGAACTATACAATTGAAAAATCAATTGCATAATTTGATAATCCCTTTAGGCTTGAATTTAATTATTTGATTTCATGATTATTTGATCTTTTAATTTGATTTGATTTTTGTCCATTTGTTTTGATAAATTTCCATTTGATTTGATCCATTTGTTTTTGCATTGAGATGATATTTTAAGGCATTTGGATGAGATTTATAGTTTGGAATGCTTGAGATACACCTAGTCAATTTTAGGTGTCTACACATTGCTTGAACATAATTTGATTAGTATGAATTTGGAGGCAGCCCTTGCTGCTAGTAATAAGATGATCGCCAAGTCAACTATTAAGTTTGAAGAGATGCTAGAGGTTTGGATGTGTCACGCAAAAGGCTATAAGGTGAAATTTGCGGAGGCAGTGAGATTGCCTCGTGATTCTCCCCAACATTGTATACCGTCCCCATGAAAAACACATGGACATGGTGGGGTGTGCAAAGGTCGATAGGTCTACCTGTGTTATACTATACGTTCACAATATGCCACCTGCTATTCATTTGATTCTCAACTCCCACTTGTACTCAAGAATTTATTATCAAGTCTTGGGAAATGTTTGGACTTTTTAAATTACGTGTGCGTAAATAATATACAACACGACCAATTACAATCATCTTAACTGATCATTGTGATCTTGAGTACATAAAATAGAAAATTATTATTAATGAAAAATTTGCACTTTCGGCATTGTCTTTAATGTTCATGGATTACACGTATACTTTTCAATTGTATTGTTTGGAGTCTTATCTTAAACTTGGAATAGGTCATTACATGTAAAATATTGTAAATAGGTTTATTCTTGTGGGTGAATAATGTGATGATTATATGTACTTTTCAATGACAAACTGGAATTCATTCGGTGGACGAAGAAAGACACGACAGGCTCATAAGAGTGAAACATTTCACTATTACAACTTTTTTAAGATTTGAAATCTATTCACTGCATAACAAATAAAATATCATGGCCCACCCCAAATTGTTCCATTTTTTAATGTTTCTGTGTATAACAAACATGTATTACATTGGCACTGTGTCAATGTGCTATATGATCCCCACAAAAATGCGCACGACAATGAATGAAAATCTCATAGCTAGAAGGTCAAAGAACAACACAAGAGACCAAGGTAGATAATGTCACAAATGTGTGCACCCATGTTTGTTAGACACGGATCCAACCCCCATCTAACCCCCCAAGTGCGAGACTTGTGCTCTGCGGGTGAATATCCTTGTAAGGGTGCTTTCTTAACCCTCTCGATACACCTTCAACAATTATGACAATGATGAAAAAACTGAAGAGTTTCACTAGCTCACACACCTACTTAAAATTTCCTCAGATTTATTCGTGCATGCGTGATTAAAGTTTGGCCGTTGATCTTAAAATAGGAGATTGATCTTCAAACAACTTGCATATAAGGTAACTGGGATCCTCAACACAGAAAACACACTATGTTTTCCACCTCATGCGTACTTAAGATTTCATCCCCTTTCAATTAAATCACCAATGAATGATCCTATTGAACACACTGATGTTCGTTGCTTCTTAAATACACAAATAAAAAAAGCTTACTGTGACCATCAGTGCAGGAAATGCAGGATATTTTCAGTGGGGCACTTGGGCACTTAGTTATTTGTACATCTTCACTTTAATCGTGCGAGGTTGAGCTAAGGTGAACAGTAGGAGACGATGATCGTTGCTTAAATCCTTTCAAATAAAGGTAAATGGGACATGCAAAGCATGAAACATATGTTGTTTTTGTCCACGTACTACCACACTTAAAAGGTTTTTGCTTGCAATTAAATCGCGCAAGGCCCTTTCATTTTTTCGGTGAGAATGTGGATCGTTGCAGTTTCACGGGCATAAATGAAAACATGTAGTCGACATAACCGTGCCCATCGAGAGGGACTAAGGCCTGGAATTTGACGGTCAAACCTATCTTTCATATGAATTTTTTATGGCGGTTTGGTCATTTTAATGTCTTTCATTTTATGTTTTACGTTTTAAGATGACTAATGATTGTCAAAATTTTTCTAATTTATAAATATATAAGAATTTTGGAAAAATTTGAATATTTTATCAATGTAATTGGTAAAAACATATAATAAATATTTTAGTATTATTATATATAATTGCTACTAATTATTGAAATTAGAAAATAAGTGTAACCGAGATAATTATATATATATGCAAAAATATGAAATTTATACTCAAACTTTTGTTTGTGAAAAAAATAAATAAAATTTAAAAGTAATTATAAATTAGTAGTATAGCAAAAACATCAAATTAGTCAAGAAAGTTTCAAAGTTTATACGGTTTAACATGTATATTTGTTTTGAATTAGTAAAACATATTTGGAAAATACATATATTTTGTTTTTAAAATATTATAAATTTGTAAAATATAAAATAAATAAATTAGAAATATTTATATTAGAAAATAGAATATATTTATTATACATATATATTACCTATATTATAAAATAACATATTTAGGTAAATCCTTTGCATGTGATGGATCCCAGAAGCAGGTGACAACCCCCGAAACTGGGATGAATTAAAATAAACTTCGACGAGGCCTCAAGGGGTAACCCAGGAATCTCAGGGGCTGGGTATGTAGCTCAAAATGAGCTAGGAGAAATTATAGGAGTTGGAGCTCAAAGGTTGGTTGACGGAAACAAACAATGTTGTGGAATGTATGACAGCGATAGGTGCTACGCTGATGGCCAAAAAATTGGGAGTGAGAAAGTTGCATCTGGAGGGAGACTCACTGCTAACAGTCAATGGGATTATGAGATGACAAACATACACATGGTACTTAAATAAGCATATCAAAAGAATCAGAGACCTCCTCGGACAGTTTGAGGACTTTAAGACCATGTATGTCTTGAGAGGCCAACGTACTTTTCGATTAGCTCTCCAACATTGGAGCTAATGAATCACTAGAAAACAAATTTGAACTTTTTGAGGACCTTCATTTTCTAGACTCCATAAATACCCGATTTAAGAACCGATGTTGAAAATTTCACAAAAATCCATGGTGTTTTCAAAATTTTCAAATTTGGTCAATGGTGCATTCTATTTGGAGCTTAGCCACGTGGTGCTGGGATGTGGCTAAGCTCTAGACAAAATGCACCATTGACCAAGTTTGAAAATCCAAAAATACCATGGATTTTTGCAAAATTTTCAGCATATGTTCTTCATGATCTACATATTTTGTGGTCGAAAACCACAAAAATTTTGGCAAAAACTTATTGTGTTTTCACGAATTTGAGAAAAGAAAAGTTTGATCTATTTTTTTTGGGTGCATTTTGTTTGGAGCTTACATTTTTTGGTATTTTACGACCACAAAATATGTAGATTGTGAAGAACAGATGCTGAACATTTTGCAAAAATCTGTGGTGTTTTTAGATTTTTCAAATTTGGTCAATGGTGCATTTTGTTTGGAGCTTAGCCGTGTCTATTTTTAAATAAAGACGTGATCTTTAGTAAAGTATGATGACATCTTTTCTCACGCCTTAGCATATTTTTTGAAGTGATGGTGGCGAAGAATCCATCCTCCAGAGTTGAGTGGCAAAGAATGAATGGACAAGTTTGGTAACATGCTGGTATGACGGGAGATTGAGCCTGGATTTACTGACGGTGGCACTTGGGAATTAATTTGAGTAGAAATTCCACATGCTCTAAGAAGACTTCGTGGAGAGAGCCAATTCATGGTAGTAGGGATTTAAATGACGCCCCACAGTCTTCTCATCATCTTGTTTTTTTCTCTCTTCTGGTTATTCAAAGAGTAGATGGAGGCAAATTTCTCTCTCAGCTCTTCTGGGCAACTACCTAGCTTTTGAGGGCCTATTTTGATCCAGTGAATGAGAAATTTCTTTAAGCTAGATGAGCTTGAGTTCTGGGATGCGGTGGTGCAATTGTTTGGTGTTGAATTTCTCAATAATGACCTTTGGGTGTGCACTAATATGGATATTTCTTCTGTTTTCCTGGTAGTGACTCTGATGGTTATTTTCTCAAGAGAGGAAGTTCTTGAGGATGCGTGGGCATGTTTGGTGCCCAAGTGGGCTGGAGGAATGGTATAAATTATTGGGAGGGACGATATCGGGGTGGGACTGCACATGTATGAGGGCTCATGGTGACTCATTGGAGGAGATTTTGAGGAGCTCCAACCATTGATGGTGTGGTCATCAGCATACCCACCAAAAACCCACCTGCAGGAAGCCCGCAAAGGGTGGGTGACCTTGCTGGATTTCCTACAAAAGTAGGAAACAAAGAAGGTGAAGGAAACAAAAAATCACCAACTAGGGGGAAGGTGACACCAATTAAATTGACGGCCCTAAAGGGAGAAGATGGGCGACCGGTACAGAGGGGGTAGATTTTTCCAAAAGCAGAGGTAGAGGAGGTGGGCCAAGCAACTGGGGAAGAGCCAAAATTGTGGATGGGGCTAGAGATGGTGGCAAAGGCTGAGGAGAGCGAAGCTTGGGAGGCAAGAATTAGGTGAGAGAAATGACCAGAGACATTGCTTTCCTCGACTTCACCAGGGAGGAAGCAACATCATGGTTCAAGTAGCGGCCATAGATACCCTGCACCAACGTGCCCAATTTTTTGTAGTATGGGCTAGTTAAATGAAGATTCTGTCATCGCATGGCATTGTGTTTTTTGAATGAGCAGTTAATTTTAATTTGGCCAATAAAGGGCCTTTTTGTTAAAATTCAAACTCAGTTGTATGCATTTTCCTAGAAGAGGCTACCACAACAATGTAATATTTTTGGATATCAATAGAAAAACCATATTACCGATCAAAATAAAATAAAATAACATATTTATATTATTAAATTAAATAATATATTGCCTATAAGAAGTATTGACAGTTTATTAAGAAATCTAAGTATCATATTGACAGTTTTATTAAAGTCTGTCAATTCATACGGTCCCATAAATTTTCACCTTGTCATATACGTGTAATACATAGAAAAATGGCTAATATGACCATCAAATTCCACATTTGGTGAGGACCTCAGTTATGATGGTGGCAAAAACACTAAACACTTTCCCTCGCACACACTTCCTTTATTTAATCATGCACGCATGATTAAAGCTCACTTGTTGATCTTAAAAAGATGCCAGCTCTTCAAATTGCATGCGTTTGAGGTAACCGAGTGTGGTGGGACAAAAAAATGGTATATTTTTAAACCTGTTCATCTTTGTACATAAGATATCATTCTCAACCAATTAAATCACCTGACTATCTTAATTCCCCTCTCAATTAAATCGCCGACGCCCGGTCTGTTGACCGCACTAACGAGCATCTCATCTTGAATCCTACAAAAAGAAAAGGCTTGCTTGGACAAAAATCGCAAGAAGCACACGATGTTTTTGGCGGGGCGCCTGAGCACTTAGTTATTTGGACATCATTTTTTTAGTCACGCATGGTCAAAGTAAGGTGGGAAATACAAGATGATGGTCTCTTCTTAAAGCCTTTGGAACAGAGGTAACCGGGATCCTGCAATGCACAAAACATACAATGTTTTCGTTTGGGCACTTGCACGCTTGAATTTTTCCCACTTCTTATTTGTCCACGCAAGGTTGAATTAATTCAGGGCAGTCATTTATTATGATAAAAATGTGGGCCATAGAACTTTGGTCTGCATTAATCAAAACAACATGCTATCGGCCTGGCTGTGCCCATCGGGAGGGACCCATATTCCTACTACGATCGCCTTGGTGATGAAGCCTGTGAGAGCACTCAACCGTTTCCTCCAGATATTTAATCATGCACACATGATTGTAGCTCAAGTATTGATCTTGAAATGGACAATTGCTCTTTAAAAAGATGCTAGCTCTTCAAATTGCATGCATTTGAGGTAACCGGGTCCAACGAGAAAGAAAACACGGTATGTTTTCCAGCCTGTGCATCTTCATACATAAGATATCATTCTCGGCCAATTAAATCGCCGAACTATCTTAAGTCCCCTCTCAATTAAATCGCCGACGCCCGATCCATTGACCACACCGATGAGCATCTCATCTTGAATCCTAGAAAAAAAAAGGCTTGCTTGGACGGAAAGAGTAGGAAGCACATGATGTTTTTGGTGGGGCACATACGCACTTAGTTATTTGCACATCTTTATTTTAGTCACGCACGGTCAAAGTAAGGTGGGCAGTACGAGTTGATGGTCGCTGCTTAGATCCTTCGGGATAGAGGTAATCGAGATCCCGCAATGCACGAAGCATAAAATTTTTTTTCTCTAGGAACTTGCATGATTGAAATGTTCTCACTTCTTATTTGATCGTGCAAGCTCAAATTAATCTAGGGCAGTTATTTATTATGGAAAAAACGTGGACCAAAAAACATTGTCGTGCATTAATCAAAACAACATGCCATCGACATGGCCATGCCCATCGGGAGGGACCCATATTCCTGTAGCAATCACCTCGGTTATGACACCTGCAAGAGCACTCAACTGTTTCCTCTACATATTTAATTGTGCACACATGATTGTAGCTTGAGCATTGATCTTAAAATGGATGATTTCTCTTTAAAAAGATGCTAGCTCTTCAAATTGCATGTGTTTGAGGTAACCAGGCCCAATGAGATAGAAAACATGGTATATTTTCCAGCCTGTGCATCTTCGTACATAAGATATCATTCTAGGCCAATTAAATCACTAGACTATCTTAAGTCCTCCCTCTATTAAATCATCGAGGCCCAATCTATTGACCGCACTGACGAGCATTTCAACTTGAATCCTACAAAAAGAAAAGGCTTGCTTGGACGAAAAGCGCAAGAAACACATGATGTTTTCGGCGGGGCACCTGCGCACTTAGTTATTTTCACATCTCTCTTTTAGTCATGCACGGTCAAAGTAAGGTGGGCAGCACAATTTGATGGTCTCTGCTTAGATCCTTTTGGATAGAGGTAACCGAGATTTTGCAATGCACGAAGTGTACAATGTTTTCATCCAGGCACCTGTGCGCTTGAAATGTTCCCGCTTCTTATTTGACTGCACAAGGTTGAAGTAATTTGGGTAGTCATTTATTACGACAAAAACATGGGCCATAGAACTTTGGTCTGTATTAATCAAAACAACATACCATCAGCATGGCCGTGCCCATCGGGAGGGACCCATATTCTTGCAGCGATCACCTCGGTTATGACGCTGACGAGAGCACTCAACCATTTTCTCCAGATATTTAATTGCGCACGCGTGATTGTAGCTCGGGTGTTGATCTTAAAATGGATGATTGCTCTTTAAAAATATGCTAGCTCTTCAAATTGCATGCGTTTGAGGTAATCGGGTTCGACGAGACAAAAAACACGGTATGGTTTCCAGCCTTAGCATCTTTGTACCTAAGATATCATTCTCAGCCAATTAAATCACCAAACTATCTTAAGTCCCCTCTCAATTAAATCACCGACATCTGATTCATTGACCACACTGACGAGCATCTCCACTTGAATCCTACAAAAAAAAATGCTTGCTTTGACGAAAAGTGCATGATGTTTTCGACAGGGCGCCTGCACACTTAGTTATTTGGACATCTCTATTTTAGTCATGCATGATCAAAGTAAGGTGGGAAATATGAGAGGATGGTCGCTGCTTAAATCCTTTGGGACATAGGTAACTGGGATCCCATAATGCATGAAATGTATGATGTTTTCATCCGGGCACTTGCATTCTTGAAATGTTCCCGCTTCTTATTTGATTGCACAAGGTTGAAGTAATCCGGGCAGCCATTTATTACAACAAAAACATGGTCCATAGAAATTTGGCCTGCATTAATCAAAACAACATGCCGTTGGCATGACCATGCCCATCTAGAGGGACCCATATTCCTGTAGAGATCGCCTCGGTTATGATGCTGGCGAGAGAACTCAACCATTTTGTCCAGATATTTAATCGTGTACGCATGATTTTTAGCTCGGGCATTGATCTTAAAATGGACGATTAATATTTAAAAATATTCCAGCTCTTCAAATTGCATGCGTTTGAGGTAACTAGGCCCGGTGGGGTAGAAAACACGGTATGTTTTCTAGCACGTGCATCTTCTTACATAAGATATCATTCTCGACCAATTAAATTGCCGGACGATCTTAAGTCCTCTCTCGATTAAATCTCCAAGGCCTGATTTGTTGACCGCACTAACGAGCATCTCAGCTTGAATCCTACAAAAAGAAAAGGCTTCCCTGGATGGACTGCGCTGGAAGCACAAGGTGTTTTCGGTGAGGCGCCTGCGCACTTAGTTATTTGCACATTTGATGGTCGCTGCTTAGATCTTTCAGGATAGAGATAACCGAGATCCTGCAATGCATGAAGCGTATGATATTTTTGTTTGGGCACCTGCGCACTTGAAATGTTCCCACTTCTTATTTGACTGCGCAAGGTCAAAGTAATCCGGGGCAATCATTTATTATGGAAAAAATGTGGGCCATAGAAATTTCGCATGCATTAATCAAAAAAACATGCCATCAGCATGACCGTGCCCATCGGGAGGGACCCATATTCCTATAGCGATCACCTCAGCTATGATGCCGATGAGAGCACTCAACCATTTCCTCTAGTTATTTAATCACGCACACATGATTGTAGCTTGGGCGTTGATCTTAAAATGGATGATTTCTCTTTAAAAAGATGCAAGCTCTTCAAATTGCATGTGTTTGAGGTAACTGGGCTCAATGGGACATAAAACATGGTATGTTTTCCAGCCCGTACATCTTCATACATAAGATATCATTCTCGGCCAATTAAATCCCCAGATTATCTTAAGTCCTCTCGCAATTAAATCGCCGAGGCCCGATCCGTTTACCGCACCGATAAGCATCTTAGCTTGAATCCTACAAAAAGAAAAGGCTTGCTTGGACAAAAAGTGTATGAAGCACATGATGTTTTTGGTGGGGCGTCTGAGCACTTATTTATTTGAACATCTATGTTTTAGTCACACATAGTCAAAGTAACATGGGTAGTATGAGTTTATGGTCGCTACTTAAATCCTTCAGGTCAGAGGTAACCAGGTCCTGCAATGCACGAGATGTACAATGTTTTCATCTGGCAACCTATGCACTTCAAATGTTCCACAAAATTTTGAGATGGACAATAGGTACAAAGGATCTTCTGAATCAAAGAGGAAAGGCAACAAGTTTCCACTTGGCAGGCTCAGAAATTTTTTGAAGCAATTGCAAGAACCATGCGGTCAGATGAAAAAATACTTGGGAAAATCTTGTTACAACTTGGTTATTGGCTCTCTTATATTTCATAAAATCCCAGATCAGTACCTAATCCATTGGGGTACCAGAGTCATTAGAAACTTTATACAGTATGAGTTTACTCATAGAATATATCTAAGAGTATTGCTTTGCAACATCTCTTTAACAATAACATCAGCCCAAACTACTTATCAGAATCCTAGTACAACCCTATCAAATCAACATGATTAATTCAAAATTTAAACAATCAATTGGATTGTAGCATGAAGCAAAAGTTAAATACATCACAACAGTGCACTAAATGAAATAAACCATTGATCCATTTCATTTAAATTTGACAAAATTTGCACAAAAGGAGAGATCTGAACCAATATTTTATATCAAATAAACCTCTGCCATTTTATTGTATAACACACTCTCTGTTCCATGAAAACCCTTATAGCAAGATTTTGGGTCTGTAATTTTCTTGGTACTAAGTCTTTGTCTTGCTCTATTTTTGGTTTACCTTGAGGTCATATTAATTGGTTTTTGTTTTCCCTTTGTTTAAAACCCTTGGTAATGGTTACTTTTTGACAAAAAACCCTAAGTCCCTAGGCTGGTTATGTTCATGCGTTACTTTTTGAAATACTTAATTCTTTAACCTAATGTCTTAAGTCTTCATGAGTGGGACCACTTTATCCTTTAATTTTTTTTTCCTGGCGAGCCGAGAATTTTAATTTTCCTAAAGTCTAAAGTCTCAGAAGTATTTTATTGTTTTCATCTGCCAGGCAAGTCTTTTTGAAATCAATGGCTGTCATAATAACTTAATCCCAAAGATGCAATCTATTTATTTATCAAGGCATTGCGTCTATATGACATCTGTCAATCGGAGATCATGGGGCCTGCTTATTCTTAACTAAGCGACAAGCTAAAGTCAAAGAAAATCTATGGTGATTGAATGGTGTGCATTATGGTGGGATAAAAAAGCTATAAGAGAGATATCCTTCGCAGAAACACGCGCGGTCAACACATGGAAAGTGGTCATGTTAGTTGACATAAAGCATCAAGCAGATCACAGATGATCTGACAGTTGGCATTTACTCATGATAAATAAGATGTGTGAAGATTACCCTTTAAGGCATCATGACAGGATAACAAGTGTCTTTTTCAAATGGTGGGACCAAAGGCTTCCGTGTTGAAAGTAGAGGTAAACTATGGTTTGATCTTAACAAATCTAATGGTGGGCACATTTCCTAAAAGGTTGAAATGCGAGGAATTTATCCATCAAGGCTTCACAACATTGTGACATGTGGCAAATGGAGGGGCCAGACTGAGTTATAAGTTTTGATAAGGATCTCGTAGATTCTTTGTAATCCAATGACAGACGTTCTTTCGTGAAGAAGATATGAGCTACCTTTATGTCATTGAGGGATCATGATTAGTTGACACCTGTCTATCTTAGATTTCGTAAAGGTAGGGCTAGAGGAATTAAAGAAAAAATAGATCACAGAAGATCTAACGGCTGGCGAGATACTGCCAAGAGAAGTTGCAAGAAATTTATCTCATCGCAGCTTAGCGCCTGAGTGACATGTGGCCTTTCTATGATCATGGATTTGTATTTATCTAAGTGTTAAAGATGGCGTAGATGGATTTTGATACGATGACCAACATGATTCCTGAATAAATAAGATGCATTATTTTACTCATTAAGGGTTCATGACTAAGTGACACTTGTCTTGTTGATTATTCACTTCCATTTCCTTCTACGAGCTGCACGATATGATGAAATCAACGACTGTGTTTTAAAGTTCATGTTTTGTGTCACAAAAAAGGTTATTGATCAAGTTGTTGAGGTCGCAGGTTTTTCAAACACAAAGGAGTAATTGTAGAGTGTGCGGCTGTCTTATTGAGAGTTAATGCTATTTGTTGGAAATTTTTTACCATAAGTGCTTCATTTCCATTTTTAGAAGTTACAAATTTCTGGAGCGACTGTGCGGAGTTTCAATTGCAGCAAATTTTTGGTGTTTTCTAAAGAACAAGTAAGTCTTCTCATCTAGTTTTTTTATGTAAGTTGTGATCATGGGTGTTTGTCTGGTAAGAGCTTGAAGATATTAGGGCTGTTGTTTCAAGTATTTTCTTCCTATTGCATACCCTAGTCTTGTAAAATGGCGTTGCGTCGCGAATTCAAAGGGAAGGTAGATTATCAAGAAAGAGCCGTTTATGATGTTTTAATGGAACAATTAAACAAGTCTACTAAAGATTTCTCTAAGATAAAGGAATTAGTGCCAAGAAACCCTAGGTTAAAGATAGGTCAAGGCCTGCATGATAGGGGTAACTGGATGAGAGATGCAAATGTTAGTATGATTGGTCTAGCTTTGTTCAAAGTAGGGTTTAGCCAAAGAAATGCTTTTGATCCTAGCAACAATATATGACAGTTTGATGTAGGGAAGCTGGTGGTCCCAGGTGTATTCATGGATGCTGATATTTTATTCCAAATAGCAAAGAATTATGACCCAATGGTTAGAATTATAAGAGATGTGGATGCTAATACTTTGATAAGCATCAAAGCTAATGAAATCTGAGAGCTTTTCAAATTGAGTGACCCTTCTTTGCTTCTTGATGATCAATTTTGATTCTTTCAATGATATTTATAAGGCTCAGAGAAATTACCTAAGAAGTGGACCTTTAAAATAATTCTTTGTCAAGGTTGGAGGATTGACTGTGGTAGGTCTAGATACCCTTGAACCATTCAAACTAGATTATTTCAACATGAGGGCATGGGGTATTTATTATGTCTTAAGTCAAATCTTTGGGGATGGTGCAAAATCAGAGATGTCCATACACTACATGTTCATGATGGTTCAGATTCTCTATCCCCATCTGGCTGTGATATTTGACTTTGCACCTTATTTGGCTGAGTTGATCCATAATGGTTTGAAAGGTATTCAGAAATAAAAGGTTGATAAGCCATTTTCATGGTATTCTCTTTTGATGCACATGCTTTTATACAAGTGTGCAAGTTATTTTAAGAAGGAGATGGATCTTATGAAGGTTAGGGATAGAGAAGAAATGCCGATACATTTGCAGAGCCTAATTATGAATTGGGATAGATAAGATGCCAACTTTGTGATCTTTGATAGATGTTTTGCATCCAGGCTCAGAGCATTGTTATTCCTTGAAAATCCTAGGATTCCAAAGGATCTGTTGTCTTTCTTAAGACCTAAACAATATTCCCAAGACATCAAGATAGTGCACAATTTGGGGATATCATTTTATATCCTATAAAAACTATTTTTAGAGTATATGGTTATAAAGATACCCCATATATACTCCCCTACCAGGTTCCTTTAAAGGTTGGCATTGATGAAATCATTAGAAAGATCAGAGGTTTGCAAGAAATGGATTTGATAGGTAAGGGCAGGGGTTCCATTTTTCCTACTATCACTATTACCCATCAGTTTGTTATCACTAAAGGTGGTTGGGTACACATGAATAAGTTTTTGGAGCCTTATATAATGGAAACATTAGTGGCCAGATGTGCTGACCCTGAGGGGTTCTTAAGTGATATGTTCAGAAAGAAAAAAAGGTGTCTAGTGATGGACCACTATTTCCATTTTCCTGAGGATGTTATTAGAAATGAGTTCAATCTGCAGGAACAAGAGATTAAAAAGGAAAAATGGCGAGTGTATAAGAAGAAACTTGAGTTTGTTCAATGTTTTGACAAGGATTATGATCCATTGAAGGTTTATGAGCCTATGGATAAAAAGATGGATTCTCTAATGACAATGTTTGAAGATATTATACAATCCTTGACTTAGAAGAAAGACGCAGTAATGCAAGCAGAACAAGAAAAAGCCAAGGCAGTTTTGAGTAGGCCAACCTTCGCTAGACTTGTTCCACATGGTGAGTATCTTTTTCACCAAAAATTAGGTTATAGTGTGGTGATGCCTAGAGGAGATGCATCCCAAAGGGGCTAGAAATCATAGGATGCACCTTCTTCCTCCAAGAAAATGAAGAGGCTATCTATTGAAAAGGGTGAAAGGCCCATTGATTTTGGTTGAAGTTTGACCTTATCCAAAGAGGAAAAGAATAGAAGAGGATTCACCACAGGTTGAGAATGTGTATTCACATTCCCAATCACCCCTGCATATTGATGAGAAAAGAGTAGCAGAGAAATTGTTATAGATGAAGAGTGTGGGGAAAATTTATGTCACTCATCAAGAAATTGAAGAAGGTATGCCAGAGGCACCTAAGAAGGTTGAGATGGACTTGACTATTGAAGAGTTTATTGGTAAGGAGTTGGACCCTCTAACTAAACAAGAAAGTGATGAGTTCATGGCTGATGATAGTTTTATAAGGGCCAGAGCATTCATCAAATTCCTTTAGAGGATCCACATTAACAAATTCAAGGAAGCATGCCAGAAGAAACAAGAAGAGGTAAATCATAACATGCTGGAAGATTTTGAAAAGGTCACCCATGAAGATGGAATAGAATTGGTTAGAAAAGTAGGTGTTCTTATTCTGCTAGAGTGGGACATAGCTGATGCTATTGTTTTTGAGGCAGTCAGAAAACAAACAAAGACTGTACATGACACTCAAGAGGCAACTGAGAAATATATCAAAGGAGTTGTGTTCAGTGAGGATCATGATGCATTGGTCATGTGGTCTTTGAAAAGAGAAGAAAATAGGAGAAAAAATGAGGTTATGCCAACTGATTATTCAGGTAGTTTGGTAGTTAAAAGAGTTGGAGAGACTTCAGAGGTTGAAGCATATGGTATGCTCTTAGAGTCTTCCAATTTAAATGTGAAAGTAGCCAAAAAGGAAGCCAAGGAAAGGGATGATCTTAGAATAAATTTGGAGACAATCCTTCAACCTTACAATGAACTAAAGAAGGTAAACATTGAAAAGGATAAAACTATTGCATGATTAAGTGGCCAACAATCTATTCAAGCATATCCTTAGGGGATAATTTCTCTTGATCCTGCCCAGCCATGATCTTCTAGTCCCATCATTGAATTTCCTCCTTCTCCTATGCCATCTAGCTTCGTTCTGGAAGCAAAACTAATTTATGAAAAGGAAAAGTTGGTGGAAGAGAGAAAAATATTGAAAGAGGTAAAAGAAAGTTGGGAAGAAGAAAGTTCAAAGTTTCATAATGCACAAGCATTGGTGCAACAAAGGTACAAAGAAAAGGTGAGAGATACAATCATGCAATTTGCTGACAGTAAAGAGCCTGCTTCTATCTATTTAGATGGGCAAAAGATTATGATCAATCTAAATTCTTTTGAGGAAGACAAGGCTACTTTGGAGCCAATTTTTCAAAATTGGATAGGAAGAAAGAGTGATTTGAAATTATTTTATTCTTTATCCAAAAAGGAAGAAAATGTTGATGTTGTAATAAAGGCCACTTACAAATTTGTCAAGAATGTGATGGATTTTGAAATAAGGAGAACTATTATCAAAAGGAAAACAAAAGTATTAAAAAGGGAATATTCTGTAGTCCATTTTGAGATGTTCCCTAACATCTTTATAAAATGCAGTAAGTTGAAGAGTGAATGCAGATGGATGAAAGAAAAGATTGATGAGTTGTCAAGGAGAATGAACAACATCATGAATTTGGAAAGTACCATCTTATTTGTTCAAACCGTGGAAACAATAGAAAATTATAGATCATATTTTGAGTCCTAGAGAAAGGAAGTTGAGTAGATCAAATCAGAGTTTGATAAATTGAATAACAATAAAAAAGAAGTTGCTAACTTCCCTTGGCCTAATAATGAAGTGTTCACCGCGTGGATGGACAAATATCTTCCAGATAAGTGAAGACAAAAGGAATATCTCATCATTTCTATAAATGGGCAGTTATCCAACAATTGGAAATAGGCAGTGGTTACTAAAGATTTTGGGCGCCAAATGATGAAGACAAAGATTCCCTTGGTAAAGTCAGAGCAGTTTCAAAGTTGTTACAAAGGCCTTATAGACCAATGAGTATGCTTTTGAAAATATTGTAACAACTCGACTCTTGGTTCGATTGTATTATTTCTTTTATGATATTTCACTCTTTGTCTTAACCTAGCAATCTGAAGCTTGTTGCATCCTGCTTCATAATAGGATTCCAAGATTGCTAGAAGTATAAATAGTCAAAGCAAGTATTGTAAAAGGGTCAAACACTCTTTGATCAATCAAGACATAATTGCAAGTTCTAGTATGGAATTTTGTTTTTGAGTTAGGGTATTCTAAGAAGGTATTGAATGTATTGAAGCTATATTGATAAATGAAAATTTATATGAAATCCCTTCTTGATCTTTAATTGTCTTCATGTGCATGTTTGAATTCTTATGAGTTTGGTTTGCAAGGCATTTTGAATTCATAAATTTGTAAGGAAAATTTTGGAATCTATTTTTAGGTTATTTCTAAGGGGAGTATAATTCCTAAGGGCAAGTTTCAGGGATTTAAATGATTGTATGAGAATTTGATGAGTTGAGGATTAAGCTATAGAAAGCAAGCTGTAAGGCATCTTGTTCTTTCTTGGATTTTGACCAGTTTTACTAGTACGATATTGTTGAAATGTAGTCATATTGACTCTCTACCTTAGGATTCAACACTGGTAAGGGTTAGGGTTTCCTGTCAACCTTTTAAAAACATAAATATTCACTTTGAAATTTTCATGTATGAATATTAAATATCTATGTTTAAAAAAAAAAGCAATTTAAGATTTTTTGAGAAATAGTAAATCAATTGAGGTACACTCGCCTAAGTTTGTGGAGCTCAAAGAGAAGGAGGATTTGATCCTCGTTAGTTGGTCTTTTACTTGACAAAATAAGGATTTAGGTTGTTTAGAGTTAAGCATTAGTGGTGTATTGGTTTCTGCAAGAAAAGTACCAACAAGGTATGTAATTTTCCTGGTGCTAAGTCTTAGTCTTGCTCTGTTCTTGGTTTTCCTTGAGGTTCTGTCAATTGGTTTTGGTTTCCCTTTATTTAAAAACCTTGCTAATGGTTACTTTTTGGTAAAAAAACCCCTAAGTCCTGTTAGCACTATATTTTTGAAAAATTTCCCATGGGTGCTTAGAGGTGTTTTCTCCCGTGTTATTTTGGTAGGGTCTTATAGTTTTTAAAAGGGGAAGTGATAAAGTATTTAAGCTCTTAATTTATTTTGGCCTTTTTGTTAATCGCAAAGTCATTCTTGTTTAGTCATGCTGTTAGTTAGCAGTGCAAGTGAGCGACCAAGGAGTTTATTAGCCATGTCGCGTAGTTGCGGGTGTAGTTGCAGTTGTTTCTTTAACTTCGCGAGTAAGCGAGAAAAGAGAAATCTATGTTGTTGCCCAGTCATGCATGGTTGGCAGTTAAGTTCTTTTGGTTTGCAGGTGTGCAATGGTTAAGTTTATGTTTGTCTTCCGGTTGTCTCTCACTTGCGAAGGTTAAGCTCAAGTTAAGTCTTATACCTAGAGTGCATGATTAATAGAAGATCTAAGTGAAGTCAACGGTTGTCGCGCACTCGTGGAGATTGAAAGATTGTTTAAGAAAGTGGTGTGAGTGCGTGATTGAAGATTTAATCAAAATAAATGGCTATCACTCACTCACCAAATGATCATGGTCTTAGGTAAATGTGTTGTGAGTGCACGACTAAGGAGGAAGGAAAGACATTATTGCTCACTCGCGAGGAGAACAAAAGGTTCATGGATTGTATTGTGAGTGTGCGATAGTCTACCACGTGTCTAATTCCCAAGAATCTTAAAATGATGTAGAAAGGAAAATGCATACTTGGCTCCAGCCACCACACTCAAGTTTGAATTAATGACAACATTAGTTTCATTCACCAAACAGTAGCATTACACAAGTGTGAGAGAATTATGGTGAACTTGACAACAATTGGATGTGATCGGTTATAAATATGAATGATTGTGCTTAGATTATGTACAGTTGTTTTATTCTTCTAAGAGATGTTGAGCATTTTCTTAGCAGAAGCTTATTTTCTGAGCTCAATTTCCAGGTTGTCCATCAGTGTGGTGAGAGTTCAATTGTGTGAGAGTCAGGATGAGTTAAGAAACTTCAAGCGGGGCATCAAAGGATTCTAGTAAAAAGGCAGTTGCAATTGTATCATCTTAAAATGGAAGCACTTCCTTTTTAAGAGCGTTTAGCCCTCCTTAGGGGATTTTTTTGACCTCTATCATATCATCATCCTATTTTTACATCATCTCATGCTTCTGTGCTGGTTCAGGACCCTGATTGGGCCTCTCCGGGAACCTCCTACCCCACCTGGCATATTTTCCAGGGGTTCTGACCCCTTGGGTCAGGGTTGACCTCAACCCTGACCTAGGTCAGGGTTGACCTCGACCCTAACCTAGGTCCCCCTTTCAAATTAGGAAACTTGTCGGCTGTCGGGGCTCATCAAAAATTCAATTTTCTCGCTTTCGGGTCGGCTGTTTCAGGTTTCAAAGCATTGATTCCTAAATTATATTTAATATAGGTCCTATCATAGGGGTAAGGGATTTAATGGGAATTTAATTCTCCTATGTAGGCCTCCTTAGAATATTGTGCCCTAATTTCATATAAAAGGGAACATATCTCTCTCATTTTCTCTAAGCATTACGAATTATCAATTAGGTGATCAAGAGAAGTTTCAAGCATCCATTTACAAGTTCTCAAGGTGTTCAAGTCTTCCTCTAAAGCATTCAAATTCTCCATTGAAGATCAAGGATTCAATCTTTCAAGCCTTTGAAGGGATTAGGTGCAAACATCCAAGATTCATCATTTAAACCCTAGATCTAACCATCATGGTGGTATGATCTTCCTTCAAGATCCTTTGTGCCTCTTCAAGAATCTTTCATCATCTCTTCAAAGTAGATTTAAAGTGTAAAATCATGGAGGTTTATGGTTCATATTGAGTTCATTCTTTCATACTTACATACTTGTATAACATTCAAATTTCAATTACATATCTATTGAATATCATAGCTTCATTGTTAGATTCAATTCTACTACTTGTTAGCATTCTATACTTTATTGATTTCAAGGTTAGTTCCTAAATCAGGGTTTGACTAAGGAAAACCCCTCCCCCACAACAAAAATCTCCTTTTTCTTGTAGGTACAGGTACAGAACAGTGGATTTGAACCCAGATCTGGATACCCTTTTTGGAAAACTTTCAGGATCCGCGAACAGGGTCACTTTCGGATCTGTGCAGGTCAGGGTCAACATTATTGGGTCAGGGTTGACATTTGTGGGTCAAGGTCAACATTTTTCATAAGAAAAAATTGGAATGGAAAATGATTTCTAGGTTTTGTTCGTCTCTGCATTTCGGTTCGGTATCAACTGTCATTTTTTCTAGAAACAGTCTACAGACCTCAGAAAACAACATTCTTTGATCTGCAATATTTCAAGGTTAGTGCATTTCTCCTATCTCTTCAATTACTATTATATATCATTTCTATGCATATAATTAATAGAATTTAAGGTATCTCCTTTGTTATTATCCTTTTCAAATAGTTGATTCATTTGTGCATTAACCCTTCTCTTAGGTTGATCAACTTGGATCTCCCATTTGTGCATTTGAGGGTAAAAAAGGAACATCTTATCTTCTCCTTAATCACAATTGCAATACACAATCAATACCATTCAACTAAATATAAAGTAAAGGAAATCAACGATCAAACTATACACACACTCACACGAAAACATGATAACAACCCTTTACATTTTGGTGAACCCTCAATAGACAACTCCTTCTCTTTGGTGTTAGATTTACATCTTAGATTAGAATTTACATAATACTAACAAAATATTCAAAAAAAAACAAAAAAAAAACACTTCTTGAATTTTCATCATGAAATTCTTTTGGTGTATGGCTATTTTTCTCATTATCCTTCTTTTAGCATCTCTTTATAGTACCTATGATGTCTATGAGAGTGTTATTCATTTTATCATGTTTGTCAATCTTCATG
>MU223745.1:1936732-1964944 GCA_018584345.1 Thuja plicata
TTCACTAAGAATATGGTGTACATTGTTGTAAAGCAGGATATCTCCTTACCTTGTGAAGTAGGTATCCTCTTCCTCTTCCTTATCCTACCTAGTGGGTAGCCATGATAAGGAGGGGGGCATATATAGGGTCTCCCTTGTACTATAATATACATTTATTTACATGTTGCAACATGCTAAATCCTTGGAAGGTAACGCACATAAGTTGCTAAATCCTGAAGAGACACGTATTTTTACTTTTATATTTGCTAAATCCTTGGAAGGTAACTCACATAAGTTGCTAAATCCTTAAAAGATACACACCCTTTTTTTATTTTTTATGCTAAATCCTCAAAAGGTAACGCACATAAGTTGCTAAATCCTGAATGGACACACAATTTACATTCCATAGTGATACAAAAATGTTGATCAATGGATATTTTTTTAAAAAAAGCTGTTAGAAGATGCATTTACAATTGCAAGCACAATTTATGGGTGAACTTGTTTGGGGCTCTCCCTCCTTGGTGATTCATATTAAGGTGGGCATCTTACTAGGTGAGGTAATCACTATCTCTTTTCTTTCTTTCGCTTTCATGCTAGTAGGATTAGATCATGAAGCTATGTTATCTATGGTGTTGTTCTTGTCTTACTTATGTAGTCATGTATGTTTTCTATAATTGATTTCTCTTTATTTCCATATCTTTATGTATGTATGTTGAGTTAGAATCCTTGGTTTGGGGGCTCATATCCCTGACTTAGTGATATTCTGTCTCGTTGCAATCCACTAGGATTCTCTTCCTCTAACTTTACCGTGAGCACATTCAATTTCTATACTCCCGCTAAAGTGGGGGCTTAATGTATCATCTTAAAATGGAAGCACTTCCATGTTAAGAGTGTTTAGCCCTCCTTAGGGGATGGTTTTGACCTCTATCATATCATCATCCTATTTCTGCATCATCTCATGCTTCTGTGCTAGTTCAGGACCCTGATTGGGCCTCTCCGGGCACCTCCTACCCCACCTGACATATTTTCTAGGGGTTCTGACCCCTTGGGTCAAGGTCGACCTCGACCCTGACTTGGGTCCCCCTTTCAAATCAGGAAACTTGTCGGCTGCCGGGGCTTATCAAAAATTTAGTTTTCCCGCTTCTGGGTCGGCTGTTTTGGGTTTCGAAGCATTGATTCCTAAATTATATTTAATATAGGTCCTATCCTAGGGGTAAGGGCTTTAATGGGAATTTAATTCTCCTATGTAGGCCTCCTTAGAAGATTGTGCCCTAATTTCATATAAAAGGGAGCATATCTCTCTCATTTTCTCTAAGCATTACGAATTATCAATTAGGTGATCAAGAGAAGTTTAAAGCATCCATTTCCAAGTTATCAAGGTGTTCAAGTCTTCCTCTCAAGCATTCAAATTATCCATTGAAGATCAAGGATTCAAGCTTTCAAGCCTTTGAAGGGATTAGGTGAAAATATCCAAGATTCATCATTTAAACCCTAGATCTAACCATCATGGTGGTATGATCTTCCTTCAAGATCCTTTGTGCCTCTTCAAGACTCTTTCATCATCTCTTCAAAGTGGATTTAAAGCATACAATCATGGAGGTTTATGGTTAATATTGAGTTCATGCTTTCATACTTACATACTTGCATAACATTCGAATTTCAATTACATATCTATTGAATATCATAGCTTCATTGTTAGATTCAATTCTACTACTTGTTAGCATTATGTACTTTATTGATTTCAAGGTTAATTCCTAAATCAGGGTTTAACTAAGGCAAACCCCTCCCCCACAACAAACAATCTCCTTTTTCTTGTAGGTATAGGTACATAACAGTGGATTTGAACACAGATCTAGATACCCTTTTCGGCAAACTTTCAAGATCTGCGAACAGGGTCACTTTCGGATCTGTGCAGGTCAGGGACAAAATTATTGGGTTAGGGTTGACATTTGTGGGTCAAGGTCAACCTTTCTCATAAGAAAAAATTGGAACAAAAAATGATTTCTGGGTTTTTTTCGTCTTTGCGTTTTGGTTTGGTATTAACTGTCAGTTTTTCCAGAAACAGTCTACAGACCTCAGAAAAAAAACATTCTTTGATCTGCAATATTTCAAGGTTAGTGAATTTCTCCTATCTCTTCAATTACTGTTATATATCATTTCTATGCATATAATTAATAGAATTTAAGGTATCTCCTTTGTTATTCTCCTTTCCAAATAGTTGATTCATTTGTGCATTAACCCTTCTCTTGGGTTGATCAACTTGGATCTCTCATTTGTGCATTTGAGGGTAAAAAAGGAACATCTTATCTTCTCCTTAATCACAATTGCAATACACAATCAATACCATTCAACTAAATATAAATTAAAGGAAATCAATGATCAAACTATACACACACTCACATGAAAACACGATAACAACCCTTTACAGCAATGAAGAAGTATCCTAATCAATTTGCAAAATTATTACTAGGAACTTATAGTGCCAACAGTGCAAATTGGATGGAGTGGAAAGATAAATGGTGCCAATGCAGAAATGCTGTCACTCTGAATTACTCAGGTAATGCTCCCTTCCACTATTTTTGGAATAATAGAGTCAGGTCAATTCCTATGAGAAATCCCTGGAATCTGAACATGGCTAAGATGATTGTTCCTGATGTATACGTTAATGTGGACTTAATCAAAGAACTGGAAAAGAGCTACTGTCCCATGTCTAGGATAATTTATAAAAGAAATAAGGAAGCCCTAGTGGCCATAGATAGAAGGACTGTTGCAGAGGTTTTCAATATTTTGGGTGCAATATGCACAAAGATTGATTTGGATAAGATGAATTCTGACTATGAGAAGCCTCATAAGTTGATAAAACAACATGAAATGCCAAGGTATATGCCCAGCGTAGACCGAAAGTTGGTTGCAGTTCTTGGTGATATACAACCACAATTTGATCTCTTTGATAATTACATGAGGTGCACAGTTTATGGATTGAGAAAGGTTTTGATATTTGATGGAGATTCAACCGTACCTATTGATTTACTAATTATGGCCATGGAAATTCAACATCCAGAGGTAAAAATAGATTATGATTATGTAGGTTATGTGGTTGATTTCATACACAATGCATTGGTGGAAGTTCAGAATGATGTTCCCATGCCTACATTTAAACATGACTCCCACTTGATGTTTCTAATTCTATTTTACAACAAGGGATCCATGGATAAGGAGTTAGAGTTATATTAATCAAAATATGGGATCGAGATGCTAGTACAAAGATGGACTCAGGTATGGGATACTTTGTCCTCCCATTCTTCTTTTGTCTATTTTCAAAATTGGATTGTTGCTCCAATATTGGATATGCTAGGACTTTCTAGGGAAAGATTGTCCATTAATGTTAGGAGGTTATTGAGGCCTTGGAATTTTATTCAAAATTGTCCAGTCAGCCATAATTGGGGTGATATCTTCTTTTTGATCAATTTACTGTCATTAGGGTTTATGGATGCTCTTAGCCCCACATATACTTCTTAAGTTTTTCCCATTCAAAATTGTTTTGATATAATTCATTTGGAAGATTACTTGGGTAGATAAGGAGTTTTTAGAGGGACATAGGAAGGTTATATCCATCCCTAGGTTATGGGTGGCATATGTTTTATCTATAAGGAAGAAAGCCTTTGAGAAGGTAAATGGTTTTTTGAAACAATACATAATGTCAAATACAATATCAAGGTTTTGTGATCTAGAGAAGTTCACCTAGATAGCCTTGATAGAGATAACTCCCTGGGAGAATGTTAGAGATCATGAGAATTTGGATGATGATGATATTGTAAGAAATAGAATGGAAAGGGTTGACGTCCAAGAAAGGAAAAAGAAAATGGAAAGATATTTTGAGGGTGGAAACCGAATGGAAAGAGCTCTGGGTTCTTTCTTGATACTCTCTATTTCCAGAGGATTGAAAATATGTTGGAGTCCTATGAAAATTTGATGGCTCAAGTTCCAACATTTAGCGTTGAAGGTGCACAACCCCAAGAATCCCCGGACACGCTGGCCTTACATGTCAAAGGATTGTCAGAATCAGGGGAAGAAGATGAAGATGCTGGGGAGGAGGCAATTTATACTAGGGATCCACCAAGTAAGAGGCAAAAAATAGAGGATAAAGAAGTTGTAGTAAGAAGAAACATGGCCAAGGTTGTGGTCGCAAAGCAGGGTAATTTTTCTTAGGAAAATTAGAACCTAATTGCAGGCATTGCCACAAGATGAGGGGAAGGGTGAGAGTGAAATGATTTTATATACAATAATGGATGAGAGATTTATGATGGAAAATGAATTCATGAAATATGATGAATTCATCAAGTCAAATGAATTCAAAATTTTTCTGATAAAGCTGAAACATAGGCAATTGAGAAAAAATTTGATAATAGGGGAAGGAGGAGAAGATAAAAGTGAAGATATTGTGAAGATACTTCAGGAATATGACCTTGAAAGTGAACTAATCACTGTTGAGCAGGTTAGGCTCCTAGTACAAAATAGTGGGGTGTTATTAATGCCTTATTGGGATTTACAGTCTACCTTTATTATTGATCAAATAAAAAAACTAGAAAACACCATGTTCAAATCAGAATTTGAAATAAATGATGTGTTAAGAGGATTAGGCTTTGATCCCAAATATAAGACTTTAGCTATTTGGTCCCTGGCTTCTTCCACACATAAGCCCTTGGTGTTAAACATAAGAGAAGAAAATAAGTCTGAAAAAATGATATGAAACTTACAAAACACCAGTGATACAAAGATTTCTCACTTGATGACCCAAGTTTCATTTATGAACTTGGCCAAAATAGAGGACCTGTCTAAAAGGTATGAGAAAATATTCAATAAAATGATTGCTTTGGTGAAAAACAATGAAGAGGTTATGATACAAAATAATGCACTGGAAGAACAAGTGAAATAATTGAAGGAAAAAAAAGTAAGTGAACCCCCACAGGTAGCCATGGCAAACAAGGTAGATGCATCTACAGAGTCCTGGGGAGAAATAGAAGAAAGTGAAGGCTAGGAAGAGAAATATTTGAGAGGACAAGGTGATAATGCTATTGCTATAGTCCTTTCTATCTTAGAACACCAGGTGGGTTTTTGAAACAAATGACTTCATTGGTGCATGCAATGCATGAGTCACTCCAAGATGCTTACAGAGTTGTTGCCGAAGCCATGGTTTTCCTTGAGCCTCTGTTCAAAAAATGGTCAGGAAGGACTAGGGTAATGGATAAGTTGAACACTACAATGTTATACATTGATGATTTCCCTCCCAAGATTTCGGAAACCACTAAAATGATAAAATAGATGAATATCTCTTATTCTTTTTTCAATGGGAAGGATGAATTGATCAACAACAAATTGTAGTTATTTGGTATGCAGTGCAATGCACTTATTCCTCAGGTTTATGATGATAATAATGATTTAAAAGTAAAATCTGTATGGGAAGAGGAATTTGATGGAATTTGGAAGGCAGATGATGTAAAGAAGCATTTGGATAAAGATATTGACGTTGGTTACTTCAACGATTTGATTGACAACTTGTTCAAAGTTGAAGTGGATATGACTAAATTTGTTGCTAAGGCCAAGATGATTGTAGATGCCAGATGGAAATAGGCCATAGCCAAGTTAGAAAAAGAAAATGATTTCAGTTGGCCCACTGAGAAGGAGGTGAATAAGTGGGGGGCTATGTTGAAAGGATAAGCAAATGTCCTTAAGCAACAATGAATTTTGGTTGGCTTTGTGGTTTTTTTTTGTTATCTGTATGTTGTTATTGGTGTTGTCAAATTTTTTTGTTGTAAGATATTGTAATCCTCCCACGTAGTCGAAAGCTTGTTGCATCTTGAGTTATAAAAGGATTCAAAGACTACTGGGAAAGTGATAGTCATTTTTCAATTACACAACATTGTACAACTCTGGGTTGTGACCAAGAAATTAAAAAAAAGGGTTTGAATTGTACTTTTGAGTGTAGTAGCCATATTTTGATATAAATATAAATACAATTTCATCAATAGTTTCTGGATATTGATGAATGATTGTCTTTGTTGTCATATTTTGAGTTTTTCTTAGATTGAATGGTTAAGGATTGTTCAATTTATATATCTGTTAGGAAGACTGTGAAATCATTTTAGGGGTTCTCTCAAGGAGAGAGTTAATTTCCTTAGGCTAATTTTGGTGAAATTTGAGATTTGTAATAAATTTGATGATTCAGTACTGGTCAGGGTTAGGGTTGCCTGTCAACCTTTTAAAATCCTAAATCTTTACTTTATAGTTTTCATGTATGAATAATGAATATTTGTGTTTAAGCCACCTATCCATTATAAGATTTGTTGAGAAACAGTAAATTAATTAAGGTACACCCACTTGAGTTTGTGGAGCTCTAAGTGAAGGAGGATTTGAACCTCATTAATTGGTCTATTAATTGATAGCTAAAGTCTCAATAACACACTTATTTCTTGCAAGAATACTAATGATTTGTTCTTGTAGGACGCTTTTGAGAGAAGAAAATTTGGGAAAATACTAATACTTGTGCTTGCAGGTTGCCTTGATTTCATCAACCAAAAAAACATTTGATTTCTTAGATGATTTCTTAGGCACTCAGCTTAACTAGGGTGTTGCTTGTTTGGGTAAAGTTAGACATTAGGGGATTATGCTCTTCTCTTTAGAGAATAAAAAACCCAAACATGTTTGATTAAACTTGGGAAAAAAACAATTTTGTTTTGGTAAGTAAATATGTGCTTGATGTGTTTGGGAGACACTATGAAGTAGGAGAGTATGCTATTTTCCTTGTGGAAAATCAGAAATATTGACCTTCATTATGTTAGAATAACTGAGAGGGGGGGGGGGGGGGAATTAGTTANGAGAGGGGGGGGGGGGGTGAATTAGTTAGAACCAGTTTCCTCACAAATTATCCTACAGTCCCAAATTTATCCAAATGTATACCAAAAAAAATCAATCATATACAACTCAACTCGGTGAAAATGTATTTTGTAAACTTAAACTTTCATCAATAGTGTTTATCGAGTGTCACTAAATTAATACTGTGATTAATGATCTAGGTCAATAAAATAAAGTGTAAAGTAAAATAAAAATCTACAACATTTATACACATTGAAACACATTTTTAATGTGGAAACCATGCTAAGGGAAAAACCACTTGGGACTGGTAACCCAAAATATTTTCACTCTTCTGAAGTGATCTCGGTGAAGGGCCAACCCTGTTAAAGGTTACATTGCACACTGTTAAATGTGACCTTGTTAGAGGATTTAAAACTAACAGTTCTCTCTTAACCATCCATTCACTATGGGGTCAACAAGAAAACAATCAAGATTATGTGAATGTTATAATAAGGACTGACTGCCCCACTCAGTTAAGAGATTTATCTGTAACAATGGTTAAACTGATACAATAGTGATTTGATTCAAATTACAACTCTGATTTGCAGATATTCATATATATTCTAAGTACGTAATACCTCTGATCAATTTTTACTTCTTCAGTTCATCTCATACTTCATACTTGTTCTGCTCGGTAATCCTCTTTCCTCTGTCTTCTTGGTTATGTCTGCAGAAAACGCTCGGTTAGGTTTTTAACCAGTTTGATCAGTCATGCATAAAATTCACATGTAAGCATCAAGTGCATGTGATGTAATTCAAAATGAATCTCTTGTCTCTTATATATACATCATGTATCATTTAATTTTTATCCTTCATATCTTTTCGCTTAATCTCCAACGTACATTTTCCCGCTTGATCCTTCCTTGAGAGTTGTGTTAAAAACATGTTTCAATCTCTGTTGTCTGATCTTAATTAAATTTTAATAACCATTTGATCAAATAAAAAACTTCATCTTTTACCTTGAAATCATCAATTTCCAACTCAACATCCAAGTCAGACTCAATTAGAATTAATTTCTCGGTCAATAATTGTGTCAGAAATCCCTTGCTTGATTATCAATGTGCTTGGTATACACTACATTTTACTCGGCTATTATTGTCTCTCGGTGTATACAAAAACTTCATTTACCAACCATATAAACATTGTTTGTTCCAGATCATCAAATCATAATAAATTTTGTCCACCATAATAATACTGAAATAAGTTGACATCAATGACAATACATTCATTGATAATATTTATCATCACTTCTGTAACTCGGTTGAATATCAACAAATGACTTCAAACATATAGCCAGTTGTAGTTCATTAGCTATCCATTTACATTTCTTGCAATTACCTTTAGAGGGCCTGCCAAGAGAGAAATCTTTTGGGAATGACCCAAGTGGCGAACAAGCGAACCCGACTACTCTGCCCCACTATAATCGAAAGCTTCCTTCAATCCAAAAAGAGGGAAGACATGAATATTTTCTATTCCTAATGCTTCTTCATGTGTAGGGCCTTGTTGCATCAATCTTGCTAAGCAAGACTACATTTGACTAGGTGCTTGTAGGGCCATTTTGGGTCTCAATCTCGTTTACAAGACTACAAGGGGAGTACATTCAACTTGTGTAGGGCTAAGAGGTCTCCATCTTTCTTGCAATACTATGAATTTTAGGTACTTGTAGGGATATATGCCTTAATTTCTCTTTCAAAACTACAAGGGATAGTCAAGAACAGATGTCCTTACTAGACACTTTATAGATAGAGGCTAGCTAACTCACCTTTGAAAGTATCATAATATTTGTGCAAGGATCGATCGAAGTGGATTACCCAGATCACCTAAAGATTTTACACTCACCATATGTATTCTCGAGGGCATTCTAAAGCATGAATGTGGCATGAGGGAGCATATGTGATTCGAGCATTGAGTCTCTTTTCAAAACCCACAACGTTCATAGTCATGGATAAAGCCAATATCACTTTGTGTGAGGCAAAGGAATATCAAGCACGAGCAAAGATTTTGAGACTAAGACAATCTGACTGTAGGGGTAGAAAGTTCTTGATCATCTCCTCTTTGTGTTTGGTGTGCTTGAACTACTTGAAACTTGACACTATCAACAAAAACAACATTCTTGACAACATAACACATCGTTCGAAATTGACATTTGAGAAAACAAAACAAGTGGCAAACTGTCTTGGGTATCCTTTGAAATCTTATCCCAATAATTGCTAGTTCTAGACTGTGTGAATTCCCTCACCCAACATATCTCATCTTAGTCTCTCGTATGATCTTGTTAGTCCTACACTTTTTCATCAACAATCCATTGCAAATCAAATTGGTCACAAGTGTCATCCCCAGGTATTCATACCTCAAAGTACGATACCTTGCACCCTGTTCAACAAACCTTTTCATCTTATTTTCTCAAGCTACTAGAGAAATGATCATTTAGACACCTTTGACATTCATATCATCAGCCTAGTCATTATAGAATTGTAATTGCAATTGTCTTTCATGGTCCAAATGAGAAATCAAAAATCCGATCTCAATTCAAGGGAAAAGTTGTCGACGACCTTGCTCAAGGACCACCTTCCCATCGAGGACATTGCCCTTGTTTGATCAATCAACCTTGGTTGCACACAACACATCAACAATGTCATCTTACAATTGGTGGTCTCAACATGACCAATAGAGTCAACATACCCGTGCCTCTTCATCCATAGAAGAGCCCACTGAGCAAGAGATTAGAAAGTGTCAACAAGAAATTTTTTTTCAAAAGATGATGCACACTCTCATGCAACTGGACAAGGACAAGTAACTTATGCATATTGCATCAACATGTATCAAAATTCCACCCAAATTTGGCATTGAGGGACCCATACAACAAGAGGAAAAGTCTCCAATCAACATTCTTAACCAAAAATTGCAGGACATGAGATGGGAAATCAGGGAATTGAAGAAAGCCAAAGAGAAACCTCCTAGAAAGTATTCGTTGGAATCCATATGTCCACTCCCATTTGCTAAAAACTTACACATGCAGCCGTTTCCCCCTAAGGTTAAAATTCCCAAATATGACAAATACAATGGGGAGGGCAGCTCTCAAGATCATGTAAGGTAATTCTGTGCTCTTAGTATGGAATTCATGCATGAAATGACATATTTGATGAGATTATTCCCGAAAAGCCTCAGTGGCCAAGCCTTGGAATGGTTTACGAAGCTCTCACTTGGTATTCAAACATTTGACAAGCTTGTGCAGAAATTCATCCAACACTATTCATATAACATCCTACACACAGTCACAATTTTGAATCTATGCAACACTAAGCAACATGGTAGTGAACCATTTGTCAAATTTCTTCAGAGATGGAGAAAAATATTCACAAGATATCCTAGACAAATACCTGAATCAAAAAAGATTGACATCTTCATTAACAACCTGGTTCCTAAGATGAACTATGCGACCCAAATGTAAAAGCACACCTCTTCCAGTGACTTAATCAAAAACTCTATTAGGATTGAAGATGTTCTTGTGAAGAAAGGAGAACTCACCTTGAGAAAAGACACTAAATCTTCTAACAATGAAAAAAATGAGATAAGAACAAATACTAGAATAAAAACTGCAATGTAGTCAATGACGGCGTGGTTGAATCAGTTGAATACAAACCCAAGGAGCCAGTGTTTAATCTCACTAGTAGGATTGAGGCCTCTAAGCTCAATGCAACTACTACCAATCCTTCTAAGAACACCCAAGACTCTCAGAAAGACAAGGCACCTTGGATGCCATGACCTAAGAAAAATTTCACTCCCCTTGGAGAACCTCTAGAAGATGCATTAAAAGTGTTGGTTTCCCATAAGATCATCATGATACCTGACTCAAAACCTTGGGAACCTGTGGTTAAGCCCCAAGTGGTGGAACGATAACCACTACTATGAATTACACAAGAACAAAGGAGATCTGACTAATGACTATATGAAATTAAAACACCTTATACAAGACCTGATTGACAATGAAACCATCACCATTGGTAGCCATAGATCAAATGATGACCACAAGGCTTTCAAACAACCTTTACCCTCCTATGAGAAAGGAGAATCTTCAAAAACTAAAGGAGCTAAATTAAACCATACCTATGCTAATAATGACAATGTGATCCACATGATTTAACCCTCTGATCGATTGGTTAATGTCATTATTATCAAAGATAAGGAATCTGAGTCTGCTAATGTTGTTACTCACAATCAATCTAATGTTTCTCTTAAGGGAGTAGAATTTGCATCTAAACAAGCTATTACATTAACAAGAAAACCAACAACATCTGAGAAAAATACTCTGTCACTCCATGTTGTGAACTAAAACCTAGTTGATTAATTACAATGAACTCCTACTCAGATCTTTATCCTAGAATTGCTTAAACTATCACCATCACATAAACAAATCCTTGAGACAACTCTTTTAGAGACTAACGTACCCAAAGATATTGATGTTGGTTGGTTCCAAACCATAGTCAATCACTTAACTTCCCCTCATTACCTATCCTTCTTGGAAGGGGATGATAAAGCACTCAGTCATCCTTACAATCAAACTTTGTATATAGAGGTTTTAATTCATTAACATAGAGTCAAACACATTTTGATAGATGGAGACGCCAGTTTGAACATTTGTACTCTCAAGCTTGTCATAGGATTAAGTTTCTCTAAACATTCTATTGATCCTCAAAGGAAAATAACTATAAAGGAATACAATTAGGAGGAAATATCATCAATAGGATTAGTAGTGCTACCCGTCAGAGTGGGGTTGATCGAACAAGATGTCATCTGTCAAGGGTTAGATTTACCTTTGGTGTACAACATCCTGCTAGGGAGATCGTGGATTCATGACATGTAGACAATTTTTTCTACATACCACCAATGTGTGAAGTTCCCGCATAATGGGGCAAAAATTGTGGCGGAAATCTTCATCTCAGCTCACAACACCTACTCTTGTAATGCCTTAAAGCAAGCAGAAAGAATGATTCCTCACAAGAAAGAAGCATCCCATGGACCAACATCTGATAATTCTCAAATAGAACTTATGAATATTTTTGGAGAAAAATTGCAAATTAAAAGCATCCGTATGTGGGAGTATCAGTTATCCATGACTAACCTCCATAAATCTCCCAAATCTTATTGGATGCCATCATCATCATTTAAACCATCCATTGGTTAGACACTAGAAATACATGAAGGGACTTACATGGTCAAGGCTCATGTCCCTCTCTCTGAAGAAAATGAGGAAAAATCCATCCTGGCATGGCTATATAAAGGTGAATACCAAGATCAATATGTCAAGCATGTCGAGATCTATCTAGAGAAATATGGAAAAGGTTATCATATTGCTAAAAAAATGGGTTATAAAGGGAAAGGACCCCTGGGAAAAGACAAAGGATTGCTAGAACCTATACATATTGAATTTCAGAGTCCCATCGATAAAGTAGGAGTAGGATACCATGAGCAGAAGTTCTATCCTTCAACTAGAAACATTCCTACTAACACTCGCATGGACATATCTTAGGACGAGAGTGAAGAGGAAATAGAAGTCCTCCCATGGTCTTTCGAATGGATCCTTCATATTCAAGATCTAGGATACCAAGGAGAACCCTACATCCTACAACCATTTAGAGACCACTACAGATCTCACTTTGAACCAAATTAATCCTCATCTCCTCTGTTACAGGAAGATGCTCAAATGTCTGAAGCATGGACAATAAATCATGCCCAACAAGATGATCTATCTATTAGAGAGACTGATCTAGAGTAAGGGGCAGAACTTGAAATCAAAAATCCAAACTAGGGGCAACTTGTTCCTGTCTCTCATGTACTATATCTCCCCCATTTCTCAAATGACAGAGGAAATTCTCTTGAGGAGGCTCAAACTCTAGCATGAAATGGTGAAATTAAACAAGATGAAAATGTCAATAACTCCAGTAACAATACAACTACCTCAACAACATTCTCTCAATATTTTGAAACACTTAACCATAGCCACATTCAATATGAATAGGGGGAATTGTGGGGAATGCTTTAGAAGAGAGACACCCTAACTGGGGGAAAATCGTGGCTCCTACCCATGTGCTAGATCTACCCTGATCTGTTGAAATAGACTCTCATGAGTATGAGTGGGATTCTTTGTTTGATGCTATGTGTGTGATTTTGTGTTAGGTACCTGCAGCTGCAAACACACACTTCAATGGACCATTACGGGGTTAGCTTATTATAAAATGACAAAATCATAATACTAAAATGATCTAGGTTAACCGACATCGACTCATTGCCTTGTAATAGGCAGGAGTTTGAATCTTGCTCTCTGGTCATTGCAAGAAACAATGACTACACCAGATCCTAAATGAAGGATTTAAAGAAAGATAAAAGAATTATTCTAAATGATATGCAAATGCAGATTTGTTGTTCATCCAAGCTAATTAAGAGTTCATTTTAAAGAACCAAATGAAAGATGATGATTGATTTTAAAACCCAAAATCAAATGTGCTCTAAGATTATGGTTTGCATGCTTGAAAGTAAACTAACAATAATTAAAAAGCTTATGAAATTCTAAATTCTTGAAAATTGAATAAATGAAAAGTGCATAATAATGATAATAAAAACTGGGATCCTTGGGAAGGAAAAGAGTTTCTCTCTTATAGAAAATCTCTGTCGAATCGACAATCGAGATTAAAAGAAATGAGTGGCTCAGATTAGATTTGAGGAAGAACAATCCATGTGCAAAGAATGTGATTGGTCGAAAGATTCAGTTGACTGAACTGACTAATCAGTCTTTTTGGAAACTTCCAAAATCATTTTCAGTTAACAAGTTTGTTTCCAAAATGATAAATAGATAAGATTAAGTTAACTGAATCAAATAGATTTGTTTCCAAAATGAGAAAAGATAAGAATAAGTTAACTGAATAAAACATATTTGCTTCCAATTTAATAATCAGTTAACTAAAATTGATGACATCATGTGCACTTTCAAAGATTTAATTGATTTTAAATGCAAATTTTATTTTTATTAATTAATTTAATTCCATTTTGGATTTTATTGACAATTTAGCAATTTTATCAATTAAATAATTAGTATAAAGTTTATTTGCCAATGTAATATGATTTTAGGAATTAATTAGTTAATCAAGTGCAATGATTGATTAGCACCTAGGGTTCAGGTCAGATTAGCTTGAATTTGATGAATTGCCTATTTGATTTAGGACTTAGGAATAATCAAGATTAGGGTTTCTTGTTATGTGATTGAGATTAGGGGTCTAGGGTTTGGATGACCATTTTTAGGTCATTAAATTTTCCCCTCTTTGAATTGATGTGTGATCAACACATTTATTCAAAGACCTATTAGTGAGAAGACCTGGAATAGTTTGATTTGAAGCGATGAAACCATTCTTGTTGAGGAAGACTAACTTTGATCTTGATTGGATGAGGATTGATCAAAAGATATAAAATAGAATGGTCAATTTGATTTGAAGCGATGAAAGTGAACATCTGTCAGGAAATATTAAAAATTTTGATTGATTTGAATGAATAACTAGTTTAATTTGAAGCGATGAAACTGATTACCATCAAGAGATTTGATTTGAAGTGATGAAGCCAATTTGATCAATGTATCTAGTTTCAATAATGAATAGCTCGTATAAGACCGATCTTGTTTAGTTTTGAGTGTATTCACCATTGTATAAGACCATTGATTAGGTTTACTTTGATTTAAGATGATCTCAACTTGATTTGATGTGATGAAGCTGAGATGCCCCAAGCGATGGGGTTTTGATTGAGGATGTGATCACTGTAATGTTGATGTCCCGATATTTCCCCCTCGGGAGAAAAATTGAAATATGGCTAGGTGCCCCAATGATTGGAAGCAATTCGATTGATAACATGATGCAAGAAGAAGCTGATCTGATTAGAAAGAGGTCTCAAGTGGTTAGGAAAAAAGATGTACTTGATGGGAGGTCCTGTTTGACCAAGATTGATAAAAATTATGATAGGAGGATTGATTAGAAGAAAAGAATGAGAGATTTCCAATGGTTTGGAGTCCAAAAAGATAGATTGTGTAAGCGGTCAGCTGTAGTTGACTTAAAAAGTCAAACATCAAAGATGAAAAGTAAAACAATTTTAGATTTTGATTTCTATCCTGAAAATAGAATCAAGATAGTCAAATTAGCCAAGGGTGTCATTTCATGTCAATCAACACACAACTGACCACTTGGAAAAATGAAGATTGATCGATAAGAACCTCAGATCCTTCACATGGGAGAGAGATATCGATATTATTTAGTTTTAACACCAAGTAGATGCAGATGCAGATCTGAGACTAACATTAATGCAACCTAAGGTGTAGTCACTAAACCTTTAGCTTTGAAATTTTCCATCATCGAGCATTTTTTGGAACATCAGAGTCGATACAATCCTTACTGGTGCCACTGCAACCATAATAATATGAATATGACTTTCATTGGATAAGATATGAGAAACTAATGAGCATCAGGGCACAAAAACATGATACTAGATAGGGTATTGAAAGGTTTTTGTAGAGGTAGATGGAAATGGTTATAAGATCAACATTGACACACCCCTTGAAGGGTAGTGGACTAATGCAGGAAAAATGGATGGAATAGCTTGAGGCTTTGATGTATGAGCTAATATGGATCTTGGTACGCGATGAACCAAGATGGATGGAGAAGGGGGTGAAGTATTCAAGGTAATGGATTTTGGGACATGAGGACCCAAAATAGAGTTATAAGATGGGAGATGCTTAGATGGAGATGAAGTACAAGACTTTGGAAGCTTGGATGCCAACTCTGACTTTTCCTTTTTGTTCAAGTCTTTTAAGAGAGACTTGGGAACCCACATAACTTTTGATTTTATTTTTGTATCCAAGTCCTTTATAAGAGACTTGGGAATCCACATAGCTTTTGATTTTTTTTTCTTTTGGATGATTTAGAATGCAATTCTTCCATGATGGATTTAGGAACCCACATTTTATTTGATATTATTCTTTGCTCAGTCGACCTTTGCGGTCTCTTGAATATATCATTTTTATTTGTAATAAAATGTGGATTAGATTGGACATAGTGATCTTCATATGTATGTGGATTATTGAATTTCTGATTTCTTCATTGTACATCCAAATTACTTCCAAAAGACTTGGGGAGTGTGGATGAATATGGCTAATATGGATGGTTCAAATGGATGGGTTGATGGGGAGATTTCAAGGATGCATGTCTTTGTTGATATTTATAGGGGATAGGGTAAGTGGATGATAAATTAGTAGTTATAGGCATGGTGGATGTAGGGATATAAGGACCCAATATAGATGGAAGGTTTGATGATTTTAGCTTTGGGATATAAGGACCGAGGATGGATTTGGAAAATGGAGAAGGATGACGCTTACATTTGAATGGAGGGAGAAAAATTATGGAAGGGATATCAACATATTTAGAGTGAGATGCATTACCAAGGATATTCTCTTTAGAATTCATCTTTATATCCACAGGTGTGTGAGTAGCTTTGATAGGAGAAATTTTGAAAGGAGTAGCTGAAGCTTGAGGGGATTTATTATTCTGCAAGGGATTTTGAGGAATGATGGTTTCTGGATATGGAATAATATGAAAAGGCGATGATGGGATGCTTTGATCTTGACAAGGATCTTTAGATGGTTTAGAAAGGGTACTTTTATATTGATTTTCAATAGGCTCATTAGAGATGGTGGAAAGGATATATTGATCTTGCTTGGGAGATGGATAAGATATAGGAGGTGTAAGAGTGTCTTCTAGGAAGAAATGGAAGGGGATGATAAATCATCATGGGAATCTTGAGATATGTGACTTTGGTCAACCATTGGATAAGGATGAATGATGTCTTGATCTTGATCATTACTGATATTTGTTTCTTCATACTGTGGACTGTGGATTTCCCTCTTGACAAGGAGCCACTTCTAAGGATGAGGTAGGATTTTTGATCTGCATGAGGGATTATTGAAAGGATTATGGAATATCATTTTTAGTAGGCATGATAAGAATTGAAGCACATGTATGCTTTGGGTCTATGATCTTTGAAGCCTGAGAAAGACTTGCAACTGTATGCTGATTAGCTTGGATCTCTTTTAGAGGTAGTCCTTGAGGGTAGGCATAGTCATCATTAGGCTCATTATTTGATATAGATGGTGTATCTAGTTTTGAATCTTTAGGAGATGGATGAATGGTGGAAGAAGTAGATATGATACGTGAACCATTTCTAGACATGAATTCCTGATATTGATCATGCTTGAGATTAGATGAATCATTAGGATTTTCCACTTTGATTATGCCATCATCTATGAGATCTTGGATTTTATGTTTCAAATCCATGCAAGATGAATTTTTATGCTTGTTGTTTTGATGATATGCACAATATGTACTCAATAATTTCAATCCACGTGATGTGACTTGAGGTAATGTGATGAGATCATGCTCAAGAAGTTCTTCCAATGCTGATTCATAAGATTGTCCCAAAGGAGTGAAGTCCCTCTTACGTTTAACGCAGGGTTTTTCTTTCATGAGGTTACTAATACCTTTGGAGGGAGACTTCATTGTATTTTCAATAGCTTTTAGGGCTTTGTGTTAGTAATAACTGAGAGGGAGGGGGGTGGGGGGTGAATTAGTGGTGTCAAAATTTTATTCTTAATCTAACCACCAATCAAATAAACCTCAGATTATTATGTCCCTACAAGATGCATGCCATGAAATACTTATACTGATTAACTGTCTGTCGGTTTTCCTTGTCTGTCCTTATTCTCTTGATTACTGATAAGCAGTATAACTATTTACCAAAATACAGTAAATATGCAGAGTATACCGATAAATCCAGAAATGCATGTGAAAATGTAAAACAGTAAAGTAATAAACCATACACACATAACACATGGATTTTAACATGGAAACCCTATTAAGGGAAAAAACCACTGGGACCGGTACCCCAAAATTTCACTCTTATGAAGTGAGCTCTATTAAGAGCCAACCCTGTTAAAGGTTACAAACACATTGTCAGGTGTGACCTTGTTAGAGGATTTTACACATATAGGTTGTCACTTAGTATCGAACATTTAATGCTGCCATCCTTGAATCAACCTCTCTCTTAGACTGTCAATAGACATCGAGCATATCCAATGCTACATTCATGAATCAACCTTTTTGGCACTCCTTGGGATGTACCTCAATATATAGAAGATTGTTAAGTCCTGCTCTGTTAAGGGACTTGATGCTTCAATGGTTAAACTAAAACAAAATGACCTGTTTCTAATGCAACTTGAATTGCAGATTTTTAGATCTATTTAAGTACATTACCTCTTTGATCAATGTATCAATTCAATTCTTTTGTGCTCCATACTTTCTGCTCTGTGATGCTATGCTCACTGTTTGTCGGTGTCTGCAGAATTCCTTAGCTCTCCTTCAGCTTGATTAATCAGTAATACATGTGTAACCACCTGAATTTGGTCTGTTCCAACTATGGACCTTATTTTCCCTAAGTGTGATCATACCCTCGATTATGTTCAAACGACCCTGTTACTGCTTGGCATAATTCTTTGAATCAATTTAATATCCTAGGTGATTTTTATCACTAAATTATATTAACTATTATAGCCATATGATTTAAATCAATTCAAACCAATTAAATCAAACCAAAATCGAACATGGCTATAGTATTTAATTATAAAGGAATTAAATAAATCCCTAAATCAATTACCCACTTGGAAATAACCCATTCCCCTAGCCTATTTAATTTAATTAAAATGGCTATAGTCCCCTAATTATTAAAAAGCAATTAAATTATTTAAATAATTAATTCCTATATTTTTGAATGAATTAAATAAGTTTAATTCATTTAATTAATATTCCCTCAAACCCCAACCTAACCCATCTCAACCACTTCTACCCTGGGTTCTAACCCATCTCAACCCATTCACCCTTACTAATCTAATCCTAATCCTAATTCTACCCTAACCCACCTCCTAATGTTGTCACATTCCATTAAGAAATGCTTAGAAACTCAACCCACTTGAGAAATTCCACTTTCTCAAGCTTGACTTCCTTAAGGTCCACCTTCTCAAGCCACCCTCTTACACCCTTCCCTTGCTTCTTTAAGGCTTTCATTAATGCCTTATTAATGAAGAGGCCTTAAGCCTATGTCTTCTCCATGCCTTATTAATACCTTGGGCATTAATGGTTCTTACACCTCCATTAATGAGTCTCTCAACTCATTAATTCACCTTGTCCCCCCCCCCTCTCTCTCTCTCTCATTCTTCTATAAATAGAAGCCATTTTTGAGAGTAAAGAAGCCTTCATCTATTATTGTAAATGCATTGTTATGCTATTAGAATAAACTTAGACTCATATTTCATTTCATAGTTTATGTTTTTACATTGTTATTATCTCCATTCTTAGAGCTAGAATGCATGGTTTCTCATCATTTAGCTTGTTTTAAACTAAAATACTTCATACTAGGTCATATATGTCACTGATTGTAGCATAAACTAAGGTCTTTTATGTTACTAATCACACTCTTCCTAGTTAGTAGGCAATAGGTTGATATTAGTTGGTTTTACATGCCTATCTAAACTTTTTGAGCTAATGCAATGATCTATTGAAGTGTTGTGTCTTTCTTATCAGGTAAAAAATATACACACACATCTCTGGCGCCCACCGTGGGGCCCGATTTCCAACTTGGCCTCATTTTCTAACACTTTTTTTCCAATTTGCATGCTCAAGATTTGGTCACAGGATCATTTTTAATCATTCAGGATCGCATCCCGGATACGCCATCGCACCGCGGAAAAGTAGGACCACATCTAGGATTTCCTTGGTCATTTCTAGTTTAGGCTCGCATCTAGTCAGCAAGGGATCACATTCAGTGTAAAAGCTCACATACGGTATACTATGTCACATTTAGTATAAATTTAGGCTCGCATCTAGTTAAAAAGCTTGTACATTCAGTTTACCTAATCCTAACATTTTGACAAAGTGGTGTTTGTGGTATTTTATAGCTTAAAAGGTGTTTGCAGGTTATTTTTGGAGGTTTTCATGGATTTAAACTAAATAAATACTAACTCAGTTTTACAGGTTGCCAACCCCCCCATCTTGACCTCTATTTACTTGTTTTCAAAATTTAAAACACATATTCCAATTTGTCACTAAACTGACTAGAGGATTATGCTCTTTTCCTTTCAAGAAAAATAAAAAACTCATACATCAGTTTATGGATTGAACAAAATTTGGGGTAAATGAACAAGCAAACAAATCACTTAATTTCTTTTGGATAGTAAATGAACAAAACAAAACACTAAATATGTGGGATTAAAGAACAAGTTCAATCGCTTAATTCTTTTTTGGATCAGAAATTGAACAAAAATCATTAAATCATTATGGTTAATTGAACAAGGCAAACTTTCCCTTTCAAGCATCCTGTTTTGTTTAAAATAGGAACAACTAAATCGAGGTCAACATAGCTTGAAGGAATGAACTTTGTTTTAAGTGCTTTGGGAGATAATGACTTAGATTAGGAGAGTATGCTCTTCTTCCTCAGAAGAATAAAAAATCTAGACATCCAAAGCTCACCAATCCTGGTTACATATCATTGAAAATAGTAGAGGGCCTGCTGGTTGAGGAAAAAATCTCCTGGGAACGACCAAAGTGAGGACAAGTCTTACACCGACCCTTCCAACTCACTATAAATAGTTTTTTCCTTGTAGACCAAAGCCTCGGAAGACGGAACTAGTTTTGTTCTTGGAATTATGACATCATTCCTCAAACATATCTAGGTATATGTAGAGTGGAGCTGCTTGAATCTTGCTTGTGAGACTACATATATTCAGGTACTCATAGGGCTATATGCCTCAATTTTTCCTTGTGCAATTCTATGGGGACAGTTTCAAACAGATTGCCCGATTCATCCCCAAAAGGGTGATAATCTTTGTACAAGGCAAAAAGTAATTGCCCCAAGACACTCGTCATATTGTGCCCTTACTTGCATTTGGAGTCGGCTAATACAACATCATGACTGGAGCCATTGCGTGCTTGGTGATGGCTATATTATGATTATTATTTGAGTGTGTACCTGAGTCAATGAGCAAAGATTTTCATCCTCCACCTATAAAATAAGACAAGATGAGTGTTTGTTTCATCCTCTTAACAATGCAAAATTGTTTGACGTGCTCTAAAGATCATTAAAAATATAAGCTCCTTAAAACAATCAACAAATTTCAAACCTTGGAATACAAGTGTTGTTCACACCTTACAACACCTCTTGATGCAATCTGGAAACAAGCAACTTCACGCACTTTGAAAATGAACTTTTTAGAACTGACCAAAACTAATAAAGACATCATAAGATCGTACCTATTTTTCCCAAGTCACATTCAATGTTTAGGATCGCATTTGGCATTTAGGATCGTATTTGGTCAGTGAGAAGTCATATCCACATTCTAGGATCGTATCTGGTACCATCAGAGGCTTGCATCTGGGAGCTCACATTCAGGATAGTGGGCATTTGTAGGAGTTTTTCTTAGGAAGTCTCAGTGGATTAGGATACCATTTTTTCTCTTTAGCTGGTTCGTGTTGTCTCTTCTGGTCTCCCTATTGTTATTTCAAAACACTATTCGAAATGTCTACCTTGCATGATTAGTCAATCTTTCACGATCAATTCAATACATGTGGTCTACCCATTTCCTATCAACAACTTGGTTCCCAGCTCACTATCATGGCATTCTAACCCTCTGACACTGGAATCATTTACATCCACCAACAAAAAATAGTTACCTCTACCTAGACACGCCCACTTGAACGATCTGAAATCCTTACTTGCACTATTGGGAAACGTTAACAAAGTTGAGAAGCAAACTTCATGGTTAACACAAGACGCAACCAGTACACAACTAAAGGATCAAAAGTGCCCCCTAAAACACCACACTTTCAAGGAGAAAATTCTCACAGTTCCCTTCTTGATCTAGATTCACCTCAAATGGATAGAAACACTAACAAATGGAGTAAGACTTTTGAGGGTTATAATGATGGAAAAAAAGCACAATCTGAAGACACAAAAGAAAAAGTAAGACCCAAGTTTGAACATAATCTGTTTGGATCAGACAGTGAAGAAGAGATCCCTGAAGATGAATACAAAAAACTCAAACAAAGTAAATGGATCCACAAGCTATTGGAATAGATAATTGGTGACAATAAAGAAAAGTACTTTCTCCATCTAGCATCCACAGGTGTCAAGTTACCCAAGGATTATAATATGGAAAATATCAAAGAAAAGGAGGTACCAAACCCGATATATATTCTCACCAAACAACTCAATCTAATGCAAACAGAGCTCACCAACCTCAAACAAGAGAAGGAGAAACCTAAAACAAAATACTCTTTGGACACCATTTGCCCATTTCCTTTCGACAAGAGTATCACTATGGTCCCATTTCCTCCTAATGTGGCAAGTCCAAAGTATGAAAAGTACACGGGAGAAACTGATCCCCATGACCATGCAAGGGAATTCTGTGCTCTCAGCATCGAGTACATGCACAAACCCACATACCTCATGCGACTATTTCCAGGAAGTCTAGGAGGTAATGCCATGGAATGGTTCTCAAAATTAAACCCTAAGGTCAAAAAATTTGAGGAGTTAATCCAACGATTCATTCAAAATTACTCCTACAACATCCAACATGACATAACTATGATAGATCTATGTAACAACAAACAAAGAACTGGAGAATCATTCACACACTTCCTACAAAGATGGAGGAATATGTTTGCATGATATTCAAGGGTCATTCCCGAAACAAAGAAGATGGAAATCTTCGTTAATAATCTAGTGCCTGAATTGAGCTATACTCTACAAATGCAAGATTATCCTAGCTTCGATAGGATGATTAAAAATGCCCTCTGTATTGAGGAAGTCATGGTAAAAAAGGGAGAGATCACCCTTCAAAATGAAAACAAAGGCAGTAACTCCAACTCCAAGCCTAAATGGTAGAAACAAAACAAGAATGTTGTTAATGACGGAGTGGTTGATGCCTCTAACATTAATCCTAAACCTGAGGCATTTAATCTAACCAATGGCATGCAAGTGAGTAAAGATGTGAAGGTAGCACCTCCCGTTCCCAAAGCAAACAATGATAACAACAAGGAACGAACATGGAATTCAAAACCCCAAAGAACATTCGCTCCTTTGGGGGAACCTCTTGAGAGTGTTTTGAAAATGATGGTGGATAACAAAGTTCTTATGATTCCCAATTCTAAACCGTGAGAAGCAATGGTCAAACCCAGGTGGTGGGATGATAATTCCTATTGTGTCTTCCACAAAAAAAAAACAAGGGTCACAAGACTAATAATTGTCTCAAACTTAAACATGTTATCCAATACCTCATCGAAGGAGGTAAGATCAAAGTAGACAGACATACTACCAATGAGGATCATACAACATTAAACAAAACTTTTCCTAATTACAATCAAGGAGAAACATCCTGTAAGATAAAATATATGTTTGGTTTGTTTGTTGATTTGATTTGATGTTAAGTGTTAAAATGTAAAGATATTGAATATTCTATCTTACAAAAATGTAAAGGGGGATGGAATTAAAGATGTGTTTATTAAGAATATATATATGTATTAAGAATGATTGTCCTTTAAGATTCCTAGAATGTATTGAATCTCTTAACCTTAATTGAATTGTATTGATTAAGTATTGCAATTGTGATTAAGGAGAAGATAAGATGTTTCTTTTTTACCCTCAAATACACAAATGAGAGATCCAAGTTGATCAACCCAAGAAAAGGGTTAATGCACAAATGAATCAACTATTTGGAAAGGAGAATAACAAAGGAGATACCTTAAATTATATTAATTATATGTATAAAAATAATATATGATAGTAATTGAAGAGATAGGAGAAATGCACTAACCTTGAAATATTGCAGATCAAAGAATGCTGTTTTCTAAGGTCTGTAGACTATTTCTGGAAAAATTGACAGTTGATACCGAACCGAAATGCAGAGACAAACAAAAACTAGAAATCATTTTCTATTCCAATGTCTTCTTATGAAAAAGGTCGACCTTGACCCAAAAATGTCAACCCTGACCCAATAATGTTGACCCTGACCTGCACAGATCTGAAAGTGACTTTGTTCGCAGATCCTGAAAGTTTTTCAAAAAGGGTATCTAGATCTGGGTTCAAATCCACTATTCTATACCTGTACCTACAAGAAAAATGAGATTTTTTGTTGTGGGGGAGGGGTTTTCCTTGGTCAAACCCCAGTTTTGGAATTAACCTTAAATATATGTAATTGAAATTGCAGAGATGGATAAAGTAAATGCATAAATTCACCTTGCTTGAAAAAGTCCTTGTGGTGGATTCAAATCCTTGAATCCACAAGTATGCTTCAAATGTAGAATGTTGAAAGGTAGGATGTCTTCAATCTCTTTCTTGTAGATTTTCAACACCAAGTCTTGAATGGGTTCTTGAATTTGGAATAGGCTTGGAAGAAGGTGGATGGAGAGATCACCAAAAGGGCACCTTGTAGCTTCAATCCTTCAATGGCCTCCAATTGATCTCCTTCATGAAAATGGATACTTGAATGGATGATTACTTGCTTTAAATATTTCTTGATTGCTTGCTTGAACTTCACTTGATAATGCTTGATCTCAATTAGGAATGCTTGATGCTTGATTAGAAGACTTCATTCACTTGATCATGGTTAGAGAAAATGAGAGAGAAAGCTTCCCTTTTATATGAAATTAGGGCACAATCTTCCAAGGAGGCATACATAGGAGCATTAAATTCCCATTAAAGCCTTTACCCCTAGGAGAGGACCTATATTAAATATAATTTAGGAATCAATGCTTTGAAACTTGAAACAGCCGACCCGGAAGCGGGAAATACTTTTTGCAACAGCCAACCTCCTGAAAATGCAAGACACTGGGATCTGAATCCTGGGTCAAGGTTGAGGTTGACCTTGACCTAGGTCAGGGTCAAGGTTGACATAGACCTAAAATGTTGACCTTGACCCTGAAGCCCAGAATCACCAGTCTGCAGTCCAGAATGCAGAAATCAGGCCAAACAGGAGTGGAAAGAGGAACAGAACAGGGAGGAAGCCATGTCAAGATCAGGAACCCATTCAAGACACTTTCCATGACCCCAAACCACTTACTCAAAAGGCTAAACACATCTACAATGGAAGTGCTTCCATTTTCTGGCTATACACATCCATAGGGAAGGGTAATGAGATAAACTACACCTATTCCAAAAGTGACAATGTGATTAATATGCTCAATATTAAAACTGAATCCATCAATGTGATCACGATTAAAGGAGCCACATCCTCCTCAAATGCTGTCACACAGAGCCAAGCACAGGTTACAATTAAAGGACCTCTAAAACCAACATCAACATCAAAATTTCCTATTATAACTATTCCTAAACCAGCAGCAAAACATGTGGTCACTATCCCCGGAGAAAAATATGACTTGGTAGACCAATTGCAATGAACCGCTGCCAAAATTTCCATCTTCAAGTTTCTCAAGATATCCATGGTACATAGGGAAATCCTAGAACAAGCTCTACACACTGATAATGTTCCAAAGGATATCAATATAGACAAGTTTCAAGTGATGGTCAATCACATCTGAACACCACACTACCTCTCCTTTTCTGAAGAGGACGACAAGTCATTGACCCATCCACACAATCAAACCCTCGGTATTGAAGTCCTTATTCATAAATCCCATGTTAGACGCGTATTAATAGATGGAGGTGCAGGATTGAATATCTATACACTGGATCTCGTTAGGAGACTAGGTCTCTCAGAAAAAACAATTGACACTAGAAACAAGATAACCATCAAAGCTTATGATGAGGAAGAGAGATCCTCCAGAGGTCTTATTGCTCTACCTATCAGAGTCAGACCAATAGAGAGGAACTTCATATGTCAAGTTCTGGATTTACCATTGGCCTATAATATTCTACTGGGGAGACCATGGATTCATGAAATGCAAGCTGTACCATCCACTTATAACCAATGTATAAAGTTCCCACATAATGGGATGGAAGTGACGATTCCTGCAGATGCCAACTATACTTGCAACAATATCAAAGTAGGTAGCATGATCCCACACAAAAAAGAGGCTATGGATGTCATTGCTCCTTAAACTACCAAGGATATGGTTATGAAGAGTTTTAGCAAAACCTTGAAACTTGAAGAAACAGGTATGGGAGAGTACAAGCTGGATCTGACTCCTTCACTAATAGACCTTCCAGTGTCACCAAGATCCTATGGAAAAATGCCATCAACATTCACACCTCTAGCATTCAAAGAGCCAAAAGTACACAAGGCAACTGGCATGATAAATGCATCCACGTCTTCTTCAGATAACATAGAAGAACAGGCAGTCTTGGACTAGCTTTACAAAGGAGAACTAGTGGAATCTAAGGTCAAACATGTGAAGATATCCCCAGAATAGTATGGAAAGGGATATGATTTCCTCACACAAATGGGTTACAAAGGAAAGGGACCTCTAAATGACATAGGATGAGGGATCATTGAACTCATACCCATGGAGTTCTTCCTCAACAGAGATAAAACAAGACTGGGTTTTAATACTCAATCTAACAAACCTACTTCAAAAGAGAGTCCACCTTCTGAAACAGGGAGTGATAAAATAGATGAGATAATATTGGAACCATGGCCTTATGAGAGATTACTACATATTGGTACAGAGAATCCTAAATATCAAGGAGAACGCTATGTACCTAGATTTGAGGTACCACATGATCTTCACACTCCTTTGCTAGCACAACCTCTCATTCTAGAGGTAGGCGACACCATAGGAACAATCACTCAAGAGGAAACCCAGCCACATAATTTACATCCTAACTGGGGGCAATTAGTCACAATTTCACATGTCCTCGATCTATCTCACTTTGATCTACAAGCAGCTAACCGAGTCCATCAAATAAACATTGCTGAATATTTAAACAGATCTGATGATGATGTCACGGACTCTCATGACTATGAATGGGATCGGCTATCTATTGCCTCCGAGGATATTGGAATAGATACAATTCACATGTTTGTAGCTTCCTCAGCTCCTAGTAAATGACCTAACACTCCTTTCAATGATACTAATCCTCTTGAAGAAGAAGAAGAGTTCATTCCCCTGATCATTGATGGAGACACTGGTGAATACATAAGTCTATGAGAATTTCATAGGCTACAAGCAAGAAGCCTCCTTTTAAAGAGGGACAATGATGAGATTTCTACTGATGAGTCGCTAGAGTTTGATCCATATATGAATGACAATGACCCTTTTAATGATGATCTCACTCTTATTGATCTAAATATAAAATAAATTAACTTAATAGATCATGTCATGTCGGTTAACGGTCTTGATGCTAACACGATGCTGTCCTTCCCAAAATTTGACTCCCTAAAATTGGTACTTCCAGACCTAATTGATTGGACTGAAATAGATCCAACTCGTATCCTCGACTTTCCCAATGACCACACCCTAGCCTGTTATCTCAATGGTTGTGAACCTTACCCTTCTTCCATCAATGGAAGGAGCGATAACATGTCACAGGAGGATATCAAGTTTCTTAGTCACAAACTAAAAAATAAAAAGAAAAAGCGGACTGATGGTGAAAACCACTCTGTGGCAGTATCATATCCCAAAATAGTAAAGAAAAAAGATGTATCCAATGGTGAAAACCTCTTAGAGGTGCCAAAGGATGAGACTCTTGATATCCTCCCTGAACACTTTCAGCAGAGATCTTTGGTATTGATTGAACCAACATAGCCAGTAAACTTGGGCACTGTTGAAAATCCTCAAATAGTTCATCTAGCACAATCTTTATCAGAAGAAGAGAAGGTACAGTTCACAGAGTTCCTAAAGGAGAAGAAGATCAACTTCACATTGTCTTACACTGATATGCCAGGGCTAGATCCTAATCTCATTATGCACCACTTGTCTATAGCTCTTGGGATCATGCCTGTAAAACAAAAACTTAGAAAGATGCATCCTCATGTTGCATTATTGGTGAAATCAGAATTAGAAAAGTTGTTGAAATCTAGATTTATTCGAGTCATTGCCTATGCAACATGGATCTCCAATGTGGTCCCCGTTTCTAAATTTGATAAATCAATCAGGATCTATACGGACTTCAGAGACCTCAACAAAGCATGTCTGAAAGATGACTTCCCTCTACCAAACATTGACATGATCATAGATCTTACAGCAGGCTTTCAGATGTATTCATTAATGGATGGATTTTTGGGCTATA
>MU223745.1:1977622-1999761 GCA_018584345.1 Thuja plicata
AATGGTTAAACTGAAACAAAATGACCTATTTCTAATGCAACTTGAATTACAGATTTTTAGATCTATTTAAGTACATTACCTCTCTGATCAATGTATCAATTCAATTCTTTTGTGCTCCATACTTTCTGCTCTGTGATGCTGTGCTCATTGTTCGTCAGTGTCTGCAGAATTCCTTAGCTCTCCTTCAGTTTGATTGATCAGTATTGCATGAAGTTTTATCTTCATCAGTTTCTTCTTAGCATCCTCTTTCTATTCACTCCCCTTAATCCATTTTCATGTGATATGGAAATGAGTTAAGCTTGTCTCTTATATATACATAATATTCATTGATTCTTGATTCTTGGCGTGAAAAACAATCCAGCCAATCTAATTTAAAACATAACTCCTGATTTATCTCGTAATTATCTTTATGCCAACTGTACAAATCTTCTTTAAATCAATCACTTAACTCTGATCGAATAAAACAAAGAAAAAAACTAGTTAAGTCTATCTTTAGCTCTTGCCAGCTAGATATTTTGTCATTTTTTGAACTCTCTATTCCGTCGGTCAACTCTTTAGTTAGTCGTCAGTGACAACTGCCAGTTCCGTCGGTGTGACTCCAGTTAGCTTCATGATCTTCGTCCATTGGGCAACTCTACTTTTATCTCAATGGGCATCCTGTGGTTTTTCTTTGTCGAGCAACGGTGTCTTCTGCTCGTCGGGTATCACTGTGACTTTTCTTCTTTGCCTTTACCGATGGTGTGCACTCCGTCGGTGTTATCTGTCACTTAGTGAATACTTGAATTTTATGCATTGCTGAAAGCATAACCTTTGTTCCATTGATTCTCTAAAGTATTTAGCATTATGTACATGATCATACATATGATATCAAGTTGACATCAATGATAATACAAACCATTAATTGATTTAATGCCTTGCATTATCTTCAACTTAACATTATCAAATATTTAATCAATTACATGTCATCACTTTGGAGCCACTCTCTTGATCAAAGCTAGGATTGTCATACCAAGATCTCTCCATGTTGGAAGGAAGTGGAGAGATGTGAGAATCATGATCAAATAGAAAAGGATAGATTGAGCTTAATGAGGATTTGTTGGATGGTGTATCCTTTTCCCCCTTTAATTTTTGGATTTTAGATTTCAAAGTTTGAAGCTGTTTTGATAAATCCGCCATAAGAATATCTTCTTTCGCATTGTTAGGACCATAAGGTTTATCCCATTTTATTTTAGACATCGTAAAATTGGATGATTCTATTTCTTAGAAGATTGAAGAGAAGGTACCATGAATCAATTGATTGGCTGACATGTGCTGAAGTGATAGCTAAAGTGCTGACTAAGTCCAAGACCAAAGAAGACAAAGAGATAATGTACAACTGAAAGGGAGAAGCAAAGACTCCAATCTTGAGTCAAGGTTAACAAACCCACTCCTGCAACTCAAGATAAGGACAATGCAGACAAAGATGATTAAAATAACAAGTCACTTGGACTAGCACAACAAAGTCAAATTTTGAAACAACAAGCGAGTCAGACTATCAATAGACTACATTCAATGAAAAACTAGTAGTGATGTTGTGAGAACATAGATTTGTGAAAATTCAGACAAAAAACCAATTTGGACAACAATTCAATTGATTTTCAGAGTTTTGATACTAGATGCAGAAACCTGGACAAGAGTTTGATAGTTTAACACCTAAGAGTGCAGATTTTAAGTTTGTTAATCATTTTGATGTTTGTTTTGATCGTTTATTTTGGTGTCTATTTTGATGTTTCACTCATGCAATACACATCATGGAGATATCATAGAACCAAGCATAGAAAGCAAACTCTATTCCTAGGTGGTGAGAAATTGACAATACTTGTTTGAATCCTCTTACAATAAAATACCCATTCATGTTGGACAGTTAGAAGCTTGGCATCACTGGCTCCCCTCAACGACACACACTTCTTAGGCCTACCAAGCTTCAAATTTCTCAAGATCCAAGGATCTTGATAAATTTATTGTCTCAACAAGAGGGGTACATGAGTGGTTTATTAGGCATGCACATATCATAATGCCTGTATCAACAAGTAGAAAAGGATTTTGGCCACTAATTGAAAAGTTTTTTAGTAAGGGTCTTTATTTAAGTGTATCCCTTGTGTCCGCGCAAGCACAATTTAGGCCGCTAACCCCATCGACCACCTTAGCACGAGTAGTCATGATATGCAATTAAGACATGGCGTCCCTACTTTGTGTTAGGTGAGAGCCAAGTATAATCTAAAATGCCACTTATCTTCCGAGGCTTTGGTCTCAAGGAAACATTTTTATTATAGTGAGTCGAAGAAGCTTGGCATTAGCTTGTTCTCACTTGGGTCGTTCTCCAAGGGTGAGTACTTTTCCCACTTGGACATGCCCTTTAAAGTTGTCGATCTCAAACAATGAAAGGAAATAGTATTTCTGGATTTGTGTTCATCCCAAAAGGGTGAGAGCATAATTTCCTGACATTATTGCCATTCCTAAAACTCAAAACAGAAGTTCATTTTAACAAGTCTTGCATGTGGGTTCCTATTTTAATAAAACAAAAACAATATGCAAGCACAATGTTTAGTGTTCTATTGATCAAGGTAACCTGAAAGATGAATCATCAGTAGTTTTTATTTTAGTCTTCTTTCACAACGTCCTGCAAACCAATGTTAGGCTGTAATCAAAGATAAGCATCAAGAACAACAAAGCCAAAGACTGGTCAACATTAAAAAAAAATTAGAAAATCATAAAACTGATGGCATATTTAGAAATTAGATGAAAAATCATACATTTAAAAAAAAATTGCACTAAAAAATGTTACCGTATGAGCTCAAACGAGGCTCTGGAAGCTGCAAAACAGAGGATTAGTCAGGTATAGTGATGAAAACCTACAATTTATGATAAATCTATGACTGAAAACCAGAAAATAATCCCAACCCAACAATCTTTAGGAAATTCTACCCCAATTAAAAAGTAAATTGCACTCAATTTGGAGCAAAAATGAGTGGGATATGATGGTTTGAAGTTAGATTGTAAATTCAAAATGCTCAAAGAAGAGGGCAGAGAAAATTTCAACCCCTACTAACATCAGCAAATTAGTGTGTTAAAATTGATGATCTGGAGGCTATCACAAAAAAAAAGTAACAATGAAAAATGATGGGTATACGACCGTCAATTTTAATGTCATAAAACTACTTGCGTGAAAAAACAAATGGGTCCCTACTGATTTGCCGTTGACTGGGCAGTCTGCATGGTAGTGGAGTATGTCGTAGGTGGTGGTTTTCCTATTTGGAGGGTTGCGTAGGTGAGGTGGAGGGATGGTGGTGGAGGTGAGCTAAGCACAGGAAGGTGCTTCCATGGCAGGCTGAGCGCAGGGAGGTTTGTTGAGCGCGAGGGAGGAGACTGCAGGTGGTGGGAGGAGACTGCAGGTGGTGGGAGGAGCAGAGAGTGGAGGGGCTGCATGGTGGGAGGAGACTCTGGGTGGTGCTGGGTGGAGGGAAAATGTTTGGGTGGAAGTGGAGAGGAGTTGCACGTTTGGCTATGTGGGGTTTTTAATCCCACATTGGCCGGGTATGATGAAACTTTGTTTTTAAGAAAAGTTAAAGCATTAAATAACAAAGAAAAGGGCTTGGGCTTGATGCTTGTGCTTGGATGTTGGAACTTGGCTAAATGTTGGGGTTAAATTGCATATTCAAATGCAGGGTAGAGAATGAAAGAGGGCTAATTAGGGTCAGACTCTAACAATTTTTTTAAAACAAAATTTGCAACTTCGTCTCGATCTGAGCACAGAAAAAATCTGCCTCGATCCACATACAGAAGGCCGTACGACCTGTGTATGCAAATTTTTTTTCCATAGACTCAATTTTTAGCAAATATAGGCAATTATATAGTCATTTCAAACTGAAATGAATATCCGAATGCAATGGTGGAGTCAGATTTGGCTCAAAGTGAATGTGGGAAGGCCCCACGATGGGCGCCAAAAATATGCTTGTGATTTTGTGTCAGGTACCTGCAGCTGCAAATACACACTTCAATGAACCATTACAGGGTTAACTTATTATAAAATGACAAAATCATAATACTGAAATGATCTAGGCTATCTGACATCGACTCATTTCCTTCTATTAGGTAGGAGTTTGTATCTTGCTCACTGGTGATTGCAAGAAACAGTGACTACACCAGATCCTAAACGAAAGATTTAAAGAAAGCTAAATGATTTATTCTAAATGATATGCAAATGTAGATTTTTTATTCATCCAAACTAATTAAGAGTTCATTTTAAAGCACCAAGTGAAAGATGACAATTGATTTTAAAACCCAAAATCAAATGTTCTCTAAGATTATGGTTTGCATGCTTGAAAGTAAACTAACAAAAATTAAAAAGCTTATGAAATGCTAAATGCTTGAAAAATTAAGAAATGAAAACTGCATAATAACGATAATAAAAAATTGGATCCTTGTGAAGGAAAAGAGTTTCTCTTTTATAGATAATCTCTTTTGAATCAACGGTCGAGATTAAAATAAATGAGTGGCTCAGATTCGATTTGAGGAAGCACAACCCATGTGCAAAGAATATGATTGGTCGAAAGATTTAGTTCACTGAACTGACTAATCAATCTTTTTGGAAACTTCCAAAATCATTTTCAGTTAACAACTTTGTTTCCAAAATGATAAATAGATAAGATTAAGTTAACTGAATAAAATATATTTGTTTCCAAAATGAGAAAATATAAGAATAAGTTTACTGAATAATATAGATTTGTTTCCAATTTAATAATTAGTTAACTAAAATTGATGACATCATATGCATTTTTTAAAGATTTAATTGATTTTAAATGCACATTTTGTTTTTAATAATTAATTTAATTTCATTTTGGATTTTATTGACAATTTAGCAATTTTATTTTATTTAATATTAGAATATCAATTAAATAATTAGTATAAAGTTTATTTGCCAATGTAATGTGATTTTAGGAATTAATTAATTAATCAAGTGCGATGATTGATTAGGACCTAGTGTTCAAGTCAGATTAGCTTGAATTTGATGAATTGTATGTTTGATTTAGGACTTAGGAATAATCAAGATTAGGGTTTCTTGATATGTGATTGAGATTAGGGGTCTAGGGTTTGGATGACCATTTTTAGGTCATTACAAATGCCACGATTGATATTAAAATTTATGTCATCCATAAGTATCCTCCTCAATTCAAGCCAGGAGAAAATTCTAATGCCGCCCAAGCTTGTGAAGAAGAGTCTGACTCAGATTCTAAAGATGATGACAAAACTCTCCTTCCTCCTAATATAAATTGGAACTTTGGAGATAATAGTAGAATTACTCTTCCTTTGGCACTTCAGAACTCTGAGGAAGAAGATGGAACAACTTGGAGCCTTGGCATGACCCCTTATTCATGCCTCCTATCCTCAAGAATTGAAATTATACCACTAAGTACTCTTCTTGAACATGTGGATGCTCACGAAGAAAATCATAATGCTAATGCTAGGTCAGTCAGGTCAAACTCACACAATACTAACAATGACTCCCATAGCAATGTTAGGAAAATTCATGATCTAGGTAGTCCTTCAGAGAGTGCTGCAATAGATCTGCTCTTACCTGTTGAAAATATTGACCTTGATAACTCGGTGCTATCCTTGAAACTCGTTGGATCTTTGCCTCTAGTTCATCTAGAGCTCATTGAATGGAACTGAAATGATCCTTTAAGCCTGATTTCTACACCTAATGAATACACATTGGATTTCTATTTGAATTCCATTGAACCCTTCACCTCTTCCACTAGTGGAATGAGTGTAAACATGACAGAGGGGGACTTCAAGAGTCTCAACCTAAAAAGGAAAAAGAAAAAAGAAAAAGAGGTTTTACTGTGAAATCCACTTTGTGGCAATGTCAGAACCAAAAATAATTAAAACAAATGACATATCCAATGGTAAAAACCTCTCTGAGGCACTGAAGGATGGGAAAATTGATATCCTTCCGAATCACTTTCAAGAATGATCATCAGTATTGATAGAACTGACACAACCGGTTAATCTGGGAATAATAGAAGCACATCAGTTGATCTATCTAGCACAATATCTATCTAAACAAGAAAATCAAGAATTCATCCAGTTCTTCATGAGAAAGAAAATCAACTTTGCCTGGTCCTATTTAGACATGCAAGGAATCAACATAGATTTGATCATGCATCACCTGTCGATTGCCGTAGGAGTCAAGCCAGTCAAGAAAAATCTTAGAAAGATGCATCCTCATGTGGCATTACTTTTCAAGGATGAATTAGAAAAATGGCTGAAAGCTGAGTTCATTCGCGTTATAACATATGCTAATTGGATCTCCAATATTGTACCTGTAACTAAGCATGATAAAATTAGGGTCTGAACAGACTTTAGAGATTTGAACAAATCCTATCCCAAGGATGAATTTTTATTGCCAAACATCGACATGATTGTGGATCTCACAGATGGCTACAAAATGTATTCCCTCATGGATTGTTTTTTGGCTACAACTAGATAAGGATAGCTCCTTAGGACTAAGAGAAAAATGCTTTCACATGTGCTTGGAGAACTTTCTGCTGGAATGTCATGCCCTTCGGTCTCAAAAATGTAGGGGCAACATACCAATGAGCTATGACTACCATATTTTATGACTTGATGCATAAGAATATGGAGGAATACATAGACGACACCTTGGAAAAATTAGAAAGAATAAATACTCACCTGGCTTATCTAGAAAATATTCTTGATCAGTTCAAGCTTAGGTTAAACCCTAAAAAGTGTAATTTTAGTGTGACCTCCGGTAAGATCCTCAGGTATATTGTCGCAGCTAAAGGAATTGAGGTTGACCCTGAGAAGGTAGCAAAAATCATGGAAATGAAACCACCTCGTAACATTAGTCAAGTTAGGACTCTGCAAGGAAAGCTACAATCTATTAGATGGTTTACCTCATAAATTGTAGACAAGGAACAATCTTTCACAAGGACATTGCATAAAGGAGTAACATTCAAATGGGATGAAGGGTGTGAGAAATGTTTTCAAAAAATCAAGGAGTATCTAGCTAATCTACCCATGTTGATGGTACCAATACTAGGAAAGGATCTCCTTCTCTACATCTCAGCTACAGAAACATCATTGGGAGCTTTGCTAGCATAATGTGATGAAATAGGGAGAGAAAGAGCAATATATTACATAAGAAGAACTATGGTTTCATATGAGCATAACTACACTATTGTTGAAAAATCTTGTCTAGCTGTGGTTTTTGCTTCTCAAAAGCTTAGACACTACATGTTGGCACATTCTGTCAAGTTAATTGCTAAAATTGATCCACTAAAGTACTTATTGAACAAATAAACTCTCATTGGATGACTCACAAAATTGGTCATGATCCTTAGTGAGTTCGACATCGAATATGTGGATAGGAAGGCCATAAAGGGACAAGTTATTTTTGATTACTTGGCAGATTCTCCTCTCATATATTAATAACCTCTGCTTATAGAATTTATTGATAAAGCTATCTTGCACCTGACAGAGCACACATGGAAGATGTTCTTTAACGGGTTCTTCACACAACAAGGGTTTGGCAACGGAGTAATTTTCATTACACCTCAAGGCTATAAGATTACTAAAGCACATAAATTGTTATTTCCTTGTACATAAAATAGTTGAAAAAAAATCTTTAGCAAATGGCCTGAAGATAGCCATTGAATGAAATATTACATAATTGCATATCTATGGTGATTCTCAGCTAGTGATCAACCAAGTCAATGATGAATACAAAAAAAAATGTGAAAATCTCATGCCATATAAAATAATGATCTATGATCTCAAGAAGTACTTCATGTTTATCCCATTCCAGCAAGTTCCAAGAGCAGCAAACAAAGCCGCTGATTCTATGGATACTCTAGCCTATATGCTGCAACTAGAGGAACATCACTTTTTCTATGATTTCCTGGTGGAAGAACTCCCCTTCCTTGCTTATGACTCTCCTGAATCCCACATTATATGCTCAATTGTGGGTACTGAACCATCCTGCTATTGCCAAATTTACTCATATCTTCATGACCTGATTATCACTGCCAACCTATCTAAAAATGAGAAAAGAAACCTCATAAGGAATGCATCACGTTACTTGATCATGGATAACAAATTGTATAGAAGAGGTCTTGATGGTAATCTCCTTAGGTTTCTAGAACATGACGATTCTAAACATGCACTTAAGGAATTCCACGAAGGTATCTATGGGTCTCACTCAAATGACCTCTCATTAGCTAAGAAAATCCTGCGAGTAGGATACTACCGACCTTCCCTAGAGAAAGATGCTATTCAATTTTCTAAAACTTGCAAGAAGTTCCAGACACATGGTAACCTAATTCATGCTCCCGCATGAGAGCAGTTACCTTTTATCACCCACTGGCCATTCCAACAATGAGCCTTCAACCTAATAAGGCAAATATATCCCTCTTTCTCTAGAGGACACAAGTTCATTATCACTGCTACTGAATACTTTACAAAGTGGGTTGAAGTAGTCCATCTCATTAAGACAATTGGAAAGAAAGTATCCATGTTCATCATGAAATATATGATCTACAGGTATGGGATACCCTCCTCTATCATCACAGACAACAAAGGACAATTTAAAAACAAGGATATGGATGACTTATGTGGAAAAGTTCAAAATTACGCAACACTGTTATTCTATTTACTACCCTCAAGGAAATGGACAGATAGAGGCCTCTAATAAGAATATATTAAAAATCCTGCAGAGAAAAGTTATTATGTCAGGAAAAGATTGGCATCTTCAACTCAATCCAACCTTATGGGCTTATCAAACCAGTATTCGTACACCTACAGGGGCAATTCCATTTTCCTTGGTATATGGCGCCAAAGCTGTATTGCCCATTGAAGTAGAAATACCACTGCTCTGAGTCAATTTGCATGGACTCATTACTGATGAATACTATCCAATTTCCAGAATCTAGGAGCTCAAATTACTCGATGAATGTAGAAGAGAAACATTTGACCATCTAAGGGTATATCAAAAAAGAATGTCTCAAGGTTACAATAAGAAAGTCAGGAGCAAAGAATTTTAGGTTGGTGACCTTGTCCTCAAAAGGAATCCAAAGAATCAACAACACCAAGAGCAAAAGGGAAAGTGTGAACCTAATTGGTTGGGATCCTTTGTGATCTTTGCAACATTTGGTTATGGAGCTTATCAACTATCAACTCTGGAAGGTGAAACTTTTACTAACCCCATCAACGCTCTTCACCTGAAGAATTTATACACTTGATAATTCTTGCTGGTCAACAACATGTACATATATATATGATCCTAAAAAAAACCCAAAAAAGTGAAAAATAAGAAAAGTAAAAAACATTTGGAAAAAATCTTGAAAAAATGATCATCCTAGTGAAAACTTGGCAAACAGGTGCCTTGATGGATTGACAAAAAAAAGAAAAGAAATGAAAATAAAAGAAAAAAAGAGATAAAAAATACAAAAATATTGAAAAATCAAGAGAAAAAGTGCCTTGGTGAAAACCTAGAAATAGGCACCTTGGTAGAAAATATAGAAACTCTACCAAGTGGTGAAAACTTGGGAAACATGCATCACTTGTAATCGGTGCTCCATCTATCAACATGTCGCTTGACTATTTTGACCTTGTACAAGTAGTAAACTTAACATCTTAAGTTTGGAACTGATTGACCTATTGAGTCCTAGGGCTACATCTTGGTTCCTGTGTATGTGTACCTTGTCAGTTGTCCTGCTCCTAATTTTCTATCATGGTCTTGATCTAGCCACCAGGACAATTTTCCAATGACACACTAGTGTTTTTCAACACCTTAACCAACATTTTTTCTCAATACTCTCTTTCATACAAACCTATTTTTTTCAACACACATCAGAAAAAACACTTAAAAATTTAGCACCATAACAACAAACCAACACAACGGTGTTTCTCAATGCCCACATAACTAACCTGCACAAGCTGAATGCGTGATGATGTTTTTCTTGGATGTTGTCTTTTATCAATAATTTCATACTATTATCTTTGATTTCTGCTTGTTGGTGTGGTCTCAATGATCCTTGCATCAAGTAGATAGGGTGTATGTGGTAAGAGCTTCCATGTTCAGGTGGATATGCCTCACATCCTTCGATCCTACTTCCTTGTGTGCTAATGTGAGGTTGGGACTATCTCCTTGTCTATTATTCTACCTACTTATGTAAGGACACACTCATGGTTATCCTAGCTCTAATTGCCTCAATAATGGTGTCTTCTTGTGATATCAAATGGAGACAATGTTCAGGTCATCCTGGTTTGTATGCCTAGATGCTTATGTTGTCCCCCATATTTAGCCGATATGAGTCATATTCATATTCTTATGGTCGCACTAGCACCAATAAGAATTGTGTTGGCTCCAATGTCCCAACCGCTTGATGATGAAACTAAGAACTAAAAGAATCAGTGACTTGACTACTCAGTGTCATAGGGTGAAATTCATTCCTAGGCTTGTAAAATAACATTATAAAAAAACACTCAAAAAAAAAATTCCAAAAATGAACTATCCCTTTAACCCCTCTCTCCCTCAAATCCTTTTCTAAAGTGATCAACTACATTTTATCTCCTTAAGGTTATCTATCTGCGCACAAACGAGTAGTAGAAACAAAACAAGATACATATTCATCACAGTGAACAAAAAAAAATGGTCTAAGTATATCATCTATGAAGAGAAGATACTATCTGCATACATGTTCCAAGATTATCAAACTATTTAGAAATAATGATATTCAAAGAGAAACAGATTCATCAGTAACAGATAAGGCAATAAAAGACAAAAAATGGAGCACAAAGATGATCATTGCATACACACACACACACACACACATCAAAATCTTGATGTATACAAAAGGTGTGGTCTAAATCTTGAGCAAAAATGGGCGTCCTCGATGCAGATAAATCATATACAATAAAATAGATCTCAAAAATTGAAAGAGGATAAGACAAGAAGGGGATACTTAGGTCTTGCTTCCTCTCTCGCCACCGTCATGGGGTGGAGATGGAGGAGCATCTTCTCTAGGAAGAGGGCCTGCTCCCTCGGATGCTTCCAAGTACTGAGAGTATGGTGGCACCTGCTATGCCACAAGAATTGTTGCATTGTATGTTGCTACATAGTAGGCTGCCCTACTAGGATGATATATCAACTTAATCTATGGCCCCTGGACTCTCTCTTCATGGCCCACAAGTGTTCAATCTTTCTCTGTGATCAAATACTGCGCTACTACAAGATGGGTCTGTAAATCTTGGACCCGTCCCTTCAATGTCCTAATCACATCCCAAGGTGTCTTCTCTCTAGAGACTCCCTCCTCCTTAGCTGCTTGTGCCTTTTGGTACTATCGTACTTGTTATACTGCCTCATCTAAACCAAGATCTGACTGGGCATCTGTCATCTTCTTGTCAGCCTGTGTCACGAGTATCTCAACTCCAACTGAACTAAGGGTGCCTCCCTCTCCATGTTGTCACTGCTGACCAACTCTAACACCTAAGGTACCACCTACTCTGGAAGGGTCTGGACCCCTCTATGGTACTTTATTTGGTGTAATGACCTAAAAGTGGTCACCTAAATCCTAGACCCCTAATCTCAGTCTCATATCAAGAAACCCTAATCTTGATAATTGTAAGTCCTAAACCAAACAAAAAATTCATCAATTTCAAGCTAATCTGACCTGAATCCAAGGTCGTAATTAATCATCATACTTGATTAATTAATTAATTTCTAAAAATACAATATATTGGAAAATAAACCTTAAGTTAATTATTTAATTGATATTCTAATATATTAATTAAATAAAATTACTAAATTGTCAATAAAATTCAAAAAGGAATTAAATTAATTAATAAAAAAATGTGCATTTAAAATCAATTAAATCTTTAAAAATGCATATGATGTCATCAACTAATTTTTGAATTAAAATATGCATTTAAAATTAATTAAATCTTTAAAAATGTATATGATGTCATCAACTGATTTTTTTGAATTGGAAATAAATCTGTTTTATTCAGTTGATTTATTATTATATTTTCGCATTTTGAAAACAAATATGTTTTATTCAGTTAACTTAAACTTATCTATTTATCATTTTGGAATCAAAGTTGTTAACTGAAAATTAATTTGGAAGTTTCCAAAAAGACTGAATCTTTCGACTAATCAATTGCTTGCACATGGATTGTGCTTCCTCAAATCAAATTTGAGCCACTCATTTCCTCTAATCTCAACCGTCGATTTGTGAGAGATTTTCTATAAAAGAGAGCTTCATTTCCTTCACAAAGGATCTGAGTTTTAACTATCATTATTATACTATTTTTAAGCATTCAAGCATTTTGCATTCTTAGTTTCATTTACTTAGATTTTTTAATTATTTTTTGTTAGTTGCATGCAAACTTCATAATTTAGAGCACTTTCAATTTGGGCTTTGAAAAGAACAAAAAAACATTTCAATTTTCATATCATATAGAATAGTCATTCATTTAGCTTTCAAATCCTTCGTTTAGGATCTAGTGTAGTCACTTTTTTTTGCACTGACCTAGAGAACAAGATTCAAACTCCTGCCTACTAGAAGACAATGAGCCGATGTCGGTTAGCCTTGGGCATTTTAATTTTATGATTTTGTCATTTTTCTAACTAGCTAACTTCTTAATGGTTCATTGAAGTGTGTGTTTGCAATTGCAGGTATCTGACACAATTTCACACGCACATTTCTGGCACCCACCGTAGGGATCAAACTTCCTTTTGAGACAAATCCTTCCCACATTCACTTTGAGCTAAATCTGACTCCACCATCGTGTTCAGATCGTCGTTTCATTTTGAAACGACTATAAATTTGCCTATACTAAACGAAAGTCAAACCTGTGGCAAATGTTTTTTGCACAAGCAGACCGTACGCCCCTCTACACGCAAATCAATACACTCTACACACAGGCCGAGGCCTACAAGCATATCAAGGTAATTTAAAAAAAAAAAAAAATTTCTATTATCTTGGGGTCATCCCTCATATCCTCTGTCATTTTCCCACATTGCTTTCAATTTAAACTGCACTTCCGTTTGGCCCCTTTGACCAAATCAAACCACCCAACACCGAAACCGTGGTTTTGATATATAAATTTTGGGGTTTGCATTGAAACAATCTATTTCAACACATCACAGTGTGTATTGGATTAAAACCTCTGCGCAACCTGTGCAGCCTCCCGCCATCTCTCATTCCCACCAAAAAAACACTACCCCTACCCCCGTGCTACAACCCTACTCCTCCACCCGACACAACGCTATCTCGCTCCATCTCCACCCTACACTACCCTACTCTATGCAACCACCCTCCTCCACTCCACCCATAGCCCCCACTTACCATAGCTCCTCTCCGCTCAGCCTCTCCCAGAGCCTCCTCCACCCCGTGCACCCTTCTTCCCACCTCCGCCCACCTCTCTTCCTCCCACCTCTACACAACCCTCCTGCTACCCCGATAAACTAGCCTCAGCCCTACAACCTTCCCTCCTGCCCCACCTCAACACTTCCCCCAATCCCACTACTCTGCCCAAACCCTCCAACCACCGCAGCACCCCCGAGCGGCCAAACCCTCCGTCTGATACCACCACCTCCGCCCATCCACCACTGACGACCACCTCATTCAAACGACCCTCCAAATGGGCAAATTAGAGATAAACACATGGTAGAAGCCACATCACCTTGTACAGTTAGCGTATGCTGATGTCAGCACCCAATCAGCAAGAGGGGCCCATTTTTTGCCACATAGAGAAATCTGCTATGTTAACTTTGATGGTCGTCTGACCATCATTTTGAACTGTTATCCTCTTTCTGTGACGATCACAAAATTGTAAAATTTAACCATTTGAATTGATGACATCATCACAGATTTGAATTTTTCTGCCCTCACCACATTAGTTTTTAATTTTGCTGTCTATCTTTGAAAGCTCATATCTTGCTTATTTTGCCTCCAAATTGAGTGCATTTTTTTTAAATTTTGGGTATAATTCTCTGAATATTACTGGGTTGGGGTTAGTTTCTGGTTTTGGTTTCCAGATTTATTAGATTTTGCAGGTTTTGATCACTTTACCTGTCTAATCCTCTCTTTTGCAGCTTCCAAAGCCTCGTTTGGGCTCATACGCTAACATTTTTTAGTGCAATGTTTTTTGAAAGTGCGTGTTTTTTCATCTAATCTCTAAATATGCAATCAGTTTTTTGATTTTTTTGGTTTTTATAATGCTAACCAATCTTTGGCTTTGTTGTTCTTGATGCTTATCTTTGATTACAACCTAACAATGGTTTGCAGGACGTTGTAAATGAAGAAAAAATCACAAAATACTAATGAGTTTGATACATGACGCTTGTTAAAGACTTTGTGTCTTCCAAAACTATCATGTCTTCATTTTGTAGTTAAATAACACTTTAGATTTGGTGCTTAAAAAGAATCACTTTGCTTATGTGTTTGAAGTGTTCTCTATATTTGTAATCCCAAAGAATTGCATGAACATATCCTCTCCCCTCGCCTTCATGGATCTTGGGTGTAAGATAAATTCATGCAAATATTTTAGCGTGACTACTTCCCGAGAGCTTTAATAGAGCCGATGAGAGAGATTGCCCAACCGGTAATAGGATAAAGCCAAGCCCTTCCAAATCGGTATATAAAAATGTCATTGTGATTAATCTCATAGTGAACAGGTGTCAAATTTTCTATGTTGACAAAAGATCTCCCTCAGTACCCTCATGGTGCGTAAAAACCTATAGAACGTAACTTCTGTAGGCTGGGAGGCCTCCTTAACGGGGATAATTTGCCGTATGTATAGCCGCCTAAATTGATTCCCTAACTAAAAAAATTGTTCTAGTGACCAAAATACCTCTATCTGCTGGTGCGGAAGGTCAGAGACCAACTAAGAGGTCCCACATTTTCATGACTCTTAGTAGAGATAATGGTCCCTTGGGAGGTGATTACCCTTGGGATTAAAAGCTTGGTGTACCTGAGAAGTGAGTACACTGTAAGGAGGAGCCCGTGCCTCCAATCTTATAAGTTGTTTGCTATGAGTAGGCATGGATAAACTTCGGTTCAAGTCAGAATTCAATAGATATTTCCCTAACTTACCTAGGTTGTGTTATGTCTTTTCTTTTTACAACAAACATTCTTCTTGATGTGTCTTGCGTGAGTGTAACATCAAAATAGAAACCAAACAATAAAAAAAACATAAAAATGCTCAAACAATTCCAAATCTACACTCTTAGGTGTTAAATTGTCAAACTCTTGTCCAAGTTTCTGCATCTAGTGTCAAAACTCTAAAAAATCAGTCGAATCGCTGTCCAAATTGGTATTCTGTCATGACGGTTTTGTCCGAACTTTCACAGAAATCTGTGTTCTCATAACATCACTACTAGTTTGTCATTGGTCACAATCTGTTGACAGTCTGACTTATTGTTGTCTCAAGATCTAATTTCGCTGTGCTAGTCCAAGTGCCTTGTTATTTTGATCATCTTTGTCCGTGTTTTCCTTATCCTGAGTTGTCAAAGAAGGTTCATTAACCTTGACTAAAGATCAGGGTCTTTGCTTCTCATTTTTAGTTGGACATTATCTCTTTGTCTTATTAGGTCTTGGACTTGTCAGCACTTTAGACATCACCTCAACGCTAGTTAGACGAATCAACTGATTAATGCTGGTACACACTAGGAGTTCTTTTAGAACACTTTACATGGAAGGACATTGCCCTCTGCTTACAAAAAACCCTCTTTTAAGGAACAACTAAACACTACGCACGAGTCAGTCTTTCTCGGTAACAGACTACTAGATTCGACCATGTCTGGTGAAAACAATCATGATGCTAAAATACCAGAGTTTGAAGATCCTAAAAACTTTGAGGAGGAAGTTAACAAATGCCTACGCGATCAAGCCTTCCTCAAAGTCATGAAGGTTATCATGAATAGAGACAAAGAGCAATACTTTTTAGAACTGGTTGAACAAGAGCCCAACTTCCCTCTCATTATGGAGTGGAAGATATCATTGTTAAAGAGGAGGAAACTCCTATAACACTATTAACCAAACAACTTCAAGATTTGCAAAAAAAAATACAAACAATGAAATAGAAAAAGGAGAAACCATTGACAAAATTCTTTATGGACACCATTTGTCCATTTGCCTTCAATAAAAGTTTGTACTTACCTTCATTTCCACGTGGAGTAGAAATCCCAAAATTTGACAAGTATAGCGGTCATTCTGACCCACAAGACCACATTCGGGAATTCGGTGCCCTATGTACAAATTTTATGCATGAACAAACATATGCCATGCATCTCTTTCCCCGAAGCTTAGGTGGTCAAGCTATGGAATGGTTTTCAAAGTTACCCACATGGATCAAAACTTTTCATGAACAGATGAATTTTTTTTACAATAGTATTCATATAACATACAACATCCCATGTCTATGATCGAATTATGTAGCATTCAACAACAGACAGGAGAATCATTCCTGACTTTTCTTCAGTGATGGAGAAGAGCATTTTATAGATATTCATGACTCATTCCTGAGTCCAAAAAGATGGATATCTTTACCAATGCATTACTCAATGAATATAATTACCCACTTCAGATGCAAGATCTTTCTACTTTCGATCAACTTGTGAAGAACGCACTAAAGATTGAAACTATGCTTTTAAAGAAAGGTGAAGTTTCGCTTTCAAAAGAAATAAAATTTAATTCTATTTCCAAAGATAAGACCAAATACTGGGATAAGAACAAGCATGTAGTGAACGATGGGGTAGTCAATAATGTTACTCCCCAACCCAAACCAACAATATTCAATTTGACAAGTGGCTCAAAAGCCCTAAAATCTGCTCAAGATAACACAAAATCATCCTCCAAAGGAATCAATAACCTTATGAAGGAGAAACCATGGGTTAGATGAAAGAGGGACTTCGATCTCTTGGGTGAATCTTATGAATCAGCCCTTAAGACTCTACTGGCTTACAAAATGATCACGTTGCCAGATGTAAGATATAAAATAGGATCTTGTGGTGGTTGTGTTGTTACTAAAATGTAAGATAAGAAATATGTTAAATTTAAAATGGATGGATGGGGGTTAGATAAGATGCTCTCCTTTTATCCTTAGATATACAAATGAAGGATCCAAATTGATTAACCCAAAAGGAAGGATCAATGCATAAATGAATAAACCATTTGGAATTAAGAGCAAAGAGGAAGATCTTAAATAACCGTTTATAGATTTGAATGTGTGATAGGTTTAGAAAGATTAATAAATTTAATTGAAATGAATAGGATAAAAGTACTAACCTTAAAATGTTGTAGATCTAAAGAATACTATTTCAAGGGTCCACACTCAGTTTCTGGAAAATCTGAGACCAGATTTGGAATAGAAACGTAGAAACAAACAAAACCCAGAAATATTTTTCCATTCTGACACAGTTTTGATTTGTACCCTCAAGTCATGTCACCATTGACCTAGAATTTCTGATTCTAAACTAGGGCAAAATTGACCTAAAAAGTCTCTGACAGGAGATCTATTTTCAGATCCCAAAAGTTTGCCGAAAGGGTATCCAAATCTGCACTTCGATCTGCTATTCTGAACCTGCGCTTGCAAGAAAAATGGATTTGTTTGTTGGGGGGAGGGGTTTTCCTTAGTTAAACCCTGATTTAGGAATTAACCTTGAAATCAATTATTGAAATAAAGAATGCTAGCAAGTAGTAGAAGTAAATCAAATAATGAAGCTATGGTATTCAATAGATATGCAATTGTATTTCTAATGTAAACAAGTATGTAAATATGAAAGCTTGGACTCAATATTAAAACCATAAACCTCCATGATTGTATGCTTGGAATCCACCTTTAAGGAGAGAATGAATGAATCTTGAGGATGCACAAAGGATCTTGAAGGAAGATCACACCACCATTATGGATAGATCTAGGGTTTGAATGACAAATCTTGAATGCTTGAACCAAATCCCTTCAAAGACTTGAAAGCTTGAATCCTCTATCTTCAATGGAGAACTTGAATGCTTAAGAGGAAGAATTGAACACTTTGAAAGCTTGAAAAAATGTAGAAAAATGGATGCTTGAACTTTTTTCTTGATGACTTCTTTCTTAGGGAGACCTAGTTCTTGATTCATACTTGATTTGATAATTCATGCTTAGAGAAAATGAGAGGAGAAAAATTCCTTATATATGAAACTAGGGAAGAATCTTCTAGAGATGCCTACATAGGATAATTAAATTCCAATTAGAACCATACCCCTAGAAGAGGACCTATATTAAATATAATTTAAGAATCATCACTTTGGAACCCAAAACAGCCGACCTGGGAGCAGCAAATGAACTTTTGATGACCTCTGACAATCGACAGAATTCCAGATTTGAAAGTGAGACCTAGGTCAAGGTCAAGGTCATCCTTGACCTAGGTCAAGGTCGAGGTCGACCTTGACCTAGGGAGTTAGAACCCTTGGAAAATATGCCAGATGGGATGGATGGTCCCCGGAGAGGCCCAATCAGGGTCCTAAATAGGTATAGAAGTAGGAGAGGGTGCAGAAATGAGGGGACAATATGATGGTGGTAAAAAAAAACCCCCCTAAGGAGGGATAAATGTTCTTAACATGGAAGTGCTTCCATTTTAAGATGATACATTAAGCCCCCACTTTAGCAGGAGTATGAAAATCAAACACACTCACGGTAAAGTTTAGAGGAAAGACTCTCGTGGATCACAACGAGGTAGAACATCATTAAGTTAAGGACATGAGACCCCAAACCAAGGATTCTAACTCAACATACATGCATAAAGATATGAAAGTAAAGAGAAATTAATCATAGAAAACATACATGAATACATAAGCAAGACAAGACAAACACTATAGATAACATAGCTTCATAATCTAATCCTACTAGCATGAAAGAAAAATAGAGAAAAGAGATAGTGATTACCTAAACTAGTAAGATGCCCACCTTACCATGAATCACCAAGGAGGGAGAGCCCAACAGGTTCACCCATAAACTGTGCCTTGTAATTGTAATGCGTCTTCTAGCGGATTTTGAAATATCCATAGATCCACATTCTTGTATCACTATGGAATATCAAATACTTGTCTTTTCAAGATTTAGCAACTTATGTGCATTACCTTCCAAGGATTTAGTGATGACATGTAACTGATTGAATGTTTGATAATGTTAAGTTGAAGATGATGCAAGACATTAAATCAGTTAATGGTTTGTATTGTCATTGATGTCAACTTGATATCATCTGTACGGTCATATACATAATGCCAAAGACTTCAGAGAATCAATGGAACAGTGATTATGCTTTCAACAATGCATAAAAGTCAAGTATTCACTAAGTGACAGACAACACAGATAGAGTGCACACCATCGGTAAAGGCAAAGAAAAAGTCATAGTAATACCTGAAGAACAGAAGATAGTGTTTCTCAACGAGAAAAATCCAATGATGCCTAACGGATGGAGATCTCGAAGCTAACTGGAGTTACACCGACGAAACTGGAAGTTGTCACCGATGACTAACTGCAGAATTGACCGATGGAACAAAGATTTTAGAAAATAAAAAAATATCTAGCTGGCAGAGGTTAATGATAGACTTAACTAGTTGTTTTATTTGTTTTATTTGACTACAGTTAAGTAATTGATTTATACAGTTGGCAAGAAGATAACTATGAGATAAATCAAGAGTTAAAGCCATAAATCAGATTGGTTGGATTGTTTTTCACACCAAGATTCAAGAATCAAGAATTAAGGAACATCATGTCTATATAAGAGACAAGAATAATTCATTTCCGCAATAACAAGCAATCACATACACAGAAGGGGAGTGATTAGAAAGATGATGCTGAAGAGAAACTGGTGAAGGATAACTTCATACAGTCCTGATCAATCAAGTTGAAGGAGAGCTAAAGAATTCTATAGACACCGATGAACAATGAAGCACAACATCAAAGAGAAGAAAGTGTGGAGCACAAAGAACCAAATTGATATATTGATCAGAGAGGTATTGTACTTAAATAGATATGAAAATCTACAATTCAAGTTGCATTAGAAACATGTCATAATGTTTCAGTTTAACCATTGAAGCATCAAGTCTCTTAACAGAACAAGACTTAACCATCTTCTATAATTGAGGTATATCCTAACAGATTGCCAAAAAGGTTGATTCATGAAAGTAGCATTGAAATTGCATAAAGCCTATTGAAATCCTAAGAAGAAGGTTGATTCAAGGATGGTAGCAAGATTTTCCTAAAGCCTATTGACAGTCTAAGAAGGAGGCTGATTCAAGGATGATAGAAAAATAGATGCCAGATGCTAAGTGACAACCTTTATGTATAAAATCCTCTAACAAGGTTGCATTTAACAGTGTGTTTGTAACCTTTAACAGGGTTGGCTCCTAACAGGGCTCACTTCAGAAGATTGAAAATTTGGGGTACCGGTCCCAGTGGTTTTTCCCTTAACAAGGTTTCCACGTTAAAATCCATGTGTTATGTGTATATGGTTTATTACTTTATTGTTTTACATTTCACACATGCATTTCTGGATTGATTGGTATACTCTGCATATTTACTGAGTATCGGTAAATAAGTTTTACTACTTATCTGTTATCAAGGAGAATAAAGACAGACAAGGTAAACCGATAGATAGTCAATTATTAAAAGTATTTCATGGCATGCATCTTGTAGGGACTTAATAATATGAGGTGTATTGATTGGTGGTTAAAGATTAAAGGATAAATTTTTGAGGCCACTGATTCACCCCCCCTCTCAGTTATTACTAAAAATTGGTATCATAGCTTATGTGCTTCGAAGGAAGGTTTCAAGACCTAAGTAAAGATGACAAGATGAATAGACGAGATGTGCCCAAGTTGAACAAAGACAACTTTGCTTCATGGAAAAGTAGGATAAGACTCCACTTATCAGGTATTGGTAATGATGTTACTCAATACTTAGATAATAAATATGTGTTTCCTACAAGACCTTTGACAGTAGATAAATTGAGAGTGAAGCACGAGTATAACTGCATGGTTATAGAGCTTTTTCCCTCCCTCTCCGATGCTAAATTTGAAGATGTCAAGGATTGTAAAACTGCAAAGAAAATTTGAGACAAACTGAAGCTTGTACATGGAGGTGATACAAATGTTTTGAGAGCCAAGGAAGAAAGCCTTAGAGAAAATTTTGATGATCTCAGAATGAAAGAAGGAGAAAACATCATACAGTACAACACAAGAATAAAAGAAGTAGTCAATGCTATACGAGGTGTTGGAGGTACACTTGAAGAGGAAATAGTGGTAAGTAAAATCCTAAGAAGCTTATTGCCCGTATATGCTATTAGAGTCTCTGCTATTCAAGAAATGAGAGCAGTAGAAAAAAATATAGTTACTCTTGATAGCCAAATTGGTAGATTGATTTCATTTGAGATGAATAACTTTGACAATAGTGTCTTACCAAGTTTAGAGTCTGCATTTAAGTCTTCTATGAAAGTAAGCAAATCCAATCATAGATGCTCATCTAGAAGGGACAGTGAAAGTGAAAGTGAAGAAGAAGATCTAGATGAAATAGAAGCACTTATGGCTAGAAGAATACAAAGAGGCAAAGGTAAATACAAAGGCAAGTTACCACTTGTATGCTTTAATTGTAAAGAAATTGGACACTTTGCTGCAAGATGTCCTAACAGAAGAAAAGATGACATAAGTAATGACAAATATTTTGAGAAGAAATCTGCTAGAGGTGACAACAAAGATTACAGAGTTTATCAACAATCAGAAAGAAAGGATACCCGAGACTACAAGGATAAAGGCAAGAAGGCTAGTTACCTGGCTGCTTGCAAAGATGAAGATACTGACACCAAACTTGATGATGACATCGAGATGGTATTTGTAGCTGTGAAGGATGATTTGGATGAAGATGAAAGGTATGAAGAAACTGCGCTCATATCTAAAATTAGTAAGAGTGATATCTGGATTATAGATAGTGGCTGCACTCACCATATGACCGGTGACAAAGAAAAGTTTAACACTTTTGAATATTATAATGGTGGTACAGTAAGAATGGGAAATGATACACCTTGTCCAGTTGAA
>MU223745.1:2004595-2029401 GCA_018584345.1 Thuja plicata
CTATGTATAAAATCCTCTAACAAGGTCGCACTTAACAGTGTGTTTGTAACCTTTAACAGGGTTGGCTCCTAACATGGCTCACTTTAGAAGAGTGAAAATTTGGGGTACCGGTCCCAGTGGTTTTTCCCTTAATAGGCTTTCCACGTTAAAATCCATGTGTTATGTGTATATGGCTTATTACTTTATTGTTTTACATTTAACATATGCATTTCTGGATTGATTGGTATACTCTGCATATTTACCGAGTATCGGTAAATAAGTTTTACTGCTTATCGATTATCAAGGAGAATAAAGACAGACAAGGTAAACCGACAGATAGTCAATTATTAAAAGTATTTCATGGCATGCATCTTGTAGGGACTTAATAATATGAGGTGTATTGATTGGTGGTTAAAGATTAAATGATAAATTTTTGAGGTCACTGATTCACCCCCCTCTCAGTTATTACTAACAATTAGCATATTATAAAATTGAAAATGCGTATCTCTTCAGGATTTAGAAAATTATGTGCGTTACCTTCTGAGGATTTAGCATATTGTAAAATTGAAAATGCATATCTCTTCAGGGTTTAGCAACTTATACGCGTTACTTTCTAAGGATTTAGCATGTTTAAAAATGTAAAATAATGTAAACTATAGTATAAGGGAGACCCTATATATTCACCCCTCCTTATCATGACTACCCACTAGGCAGGATCATGAAAAGAAAGAGTATACCTACTTCACAAAGCAAGGAGATGTCCAGTTTAACAATAATATACACTATATCCTTACCAAAGAGTATTGACCCTTACCTCTAAGAGCATAGATAATCATGAAATGGATATGTCACATATGGAAAAGGATCCTAAAAGAGGAAGAGATCTTATCATCAAGACCCCCGCCATAGAGGAGTGCTTAGGATAAAATGCCATCTTCTGAAGAAAAGAGGGACCAAAGATTCTGTCATCAAGCCCCCTGTAATGAAGAGGAAGAGGAATCTTAGAATGGAGTCAAACTCTAACCCAAAGAAAAGGAAAGAGTTTATAAAGAACATAATTTGAAAAATAAAGAAGAGGTGATGACCTCAGACAATCACCTCTCACATAAGAGGGTATCCATTGTCAAAACATAAATCTTTATAAGGAAATAATGTTGTATGATAAACAAATTCCACTAAGTTAAGGAAAGTATATCCTTAGATAGAGGAAGAAGGAAAATACCTTGCCCCCCAGGGATGGAAGCAAAGGATATATCAAATTATATCAAGGGATATTGTAATAAAGATATATCTTTACAAAAAAATGTCCTAGAAAAGATATCATGAATGATTATGAGCGAAGGAAGTATGTACCATAATAGAAAATTATAGGGATAGAATATAGAAATATAACCAATTAAACTCAACCGAATACATGCTAAGAGAAAAATGGATCCTAGAAGATTGGAAGGAAATATCTCTTGCCCCCCAGCTCCTCTCACAAGAGGAGAAAAAATATTATCTAATTTATAGAAGAACGAGGCGAATGCTGGCCTATATCAAAATTATGAAGAAATTGTAATATTGCATAGGAATGAGATATAATTCCTAAAGCAACTCTCTCTAACATATAGCTTGAATGCACACAACCAGAAAGTAAATGTCTATTACTATAATGAAAAGGACATCTGTACTTAGAAAGAGCATTTTTTGGTATGGGTTTAAATATTTCTTTCTTAGAATTCATTAATTGGACATATAATTTCTTAGCCACATCTTGAGGAGTATCAGGGTGATCTAAAGAAGGTGTTGGAAGAAGGAAATGAAGAAGAGGATGATGGTTAAGATCAACCACCTTGATTGGAGGAGGTGGGAAACCTATACCATGCATATCTTGTTTAGGGGATGAATGAATCAGGTTTCTAATACCATGTTCATTAACACCAAGCCCTAAACCCTTATATCCTTGTTTATCCACCATATTATATCTGGTAGTGTACCTATCTTGCAAAGCTTCTACAGGAGGTGATTGATTATGGTGTTCATGAGAAAATGTTGTGTATGGTGGAATGATAGGTTGAGAAGAGGTTTCCTTGTTTTTCTCTTTAATATCATCATGGATCGGATAAGAAGGGAAAGGTAAATGGAAGAATTCTTGAACATCTGCATCATGAACCCTAGCTTGAGTCCCATCATAAGTGTGGGAAGAACTAGGGATAGAAGATGGAGAAATAGAAATAGGAATGCCAGGATTAGGATTAGGATGATTAGGAACTAGATTAGGAATGATAGGATTAGGATTAGGAAGATTAGTAAATGGGGTATCATCTACCCAATTCTTCACATAATCCAAAAGAGAAATAAGTCCAACTACACAAATCCTTGATGAATGTTTTGAAAGTAGGAAGAATAGTATTAGTTAATCTCAAAATAACATAAGCAAGTGAAACATGAAGGTTAAAAAACACAATGAAATGGATGATACTCTCATAAAGATCATACGTACTATAAAGAGATTCTAAGAGAAGCATAATGAGAAAAGTAGCCATAGCCCAAAGCATCTTACAGATTTTCATAGTGAATGAAATGCAAGAAATGTTTTTATATTTTTACCAGTATGTAGATTTTTTTGTATTTAGTATGTTTCTTTTTTTTTTATCCAGTCTCTAAGGAAAAAGAGGCAAAGCATCTAACACCAAAAAGAAAGAGTTGTCTATCGCGGGTTCACCAAAATGTAAGATATAAAATAGGATCTTGTGGTGGTTGTGTTGTTACTAAAATGTAAGATAAGAAATATGTTACATTTAAAATGGATGGATGGGGGTTAGATAAGATTCTCTCCTTTTATCCTTAGATATACAAATGAAGGATCCAAATTGATTAACCTAAAAGGAAGGATCAATGCATAAATGAATCAACCATTTGGAAATAAGAGCAAAGAGGAAGATCTTAAATACCCATTTATAGATTTAAATGTGTGATAGGTTTAGAAAGATTAATAACTTTAATTGAAATGAATAGGATAAAATTACTAACCTTAAAATGTTGTAGATCTGAAGAATGCTATTTTCGGGGGTCTGCACTCAGTTTCTGGAAAATCTGAGACCGGATCTAGAATAGAAACACATAAACAAACAAAACCCAAAAATATTTTTCTATTTCGACACAGTTCCGATTTGTACCCTCAAGTAAATGTCACCATTGACCTAGAATTTCCCATTCTAACCTAGGGAAGAATCAACCTAAAAAGTCTCCGACAAGAGATCTCTTTTCGGATCCTAAAAATTTGCCGAAAAGAGTATCCAAATCTGTACCTTGATCCGCTATTCCGAACCTATGCCTGCAAGAAAAATGGATTTGTTTGTTGGGGAGGGGTTTTCCTGAGTCAAACCCTGATTTAGGAATTAACCTTGAAATCAATAATTGAAATAAAGAATGCTAGAAAGTAGTAGAAGTAAATCTAATAATGAAGCTATGGCATTCAATAGATATGCAATTGTATTTTGAATGTAAACAAGTATGTAAATATGAAAGCTTGGACTCAATATTAGAAACCATAAACCTCCATGATTGTATGCTTGGAATCCACCTTTAAGGAGATAATGAATGAATCTTGAGGATGTACAAAGGATCTTGAAGGAAGCTCACACCACCATGATGGATAGATCTAGGGTTTGAATGATAAATCTTGAATGCTTGAACCAAATCCCTTCAAAGGATTGAAAGCTTGAATCCTTGATATTCAATGGAGAAATTGAATGCTTGAGAGGAAGAATTGAAGATATTGAAAGCTTGAAAAAATGTAGAAAAATAGATGCTTGAAATTTTTTCTTGATGAATTCTTTCTTAGGGAGACCTAGTGCTTGGTTTGTACTTGATTTGATAATTTGTGCTTAGAGAAAATGAGAGTAGACAACTTCCTTATATATGATACTAGGTCATAATATTCTAGAGAGGCCTACATAGGAGAATTAAATTCTAATTAGACCCATACTCCTAGAAGAGGATCTATATTAAATATAATTTAAGAATCGCCGCTTCGAAACCCAAAATAGCTGACCCGGGAGCAGGAAATGAACTTTTGATGACCTATGGTAGCCGACAGACTTCCAGATTTGAAAGGGGGACCCAGGTCAAGGTCAAGGTCATCCTTGACCTAGGTCAAGGTTGAGGTCAACCTTGACCTAGGGATAACCCTTGGAAAATATGCCATATGGGATGGATGGTGCTTGAAGAGGCCTAATAAGGGTCCTAAACAGGCAAAGAAGTAGGAGAGGGTGCAAAAATGAGGGGAAAATATGATGGTGGTAAAAAACATCCCCTAAGGAGGGATAAACATTCTTAACATGGAAGTAATTCCATTTTAAGAAAATACACCAGATAACTCCAAGCCATATGAACCAGAGTTAAAACCCAAATGGTGGAGAGACAATGATTACTGTGCATATAAAAAAAATAAGGTACATACAATGGAGAACTCATGAGGTTAAAAAATGAAATCCAGGACCTCATTGATAGTGAAACCATCACAGTAGAGAATCATGCAACAAACACTAATCATAAGGCATTTAAGGATCCCTTGCTTAAATATGAGAAATAATAATATTCTAAACAAGGTTCTAGGATTAACCACACTTACAACACCCCTGATGATAAGGTCATCCACATGATTGAACCAGTCTCTCCTAAGTACTATAACGTTATCACTGTCAAAACTGATAAGAAAGAGTCTAGAATAAAAAATGTTGTGACCCAAGTGCAAGAAAAGGTCACCTTGGGCAAAGGAGGGTCTTCTAACTCCTCATCTCAAAATCAACCAACGATACCCAAAAAATGGATTCCCACCAACAAACAACCGACTGTGAGTGCCTCTAAGGTATCTCAATCTAAACAACTGGCTTCATCCCATGCTGCAGATTATAACATTGTCGAGCCATTGCAAAGAACTAACACACAAATTTCAATCTTCGAATTTCTCAAAATCTCTCCAGTTCACAGAGTGATATTAGATAAAGCTTTGTCAAACTCCAATGTCCCTAAAGACTTGGATATGGATTGGTTTCAATCTATTGTTGGTCAGTTGACTTCACCATATTATTTTTCCTTTTCAGAGGAAGATGATAACTCCTTGAGTCATCCACATAATCTTCCATTTCATATTGAAGTCATGATTCATAAAAATCATGTCAAAAGAGTCTTGATAGATGGAGGCGCAGGGCTGAACATCTGCACCTACAAACTGATAGAAAAATTAGGATTTTAAGAATATACCATTGATCCAAAGAATAATATCACCTTGAAGGCATATGATAAATAAGAGAGATCTTCCAAAAGTCTCATAACTCTTCCCATCAGAGTGGGTCCCATGGAGAGAGATGTCACTTTCTAGGTATTAGATCTTCCACTGGGTTACAACATCTTGTTGGGAAGACCCTGGATACATGAAATGCAAGCTATCCCACCCACCTACCATTAGTGTATCAAGTTTCTATTCAATGGTGTCAAGGTCAACATTCCTACAGACACTAGCTACGCATGTAATGCACTACGTCAGGCAATAGACACTCTCATACCCCATAACAAAGAAGCTTCAACTTCAGAGTCAACCCATGACTTACTGAAAGAAATGGAAAAAAAAATTAAAGATTAAGGACACTGGTATGGGTGGATACACAATGGAACCCATACTATTAATCACATCTCTTCCCACATCACCTAGGTCTTATGGGAGACCTTGGGAAGAGATGAAACCAACAACATCCTAGGAAATCTATGATGATAAATTTTTTAAAGCCAACATACCATTAGAGGATGAAAAATAAGAACAAGCCATTCTGGATTGGCTATATAAGGAGGCTAAAAACAATGAGAAATATCCCCAAAAAAATATGGAGTGGGGTATGAGTTGGCTCAAAAAATGGGTTATTTAGGCAAAGGACCTATTGGATATAATACAAATGGACTCCAAAAACCAATATCTATTGAATTCAGATGACCTAGGGACACAACTGTTCTAGGGTTCTTATCAAGGAAAGCACAAAGGGCGAAGAATTATCTAGATAAAGGAAAGAAACATCAGGTTCATCTAGATGAAGAAGAGAAGAACACAATAGAACAAAAAAATGACACACCCACTTGCAAGTGGGATGATTCTGATGATTCTGATGAGGAGGATGTGTATCCTTTTCCTATCCCTCCCAATATCCTTTCTCTTCTCTTTGAAGAAGAAACACCCCAGGTCAACGCTACTGAAGAGTGTGTTCTAGAGGAATCACCAATGACTTCTGATCAGTCAAATACCACTACATCTTAACAAGATCAAGATATAGGAAAAGGGAATCTAACCATAGTAGAGTTTTTAGAAAGAACTCATCCAAACTGGGGGAAATGAGTGGACTTTACTCATGTCCTAGATATGGTTGATTATGATAAAACGGACTCTCACGAGTATGAGTTTGATATTTTATCAGAAGGGCCTCAACACAAGGAGGTAGATATTGTATAATAGTACTTAACTCCATTTGAGGTAGGTGAAGGTTTAGGGTCTAGGTCTAATGAGTTAGATCCTCTAATCCCTGACATGGGCTTTGACGATGCTGTTAGGGCTCTTGCTGATTTAAATGCATCTATACAGGGTAATGATTTAGGTCTCTATGTGACGGTCCAGGTTTATGATGAACATACCATGAATACTCTTAAACTTGTCAATTCATTACCCCTCCTACATCTTGAACTCATTGATTGGGGTTTCCAAACACAACCCATAAACATCCCTACATTTCCCAATGAGTACGCGGTATCATGCTACGTGAACACTGTTGAAACTATCACTTCTTCCACCAACGAACCTAGCGTGAATATGACTGAAATGGATATCAAGTACCCTAGTCATAAAATCAAAATGAAAAAGAAAAAGAGTTATGAAGGAAAAACCACATTGTGGCCATTTTAGAACATAAAATAGTTAAAATAAAAGATGCATCCGATGGTGAAAACCTCTCTGAGGCACCAAAGGATGGGGTACTTGATATCCTACCAAGTCACTTCCAGGAGAGGTCATCAGTATTGATTGAACCGACACAACCTATGAACATTGGAACAGAGGAAGATCCACACATCATCCATGTGGATCAATCTTTATCAACAACAGAGCTAAAATAATTCACTGACTTCTTTAAGGAGAAGAAATTTTTTTTTGCATGGAATTACTCAGACACGCCTGGTTTGGATCCCGGTATGACCATGCATCATCTCTCGCACCAGGTGTAAAACTAGAAAAATAGAAGCTTCAGAAGATGCATCCTCACGTTTCTCTATTGATTAAAGCTAAACTATAAAATTTACTTAAAGCTAGGTTCATTCATGCTATTGATTATGCCGAGTGGTTTTCCAACATTGTATTAGTATCCAAACCAGATAAGTCTATCTGTGTTTGTACAGACTTCAGGGATCTCAACAAGGCTTGTCCAAAGGATGACTTTTCTTTGCCCAACATTGATATGATTGTGGAAATGATAACTGGATATGAAATGTACTCCCTCATGGATGGATTCTATGGATATAACCAGATGAAGATTGCTCCAGAAGATCAAGAAAAGACAAAATTCACATGTTCTTGGGGTACCTTTTGCTGGAACGTTATGCCCTTTGGATTGAAAAATGTAGGAGCTACTTATCAAAGGGCTGTCACCACAATCTTTCATGACATGATGCACAAAAACATGGAATATTATGTGGATGACACACTAGTTAAAACTATGGAAAGATCAACACACCTACAAGACTTGGGTAAAATCCTTGATAGAATGGAGCAGTTCAAGCTTCAACTAAAGCCAAAAAGTGTGCATTTGGTGCGACCTCTGGAAAGTTGTTAGGTTACATTGTTTCAGCAAAAGGGATTGAATTAGATTATGAAAAGTTTCAAGCAATCCTTGTGATGCCGCCACCTAAAAACATCAGTCAGATGAGTACACTTTAAGGAATAATTCATCAGGAGATTTATCTCATAGTTAGCATAAAAATCCCAACCATTCACAAAAACTCTGTGTAAGGGAGTCACATATGAATGAGATGAAGAATACAAAAATAAATTTGATCAAATCAAAGCATATTTGGCTGACCCACTGGTACTGATGCCTCTTGCGCCAGGAAAACTATTAATCTTGTATATATCTGCCACGACAACATCGCTAGGGGCACTATTGGCACAAGAGGATGACAACAAGAAAGAGCAAGCCATTTACTACATTAGTAGAAAATTGTTCTCTTATGAGATGAACTATTCCATGATAGAGAGATCTTGTCTTGCAGTTGTCTTTGCATCTTAGAAACTGAGACATTATATGTTAGCACATTCCACAAAACTGGTTGCAAAGATTGATCCACTGAAATATCTTTTGAGTAAAGCAACTTTGACTGGAAGACTAGCTAAATGAGTCATGCTCCTCAGTGAGTTTGACATTTAATAAATTGAACACAAATAAATTAAGGGATAAGCCATTGCAGATCAATTGGCTCACGCTCCATTACAAGATAATCTCCCAATCAATGCTGAATTTCTAGATGGTTCCATTTTGCACATAACACACAGGTCATGGAAAATGTTCTTCGATGGATCTTTTACACAACTGGGATCAGGTGTAGATGTCTTGTTCATAACACCTCAAAGATATTCCATACCAAAGGCATAAAACCTATTGTTCCCTTATACAAATAACATTGTTGAAAATGAAGCCTTGGTTAATGGAATCTATCTGGAAATTGAATGGAACATATCAGAGTTACACATCTATGGGGACTCCCAACTTGTCATCAACCAAACCAATGACATATATTAGAATAAGGATGATAAAATCATGCCTTATAAGAGAATGGTTGATGAATTTAATCAATAATTTACATACATCACATTCCAGCAGGACCCGAGGACACAAAATAGAGCAGCCGATGCCATGACCACATTAGCGTCCTCACAACTACAAGAGGAAGATTTTCGCTATGAGTTCCTAGTGGAAGAAATTCATTTCCATGCCTACAAATCCCCAGACTCCCACATGGTCTATTTTATCATAGGACAAGAGTCTTCTTGATACAAACATGTCTAATCCCACCTTCGCTATCAAGTCATTCCTGATGCACTTACCTGCAATGAATGCTGACACCTTATCTTGAATGCTTCATGGTATGTTCTCATAGCTGATGATCTTTATAAATGAGGAATAGATGGTACTTTTCTTAGGTGTCTAGAAAAAGAGGATTCCAAATGTGCATTAGCTGAGGTCCATGATGGTATTTGTGGTTCTCAATCTAATGGTCTGACTCTGGCCCAAAAACTGCTAAGAGCGAGGTACTGCTAGCCAAATATTGAAAAAGAGGTAGTAAGATATGCAAAGACATGTAAGAAATTCCAATTTCATGGTAATATTATACATGCTCTAGCAAGGGAATTGATTCCCTTTATCACACACTGGCCTTTCCAACAATGGGCATTCAACCTCATTGGTTAGATACACCCATCTTATTCTAATGGGCACAAATTCATCATCACCGCCACTAAGTATTTCATCAAGTGGGTAGAGGCAGTCCCACTAATCAAAGCTACAAGCCAAAATGTGGCCATATTTATCCTGAATCATGTTATCTATAGATATGACATTCCTTTAGCCATTGTAACTGACAATGGAGGGTAGTTTAAAAACACCATTATCTAAGAAATTTGTGAGAAGTTCAATATCAAACAACACCACTCTTCCATTTATTACCTGCAGGGTAATGGATAGGCTGAGGCCTCCAATAATTTTTTTCTAAAAATATTGCACCATACTGTGAACAAATCTAGACATTATTGGCATATATAGATCAATCTTGCACTATGGGCATATAGAATGAGTATCATAACACCTATTGGGGAAACCCCCTTTGTTTTTGTCTATGGAGAAGAAGTAGTACTACCCATAGAAGTAGAAATCCCATCTCTAAGGTTTTCTCTACGAAGGCTTATCACATATGAAGATCATAGAGTCTCAAGGATGCAAGAACTAGAACTGCTAGATGAATGTCGGAAAGTGGCGTTTGATCACCTCAGAGCTTACCAAAAAATAATGTCTAGAGGTTATAATAAAAAGGTCAAACCAAGGGAACTTCAGGTGGGAGACCTAGTGTTGAGAAAAAACCCTCGTAATCAGTCGTGCATAGAGAAAAAAAGGGGAAATTTGAACCCAACTGGATGGGTCCTTATATTATTACTTCATCATTTAGCTTCAGAGCCTATGGAATCTCCACACCTGAAGGAGAACACCTCTAGGAGCCCATCAACACTCTCCATCTGAAGAATTTCTATGTTAAAATAACTAAGAGGGGGGGAGGGGGGGGGGGTGAATCAGTGGCCTCAAAAATATTCCAAAAAATCAACCCAAAAACTTAGTACCACAATATTAAGCCTCTAGTTATCTTCAGTCCTACAAGATGAATGCCTTGAAATAAACTTATCAAACAACTACTACTCAGAGTTCACTTTTAAACCTTGTTCTTACTGTTTACCGATTAGCAGTCTTTCATTTACCGAAATACAACAAATGACTTAGTGTATACCGATCAATCTAGATTTAGTTACGTGTAATGCAAAACACTAAAGTAATGACTCATAAACACATTTGACACATGGATTTTTAATGTAAAAACCCTATTAAGGGAAAAAACACTTGGGACCGGTAACCCAAAATTTTCACTCTTCTGAAGTGACCTCAGTGAAGAACCAACCCTGTTAAAGGTTACAAACACACTGTTAGGTGTGACCTTGTTAGAGGATTTAAATAGAATAGTTTGTCACTTGATATATGGCATCTCTATGCTACCTTCTATGACCAAATCTAGTGTAGTTTGTCAAATGGTATCTGGCATCTCATGCTATCTTCATGATACTCCTTGGGATGTATCTCAATATAGAAAGGATTGTTAAGTCCTGCTTGGTTAAGAGACTTTATGATCCAATAGTTAAATTGAAACAGTAAATGATCTGTTCACATATACAACTATAAACTTGCAGATTTTTAGATCTATTGTAAGCTCATTATACCTTTCAGATCAACGTATCTTTTCAGTACCTTTTCTCCACTTCTTTTTGCTCAGTGATGTTGTGCTCTGTTTCTCGGTGTCCGCTAAAATATCTCTATTCCTCGGCTTGATTGATCAGGTTTGATTGAAGTTTTTCTTCATCAGTTTCTCTTCAATATCCTCGTCTCTATTCAATCCCCTAATTCATAATGAATTAGATTGTCTCTTTATAGACATGATTCAACCATTTATCAATTTTTGACTTTCTTGATCTTGGCGTGATCTGCAATCTTAGCCAATCTTTCTTTAAAACAATACTTTAGTTTTATCTCATATATTTCTCCTTAACAACTGGAACAAAACATCTTTAAAGCTCTTACTTATCTCTGGATTTAAATTATCTATGAAAACAATGTTAACAACTATTTAATTCCTTCTTTACCTCTTTCCAGCTAATTCTTTTGTCATTTCTAAACTTTAGTTCCTTTTGGTGTTTTAACTCTTGTTAGCTTCAGTCAACACTTCAGTTCTCCTTGGGTATCTCTGTTGGGGTTGTCTATCTGTCGGGTAACACTGTTGTTCTATCCATCGGTAATTCTTGTGATTCTTCTCATCGGTAATGCTTTTCAGGTTTCTTTCTTGGGCGTCACTGTGACTTTTCTCTCGGGGTTCTCTGTTTGTCAGTGTGCACTTGTCCGTCGGTGTCTGTTGTCACTTTGTGAATATTTGAACTTTTATGCATTACTGATAACATAACCTTTATCTCTTTGGTTCTTTTAAGTCTTTGACACTTATGTATATAAAAAATTAGATTATATTAAGTTGACATAAATGAAAATACAATCCATTAAATTATTTAATGTCTTGCATTATCTTTTTGCATTCCAGTGATATCAACTTAACATCTTCAAACATTTAATTAGTTATGGTTCATAAATCTCTCCCTTTGGTATTGATGAGAACATACTACATTATCACACTATATTTTACTAATACAATATGAACTATAATAGTTGAAGTTCATCAAACTACCAAATTTATAGTTCTATAACCAATAAAAATGTCTGGCTCTCGGTAAGCTCATATAGCTTAGATTTGTTTCTTGCCGTGTCTTCTTTAATCTTCAATCCCTTTACTAGATAGATGTATCAACTTATGATTATGTTTCTGATACGTGCTCTCCCTTGACTGTTCCTCTCCCTGATAATCTCTTTTTACTTTGACAACAATAAGTCATCTTTCCCTCATGACACTTCTCTCTCTTTTAATATTCCTCTCCCTTTGATGGATATTTCATATGTATATATAATATCTCTCCTTTGGATCTCCTCAAGATAATCTCTCCCTTCGAATCTCTCTCCCTTTCACAAAAATTCCAAATTAAACATTCCAAAGTTATATCCTTTCTCCTTTTTATAATATACTCCTTGAATTTCCCTTCTATCAACAACATAGCTCTGTATTAGCCAAAATATCTCTGGTGTTCGGTGCAGATTTGTACCTTGTTGTGTATAGATGTATCTTTGCAGTCCATTTCTTTTCTTGCATCAACATGAATGATCTTCTGATTTGTGTATAGGCTGATGCAATCTCCTAGTCAGCTTACTTATGGATAGATAAGGGTTGGACCCCTATTCTTTTTTTTAGGCACTCAAATGTATCTTTTGGTAATGGATTGGTGAATATGTCAGCTAGTTGTTCCTTTGATTGAACATATTCCAGTATCACTTCTTTTTCTTTCACTTGTTCTCTTAAGTAATGATACTTGATAGCAATATGCTTAGTCTTAGCATGCATGACTTTATTATTTGATATGTTAATTGCACTGGTATCATCATACTAGATAATCACTAGTTCAAGAATATTCATATTCATACCTTCCAGTAATTGTTTGATCCATGCAATATTTGAGCAGTTTGTAGCTGCAACCACATATTCAGCTTCTGCAGTAGATTGTGAGATGCATCCTTGCTTCTTATTGATCCCTGTGACAAGTTTGTCACCCATGAAGAATGCTCCTCCAGTTGTGCTCTTCCTGTCATCTAGGTTTCCAACCCAATCAATATCTTTATAGACTTGTAGCTCAAATTTACCATTTTTTTTGTACCATAAGCTATAGTCCTTGGTTTTCTTTAGATATCTCAGAATTCTCTTGACAATAGTCATGTGTGATTCTTTGGGATTAGCAGAGAATCTTGCAACTATTCCAACTACATGTGCAATATCTGGTCTGGTATGAACAACATACATTAGTTTGCCAATCATTGATCTATACAACATTTGATTTACCTCATTAGATTTGTCTTATTTTGTCAGCTTACATCTGATTGCCATAGGTGTTCCAACTAGTTTGGAATCTTCCATATTTAATACCTTTAGCACTTCCTTTATGTATTTGGACTGAGTGATATATATGCCTACATCTTATTTAAGAATCTGTAGACCAAGAAAGAATTTGATCTCCCCAAACATAGACATTTCAAACTTTTTTCTCATCTCATTAGAAAATGATTTGCATAGCATATCATTGCCTCCAAATATGATATCATCAACAAATATTTCAGCAATCAAAATATTATCACCAATATCTTCTTTTAAATACAAATTGCTATTTTCACTTGTTCTTACGAATCCAATGCTTATGAAATAGGAATGAAGTCTTTCATACCAGGCTCTTGGTGCTTGTTTCAATCTATACAAGGATTCATGTAGTCTACATACCATGTTTCTCTTGTCTGGACCAACAAACCCTTTTGGTTGTTCAATGTATACCTCTTCTTCTAGTATTCCATTTAGGAATGCAGATTTGACATCCATCTGGTATACCTTGAATCCTTTGAATGCAGCATAAGCAAGTAATATTCTTACTCCTTCTATTCTAGCAATGGGTGCAAAGGTTTCTCCATAATCAATACATTCTTCTTGTGTATACCCCTTGCATACTAACCTTGCTTTGTTTCTTGTGACTTCTCCATTTTCATTCAGATTGTTTCTGAATATCCATTTGGTACTGATGACATTCTTGTCATCAGGTGTCGGTACTAGTGTCCATTTCTTGCTCTTCTCAATCTGTTCTATTTCTTCATTCATAGAACTGACCCATTCTTCATTTTTGAATGTAGTATTAACAGATTTAGGCTCAAAATCACAAATTAAACATCTGGTGTTTAGTGACTTACTTCTTGTTCTCATTCCAGATTTCTTGTCTCCTATGATATGATTCTATGGGTGATGTCTTCTGACATACTTGGAAAGTTTTGGTTCAGCTCTTTGTCCATCATTCTGATCATCATCTTGACCTTCATTCTGATCTCCATCACTCAGAACATCATCTTGAGTATTTTCCTGATTTTTGGTAATTGCAGCCTGATGCTCAGGTGCAATGTTCTGTTGCTCGGGAGCGATATACTATTGCTCCAGTAGACTGTCGGGTTCTTTGGTGTAAAAAAACCTGTTGTAGTCTTCTGCTTCTTTTCTTCTTTCCTTATCATTCTTCTCTGCAAATTCATCTATTCATACATTTTCACTTTCAATGATCTTGTTAGAGGACTTGTTAAGACATTTATAAGCTTTGCTCTTGGTGGAATACCCTAGAAAGATACCTTCTTCACTTTTGGAGTCAAGCTTTCCATTTCTATCATCCTTCAAAATATAACATTGACCACCAAAAATTATGAAGTAACTTACATTGGGTGTGTAACCATACCATAGCTCATAGGGTGTCTTCTTTGTGTCCTTCAATTGTACTCTATTCAATGTATAGACAACAATATTGACAGCTTCCCTCTAGAAATTTTGAGTGATACTTTTCTCAATCATCAATGTTCTTGCAAAATCAACAATGGATCTATTTCTTCTTTCAACAATCCTATTTTGTCATGGTTTTCTTGGTGCATAAACCTATCTTTTAGTTCCATGCTCATTACAGAAGTTAGTGAATTCATCTAAAACAAATTCCCCTCCTCTATCTGATCTTAAGCATTTCAATTCCTTACCACTTTGTTTTTCTACCATAGCCTTATACTATTTAAACATCTTGAATGCTTCTAATTTATCTTTTAGGAACATAACTATCATCATTCTAGAATAATCATCTACAAAGAGAATGAAATACCTATCACCATAGTAACTCTTTTTCCTCATGGGTGCACATAAATCAGTATGGACCAATTCTAGAATTGTATTAGATGTATGGGCTTTACTCTTGAAACTAGACTTTGTCATCTTACCTTTTTGACAATTTTTACACATGATATGCTTGGGCTTAGACATGCTCGATAAGCCTCTTACTTTCCTTTTATTGATTATCTTTATCATGTTGTCAAAATTCACATGAAATATTATTTTATGCCACGACCATATGTCTTCATTTCTAGCCATTAAACAAGTGGTGTTAATGTCATCAAGATAGAAAAGGTTACCTTTTGTTTGTTCATCAGTTCCGATCAACCTTCTTGATTCATTGAAGATTTTTTCCTTCTTATTTTCAAATGCTACTCAGTGACCTATGTTATTCAGCTATGAAACACTCAATAGATTATAATTAAGTCCTTTTACCCAGTATGCATTTTCACATTTGATCAGGTTATTCAAAATTATGGTTCTTGTACCTTCAACTGGACAAGGTGTGTCATTACCCATTCTTACTGATCCACCATTATAGTACTAAAATTTTTCAAACTTTTGTTTATAACCAGTCATATCGTGAGTGCAACCACTATGTATGATCTAGACATCATTCTTACTAACCTTAGATATGAGTGCAATCTCTACATACCTTTCATATTCTTTGTCTGAATCATCCTTCATGGCTACAAATACCATCTCAATGTCTTCATCAGATTCGATGTCTGTGTCATCAGCTCTATTCTCAGCCAGGTAACAAGCTTTCTTCCCTTTGTCCTTGTAGTCTCGGGTATCTCTTCTATTAGATTGTTGGTTTCTTTGGTAATCTCTGTTATCACCTCGGTCAAACTTTTTTTCATATGATATGTCATTACTTCTATCATCTTTTCTTCTATTATAAGGACATCTTGCAGAAAAGTGTCCAACCTCTTTACAATTAAAACATACAAGTGGTAATTTACCTTTGTATCTACGTTTGCCTCTCTGCAATCTTCTAGCCATTAGTGCTTCAATCTCATCTAGATCTTGATCATCACTATCACTTTCATTATCATTCCTCATAGTTTTTTTATGACTTGATTTACTTTTTCTTAAAGAAGATTTAAATGCAATCTCTATAGATGGTAAGACACTATTATCAAAGTTATTCATCTCAAATGAAATTAGTCTACCAATCAGACTATCTAGAGTAACAATATAGTTTGCAACTGCTCTCATTTCTTAGCAGATACTCTAATAGCATATACAGGTAGTAAGGTTCTTAGGATTTTACTTACCACTGTCTCTTGTTCAAGTACACCTCCAACTCCTTGGATAACATTGACTACCTCTTTTATTCTGTAGCTATACTGAGTGATATTTTCTTCTTCTTTCATCCTTAGTTCATCAAACCTCCCTCTTAGGATTTTTGCCTGGGCTCTTAGTACATTAGCATCTCCTCCATGTACCGGCTTTAATTTATCCCAAATTTTCTTTGCAGAGGTGCAGGTTTTGACATCTTCAAACTTAGCATCAGAGAGTGAGGAAGCAAGCTCTATCATCATGCAATTATGATCATGCTTTTCTCTCAATTTATCAAGTGTGTGAGGTCGTGTAGGTAGCACATATTCAATATCTAAGTATTGAACAACATCATTTCCAATACCTAATAGGTAGAGTCTTATTCTTCTTTTCCATGATGCAAAGTTGTCTTTGTTTAACTTGGGCACATCTCGTTTGTTCATCTTGTGATCTTTTTCTTGAGCTGTTAAACTCCCTTTCTAAGCACACAAGCTCTGATACCAATTTTTAGAATAACTGAGAGGGGGGGGGGTGAATCAGTGGCCTAAAAAATATTCCAATATATCAACCCAAAAACTTAGTACCACAATATTAAGCCTCTAGTTATCTTTAGTCCTACAAGATGAATGCCTTGAAATAAAATTATCAAATAACTACTACTCAGAGTTCACTTTTAAACCTTTTTCTTACTGTTTACCGATTAGCAGTCTTTCATTTACCGAAATATAGCAAATGAATTAGTGTATACCGATCAATCCAAATTTAGTTATGTGTAATGCAAAACACTAAAGTAATGACTCATAAAAAAATGTGACACATGGATTTTTAACGTGGAAAACCTGTTAAGGGAAAAACCACTTGGGACCGGTAACCCAAATTTTTCACTCTTCTGAAGTGAGCTCGGTGAAGAGCCAACCCTGTTAAAGGTTACAAACACACTTTTAGGTGTGACCTTGTTAGAGGATTTAAATAGAATTGTTTGTCACTTGATATTTGGCATCTCTATGCTAACTTCTATGACCAAACCCAATGTAGTTTGTCAAATGGTATCTGGCATCTCATGCTATCTCCATGATAAAACTTTTTGATAGTCCTTGGGATGTATCCCAGTATAGAAAGGATTGTTAAGTCCTTATCGGTTAAGAAATCATAAATTCTGCAAGACTATAGTTTTATATGGATCATAAATTCTCTTAACTAATAAGGACTTAACAATCCTTTCTATACTAGGATACATCCCAAGGACTATCAAAAAGTTTTATCATGGAGATAGCATGAGATGCCAGATACCATTTGACAAACTACATTGGTTTTGGTCATAGAAGTTAGCATAGAGATGCCAGATATCAAGTGACAAACAATTCTATTTAAATCCTCTAACAAGGTCACACCTAAAAGTGTGTTTGTAACCTTTAACGGGGTTGGCTCTTCACCGAGCTCACTTCAGAAGAGTGAAAATTTTGGGTTACCGGTCCCAAGTGGTTTTTCCCTTAACAGGGTTTCCACATTAAAAATCCATGTGTCACATTTGTTTATGAGTCATTACTTTAGTGTTTTGCATTCATTTAGTAATTTTTTCACATATACAACTATAGACTTGCAGATTTTGAGATCTATTGTAAGCTCATTATACCTTTCTAATCAATTTATCTATTTAGTACCTTTTATCCACTTCTTTTTGCTCGGTGATGCTATGCTCTATTGCTTGGTGTCCACAGAATTAGCTCTATTCCTTAGCTTGATTGGTCAGGTCTAGTTGAAGTTTTTCTCCATCAGTTTCTCTTCAACATCATCTTTTCTATTCACTCCCCTAATTCATAATGAATTAGATTGTCTCTTTATAGACATGATTCAACTGTTTCTCAATTCTTGACTTTCTTGATCTTGGCGTGATCCACAATCTTAGCCAATCTTTCTTTAAAATAATACTTAAGTTTTATCCCATAGATTTCTCCTTGACAACTAGAACAAAATATATTTGAAGCTCTTACTTATCTCTATCTTTAACTTGTCGATGAAAACAATGTTAACAACCAATTAACTCCTTTAGCTCTTTCTAGCTAAGTCTTTTGTCATTTCTAAACTTCAGTTCCTTTCAGTGTTTTAACTCTTGTTAGCTTCGGTCAACACTTCAGTTCTCCTCAGGTATCTCCATCAGGGTTGTCTGTCTGTCAGGTAACATTGTTGTTCTGTCTGTCGGTAATGCTTGTGATTCTGCTCGTCGATAATGCTTTTTGGGTTTCTTGCTTAGGCATCACTGTGAATTTTCTCTTGGGGTTCTCTGTCTGTCAGTGTGCACTTGTCTATCGGTGTCTATTGTCACTTTGTGAATATTTGAACTTTTATGCATTACTAATAGCATAACCTTTATCTCTCTGGTTCTTTGAAGTCTTTGACACTTATGTATATAACCAATTAGATTATATTAAGTTGAAATCAATGACTATACAATCTATTAACTGATTTAATGTCTTGGATTATCTTTCTGTATTTTGGTGATCATCAACTTAACATCTTCAAAAATTCAATTAGTTATGGTTCATCAGTTCTATACCTAAGGCATTCTCGGTGATCAACGCCATGTACATACTTATGATCCTAAAAAAAAACTAAAAATTGGAAAAAGTCTTGAAAAAATATCATCTTGGTGAAAACCTGGTAAACAGGCGCCTTGATGAATCAATAAAAAAAATAAAAAAAGAGAAATTAAAAAAAACCAAAAAAGAGAAAAATAAAAATAAAAATAAAAATTGGAAAAATACAAAAAATTGAAAAAGAAGAAAAATTGCCTTGGTGAAAACCTGGTAAACAGGTACCATGGTAGAAAAAATTGAATCTTTGTCAAGTAGGTGAAAACCTGGTAAACAGGTGCCTCTTGTACTCAGCACTCCATCTATCAATGCCCAGTCTTGGAAATCCTTTGCTTCAGTTTGTACATATCTTTCAGTCACTTTCGTGACACTTTGGTTCTTTTGAGAACCCTCATGGCTTGAAACTGATCCAGAGTCATAACCTGGGGGCAATTAAATCAGCTTTGTTCTCATAGTATGAGTCAAGTCAGTCATCATCATTTGATACTAGGGACATGGGTCCCCAATTTGATCACATCTTTGGATTACACCGGAGTCAGTAATCTTGTCATTTTTGAAGGACAACTCGCTACTAGTGCAAACACGTGTTTCTCAACACCCTAATCAAAAGTGTTTCTTAACACTATCTTTGGACACATATGTTTCTTAACACACATTAGATACCACAAATGTAAACAACAGATCTAGAACACTCAAACACATCGTACTCACAAGCACGAAGATGTTTCTCAACACCTCATACATATACACATCTAAAAAAATTAAAATTGGCTGAAGTATGCTAAAATTCTATTTGTATGATGTCTAGTGCTTGTTGGTGTGGTCCCGATGATCTAACAACATCAAATAAATAAGGTGTATGTGGTGAAAGCTCCTACATTAAGGCAGAAAAGCCTCACATCCCTCGATCCTATTTACTTGTACTTCAAGGTGAGGTCAGAACTATTTACTTAACTGTTATTGCTCTACTTGTTTATGCAAGATCACACTCATGGTTATCTTGGCTTTGAATGCCTCGATACTGGTGTACTCTTGCAACATCATCTCATATTTTGTGCCCCGATACTTATGTTAGTTTCTCATATCTTATCTAGTGAAAGTCATATTCATATTCTTATGGTCACAGTGGCACTAATAAGGTTTGTATCAACTCCATGTTCCAAAAACACTCGATGATGAAAAATTTCAAAGCTAAAGGTTCAGTGACTACACCTTAGGTTGCATTCATGTTAGTCTTGCATCTGCATCTACATCTGCATGGTGTTGAAATCTTCATAATATTGATATCTATCTACAATGTGAAGGATCTGAGGTTCTTATCGATCAATCTGCCTTTTGCCAAGTGGTCAGTGGTGCGTTGATTGATAGGAAGATGACACCTCTCGCTAATTTGACTGTCCTAATTATATTTTCAAGATTGAAATCAAAATTTGACATTTGACTTTTTTAGTCAACTACATCTGACTGCTTGCACAATTAGTCTTCTGGACTCCAACCAATAGAAACCTCTCATACTTTTCTTCTAGTCAATCCATGTATCATACTTTTGGTCAATCTTGGTCACCAAGACCTCCCATCAAGTACATATTTTTTCCTAACCACTTGGGACCTATTTCTCATCAAATCAACTTCTTCTTGCATCATGTGATCAATCAAATTTCTTCTCATCACTGGGGCACCTAGCCATATTTTGATTTCACTCCTGAGGGGGCAGGATCAAGACATCAACATTACAGTGATCATATCCTCAATCAAAACCCCATCGCTTGTGGAATCTTAGCTTCATCGCATCAAATCAAGTTGAGATGATCTTAAAATCAAAGGCAACCTAATCAATGGTCTTATACAGTGGTGAATACACTCAAAACCAGACAAGATCGGTCTTATACGAGCTATTCATTATTGAAATGAGATACATTGATCAAATTGGCTTCATCGCTTCAAATCAAGTCAATTTTCTTGCTAATCAAATCCCTTAATGGTAATCAGTTTCATCACTTCAAATCAAACTGGTTATTTATTCAAACCAATCAAAAGGTTTAAGAGTTCTTGACAAATGTTCAGTTTCATTGCTGCAAATCAAACTAAGTATTCTATTTATATCTTTTGATCAATCTTCGTCCAATCAAGCTTGAAGTTGTTCTTCTTCTTCAAAAGAATGGTTTCATCACTTCAAATCAAACTATTCTGGGTCTTCTGGCTAATAGGTCTTTGAATCAATGCGCTGATCATGCATCAATTCAAAGAGGGGCAAATATAATGACCTAAAAGTGGTCACCTAAACCCTAGACCCCTAATCTCAGTCTCATATCAAGAAATCCTAATCTTGATGATTGTAAGTCCTAAACCAAACATGCAATTCATCAATTTCAAGCTAATCTGACCTGAATCCTAGGTCCTAATTAATCATCATACTTGATTAATTAATTAATTTCTAAAAATACAATATATTGGCCAATAAACCTTAAGTTAATTATTTAATTGATATTCTAATATATTAATTAAATAAAATTACTAAATTGTCAATAAAATTCAAAAAGGAATTAAATTAATTAATAAAAACAAAATGTGCATTTAAAATCAATTAAATCTTTAAAAATGCATATGATGTCAACAACTGATTTTTTGAATTAAAATGTGCATTTAAAATGAATTAAATCTTTAAAAATACATATGATGTCATCAACTGATTTTTTTGAATTGGGAATAAATATGTTTTATTCAGTTGATTTATTATTATATTTTCTCATTTTGGAAACAAATCTATTTTATTCAGTTAACTTAATCTTATCTATTTATCATTTTGGAAACAAAGTTGTTAACTGAAAAATCAATTTGGAAGTTTCCAAAAAGACTGAATCTTTCAACGAATCAAATTGCTTGCACATGGATTGTGCTTCCTCAAATCAAATTTGAGACTCATTTCCTCTAATCTCGACCGTCAATTTGGGAGATATTTTCTATAAAAGAGAACTTCATTTCCTTCACAAAGGATCCCAATTTTAGCTATCGTTGTTATACTATTTTTGGCATTCAAGCATTTTGCATTCTTAGTTTCATTTACTTAGATTTGTTAATTGTTTTTTGTTAGTTGTATGCAAACTTCGTAATCTAGAGCACTTTCAATTTGGGCTTTGAAGAGAACAAAAATATATTTCAATTTTCATATCATATAGAATAATCATTTCATTTAGCTTTCAAATCCTTTGTTTAGGATTTGGTGTAGTCATTGTTTCTTGCAATGACCTGAGAGAAAGATTCAAACTCTTGCCTACTAGAAGTCAATGAGCCGACATCGGTCAGCCTTGGGCATTTCAGTCTTCTAATTTTGTCATTTTTCTAACTAGCTAACCCCATAATGGTTCATTGAACTGTGCATTTCCAGCTGTAGGTATCTGACACAATATCACATGCACATTTGGACCCATCCATCCACCTACCCTCTTGGGTGCATCTCCCTCCTCAATCGACGGTGCTCTCTCAGTCGGATCTATGAATCTCAGATCTATGAATGTCGGTTAACCTTGGGCATTTCAGCCTTCTGATTTTTTCATTTTTCTAACTAGCTAACCCCATAATGGTTCATTGAAGTGTGTGTTTCCAGCTGCAGGTATCTGACACAATTTCACATGCACATTTGGACCCATCCATCCACCTACCCTCTCAGGTGCATCTCCCTCCTCAATTGACGGTGCTCTCTCAGTCGGATCTATGAATCTTGGGAAGGGATGCATTGCAGCATGATCTCTATACTGGGGTGTGACTCCCATATCTATAATGTCCTCCAGGTAATCCCAGGTCGGCATGTATAATCCTATCAGGTCATGTGTAGAAAGATCCAAAGACAGTCTCGCAAACCACCCTCAATGCTCCTCATCAATAAATCAAGCATAGGATGTGGACTCCCAAGGTATGATTTGTGGATGACCATACTGTCATAGTACTCTGCCTACTACAAAGAACTCAGAAACTAGAAGTCCTCCCAAGAAAAGGATGCGAAATGAAGAAATCTCTCTACTAATCTCTCCAGTCATTCCATGCCTCTATACCTATATGCTATATATGGTCTCCATACCACCAAGCTGAGGTCATCCAACCGACACCTCCAATAATCAGTCTTCCCCAGGTGGGGATTCATCAAGAAACCAACATACCTGTAAACATAAGGTTGTCCACTCCGTCATAGATTCTCTATCACTAGCTTGCATATGGGAAGGTTCTCCCAGGCCCATATCTGTAAGACAAGTACTCCTGCATCCATCCCTTGGGCTTCCCTATAGGTAATCTCATGCATCTCATGATAAATATGTGCAAGTAGGCATTGGCCCCATCCCAACAACTCTAGATGGGTCACCAATCTTTCTAGCACCCTACCCCATCTGCAACAGAATCCCTGTTGGCTCTTGTCCACCATCAAGATGCAACCTATGAATCCTGCTATGAAACACTCAACTAGATAATTGGTACCATACTGTCTCAATAGGTCATCCCAGGATATGACCTTGTCTAAGATGGTGTGATCGTGAAACACCCAGATTAGTGCCTATGTCCCTAGCTGTGACGCTGCATCGTACTCTATCCACTCTCCGGCAAATAGAATATGAAGAATCCTTTATATATCCTTGGGAATAATGGTGATCTCCCTGGTCAACAAGTGAAAAGTATTGTCCTCGCTATGGAATCTCTCCACCAATGTTGTCGACAGTCCATGGTTCACTCGGATGTCAGGCATCTGGGTCAACCATCCAAAACCACAATCTCTCAAATGACCTCTATGATCATCGGACAGGTTCCTCACCAAGTGCATGGTAGGGGATAAGTGGAACAAAACTAAATATCTAGTTACTACATCTATAAGAAGACAAATAGTGAAAATGAATTAGTAACAAAGTCAAATTAAGCTACTAAACAAGGTACAAAATCAGAACAACATGCAATCGACAAGAGAAATCTTCAAAAAAGTGCCACTGCTTCCCAAATGACAAAGTACAACAAAAGGGCATCAACGCCAAGCTTTGTATGAGTCAGGATTGCACATGATATGACAAACTAAGCTAAAATGACAAATCTAATAAGATCATGCGACAAAATGGGCTTGTATGAAGGTGCTCGTACGACAGGTGGGTGGTCATTGTGTGACAAATCTAATAGCCTCAAATGACAAAAGACAGTTTTCTAATTTGTCGTACCATCCCTCTCATCGGATTGTATGACGAACTGGGACCCTACAACCTAAAACACTCAAAAAATGTGCAAAAATGTATGAAAAACTTGAAAATTTGAATGCAAAAGTGAGGTTTATTAGTGAAATTTTTCAAGCAAGGTGAATTTATGCATTTACTTTGTCCATTTCTGTAATTTCAATTACATATATTTAAGGTTAATTCCAAAACTGGGGTTTGACCAAGGCAAACCCCTCCCCCACAACAAACAATCTCCTTTTTCTTGTAGGTATAGGTACAGAACAATGGATTTGAACCCAGATCTGGATACCCTTTTCAGCAAACTTTCAGGATCCGCGAACAAAGTCACTTTCAGATCTGTGCAGGTTAGGGTTGACATTATTGGGTCAGGGTTGACTTTTGTGGGTCAAGGTCGACCTTTTTCATAAGATGACATCAAAACAAAAAACAATTTCTGGGTTTTGTTCGTCTCTGTGTTTCAGTTTGGTATCAACTGTCAGTTTTTCCAGAAATAGTCTACAGACCTCAGAAAATAGCATTCTTTGATCTGCAATATTTCAAGGTTAGTGCATTTCTCCTATCTCTTCAATTACTATCATATATCATTTCTATACAT